>OY992885.1:44968301-45006406 GCA_963921405.1 Cepaea hortensis
CACTTAACTGAGTGAGGCAGCGGAGATAGTGAAGCCAAATACTATTCCACAGCAACTTCCTGCCAATTTTCACCACCTTTCCAGGACAGGTATCACATATCTTTGTAGCCAGGTATAGGTGAACACCAGTGAGCCAAATTTAAACTCACCGGGGGAAAACAATAAGAACACTCAATATTCTACCATGACTGTTACCGAGATCCCATAACTGGATGGTAAATCAACCAGGGTGTACCCAGTTCTTTCCACAGATTAGAATTCGGCCAGCAGAAGAGGCCCAATAATCATAAGTTAAACGGGTTGTAACACTGAGGACAATGTATGATACAATGGCACAGTCATGAGATAGATACTTAATTAAGAGATTAATATAACCAGAATATTTGTAATTGAATTGTAATGTTGTTGTATGTTATTACATGTATAATCAATAGTTCCATTTAGTTATAATAAATGATAAAAATTACAGGTTATTGTCTTTTTTTTTTAGAGTTCTCTTGTCATACTAAAATTGTTGTAAGCAATTACTCTAGATTAATTATTTAGTTGGTAGAGGAGAGGCAAAGAACCATCCATAAGGACATTTGGGATACTCAATATTTTTTCCTTGAGGTATTCCTTGGTTCTCCAAAACTCTATTAAATGGTCTCAAATCATTGAGCCAGTAACAGCTAAATTAATTTTAACGGGCAGGATCACATTGAAAAAGAGGAACTCTGCATCCTTTATCTCTGTGGGGTTGAGCCATCAACTATGTATCCGACATATATATATATATATATATATATATATATATATATATATATATATATATATATATATATATATATATATATATAAGGTGCCGTCTCCACAATGAAGGTTGGCTGCACAATTGGAATTAAAATATAACGACAGAACTATGAGTTACAATACTACAACATTTATTTGCTAATCATAACAATAGACATAGGATGATTGTCAATATGAGGATGATGAAATCATATACATATTGATATTGATGACAAACATTACGTAACTTTACTTGTTACTCCATCTATCTGGATCTGTGGTCCAGAACCCCACTCTCCAGTAGACAACAAAAGAACAGCTTGCCGGTATTCTAACGATCCTGTCAGTCCTGACACTCCTAGTCAGTAGTCTCTAGTCTTGAGATCTATAACATAGGTGCTCCTTGTGAGAGCTTGAAAGAAAGTCGAGAATGTGTTATATCAGTTCTACATCAGCGCAATCCTAATTAAAACATATCATAACACAAACATATACAATGACCAGTCTGGCCAAGTTTATCTTCCAGCTCTACTGTGTTCACCATCCTCCTTCTCCCTACTGTCTTTAGTCTGGGACGGGCTTTTCAATTGTCTCACACGCCTGTAATGATTACATTTCTGCCGCCCCATGTCCATGTCGCTAATACAGAAATTCTGTGTCGTACAGCCGCTCCGTCCAATGTTTGTTTAGCAGCTCACAGGGTCGGTAATGGTATTATAATAATGCCTGATCATCCGGGCTTACAAGCCGTGACCAGTAGCTGTACCAGGTTTCCATGCATTACCCTCCACCATATGATGAAAAAGGTTTAGCACCATATACCCTATACCAATTGTGGGTAATGTCTGTACCATTACACCTCTGCTTCCAACACAATCGTTGGCCAATGTGTCAATGCGCAGACAATAGCATAACACTTCATATTGGTAGGTTTGCATAGGACAAATCAATATATCAAACATCCAATACACATAAACATATTGATTAAACTAGACATATTATGATACTTTAACATCATAGCATAATGCACTAGTTAGTTACTGCTGTGGTAAGAATTAAAGAAATAGTCAGTCGACTATATTCTGTACAACAAATGCACACACCAAAAAGGCAACTAGGATAGTGTACAAAGAAATGACAAGCATCTACCAAGACACCTAAAAGTATACTTAGACAATGATATGCCTTTCACAAGTTTCTACTTCTCAGAAGAGTAATACTTTAAAGCAATATGATATTGAACACAGAACTTAGAAAGAACACTCAAGTAACCTACAACAATGATAGTTCTTGCAATAACCTAGATCAGATATAGACTGAAAGTCAGTACATCCATCTAAAACTCGACTAGTTACTAAGAATTAATTCTCCTAGTTAAATCTAGCAACCTAAGAATCATACAAAACGAGCTGGTTGTCTCACCTGTTCTGAAGTCAAACTTAATCTAACATAAAACAGGCTAGGGACCCTTATTTAAGCTTAGTCTAGCAGACAGTGTCTGAGACACTATTATCTCTTTGGCATTCCCGTCATAAATTCTTCTTATCTCCTCCTGACAGTAAGTGCAATTAACTCCACGTCTGTCCAGTCATAAAATTCTTTTAACCACTAACCCTCACCATAGTGTCACACCTGGATGGTTTTGCGTTGCCAGCCCCAGATCAGTTTCACAGTCTTATCAGTGATTTCACACCTACCTGGGTCTGCCAGTCAGAGTGGATGGGGCTTGTTTATAGCCCTGGGGCTATTATCTCCATCTGGCGTTAATTGCCTTTATTCAACCACTGGCCCAGTTCATTGTTGATTCAGCCAGGGTCTACCTGGACGAGAAGGTGCCAATGAGTCTGTGTGGTGTCATAGCCCGTCTGGGTCATCAGTTTTCCAAGGTGTAGACTAATTTAAATTATCTAGTTGTGTCCATCTCAAGTATCCCATTTTACTTGTCATCTGCAAGCTTACGTCATGGCTAGAGGCTTTTTGTGAATAATCTTACCTCACGACTAGATAACCTTGGAGTAGCGTGATTAATTCATTCTTTCTCAATTTGGCCTCTCAAATTTGGAGACCGAGAAAAATATTCCGGGATGTTAAGGCGGCATTCCACGACAGAGCTTTCCCCTTAAAAAAAAAAAGTTTCTGCCAGAAATCTTTTGTCAAAGCACGCCGTACATCCCAGAATAATGCCTAAGCACTCTCCGTTCTGTATCTGCCTACAGGTTTCCAATATTCCTTGTGGCAGTGGGTTGTCCTGCTTCTGCATAAAGACGTCCCATTTCCATAACCTAAAGATACTCTGGATAGATCCTTGTACCTGGTTTTCGGCCGGGATTCCATGCAATAGCTTGGTAAAATCCGGTAATTGTCAGGAGGTTGTAATTTTACCCCTCTGGGAAAGATCACAATCAACGGGATTCTTCTACGCCTCTGGGCAGCAATTGTTTTACACCATTCACTCACGTGATTTACTCCTTTCAGCCGAGGATGTACCCGTAGTGAGGTCTTGCATAAGCTGGCCACAGCAAAGCTTGTCTCCGTGATATTCCTCCATCCTTTATAGATCCTTAACAGATTCATCAATATCTTCCTTTTGAAAGGAATAATGTTACACATCATGGTCCCATGATATAAATTCAACTGGCGCTTTCCTCCTTCAAAGTCGGGAGTAACAATCGTCCCTCCTCGGTGTCGCGGTTTCTTCCCCTGATATTCAGTTAATGGGCTGAGTTTCTCTGCATTAGAGTTTCTTGTGAAAACCGTGCTAGAAATTGGAAATTTAGTGTGCCAAGTTGTCCTGCCTTGAGAAATAACACAGTTACTCCAGGGCGATAAAGTGGTGTTACTTTTGAATAAAGTATCCACAAATAGCTGATCTACTCCTATCAAATCGACCTGACTGAAGGGTAGATTGAGTCCTAAGAGTGTTGGTTCCAAACCACTCTTGACTTCTGTTACTTCAGGTCCCTGTTGCTGGAATTCCCTGATAACTTCAGCTAATGAGATGATAGGCGTTTCTTCCTCCATCTTGTGCAAAGAATTTTCTTCTTTAGCAACTACAGACAATGTCTGCACAATATCAGAGTCCATATTCTGGCTCAAGACAATTCCCTGTGTTTCCTCAGTCTCCGAACTGGTATACTGTGAGATAACAACTGGAAATGTTTCCTGGTCTGGATGTTCCTCTCTGGTTCTGCTTTCATGGGCTAAGTCCAGTTGAGGTAAATCCTGCGGTGGGCTGTCTAAGCAATCCATCACAATACGTAAATAATTTGAACTGATGTCTAGTGTCTTTTCCTGAGCTGCAGCCTCAAAGATCACAAGGGGTTCCGGGTCTTCCTTCATCCCTCTGTCAGTCAAATTTAATCCCACTTCATCCTCTCCTGAGCTGAAGGGAATAATAAAGTCGGTTACTTTTCGATCTCCGACCTCCTTAAAAGATGTCCTCAGGTCATCTTCCTCTTGAGTTTCACCTCTCGTTGAAGTAAAATGAGATTCCTGGGAGTCTTGTACTGGCGGACCAGTAAAATTATCTGAACTGATAATTAGTGATTCTTCCCGCGTTGCAGTAATGAAATTCACCTGGGATTCCGTTACTTCCATCCTCCCTATTTCAGTCAGATATAATTCCACTTCATGATTCTGTGAACAGAAGGGAATGTGAGAATCGGCTAGGTCTCCGCCTGCGACCTCATTAAAGGTTGTCTTCAGTTCCTCTTTCTCTCGAGATTCATTTCTCGTAGAAGTTAAGTGGTTTCCCTGAAGGTCCTGTACTGGCAAACCAGTGAGACCCTAATTTCCGTGGTGCAAACAGTTATCACGTTTGTGACTGTTTGAAGTGCCCTTGGCACGTTTTTTTCTTCCCTCTTTTCGTTTAGGACAGGGTCGAATGAGAACCTGTAGTTCCCGGTCCACTAACTCTGATTCCGCGGTGGTTGGCAAAGATGTCCCTTCCTTCCTGGTTGGGTGAGCATCCATATCTCCTACCTTATGTTCCGCTAGAAAGGTTAGCTTCTCTGCATTGACTACTTCCATATGCTGTTTATTAATCTCTGCTTCTTCAGTTTTGCTACGCTCTTTTGCTTCAAATAACTCATCAATTGTTTTATTCATCCGTTCCTCCGCCATGTCCCACTCTTTCATCTCGTCTCTGATGTACGTTTCTAATTGTTCTCCTGTTAAGCCCTCTATTATGCCTAACCTTCTCGTGGACTCTAAGTAATCTGTGCGCGCCTTCAGATAATCTAGATCCTGGGAAGGTGAGTCCATATTTGCTAATGCTAAATTCAGGTAAGCTCCTTTGTATCTATCAAACTCAGAGCTAAGCTAAAAAGACAAGAGTGAACCAATGACAGCAGAATCAAAACCAATGTGTAGAGTTAACCCTCAGCAGTGAAAGACAACTGAAAGTAATATTCAAGTAGTTTCTGGCGACCGCAGTGAAGTAAGTGTGAGAGATATACTACACAGTAATCAATACTAATATTTACCTAAATAAATATTAAAATGCACTGCATACATGAAATAATGAAAATGGCATAAGTAAGCATAAAATGGCAAATCAATCAAGCAGTTAAATCATCAAACACATCAATGTAAATATGATTAAAGTGATCAGTTATCATTAAATGATGAATGATACACTAAATGATAAGAATTAAAATACTTATCAATAAATGATAGATGAGGTAGTTCTCATAAGTTCTTATCTGTTATACACTTTTGAAAAGTTATATCTATACTCTGTAACTTCCTCAACTAAAATTAGCTACATCTGATGATAGTCTATTTTGATGACTGAAGATTACAAGAGTTAACTTTTAAAATCGTATGTCTAGGGTCTAGTACCGGAGTCTATTGAAAGCGAGAAGTCCGAATTCAAATACCGTACGAGAAGCCCAATCTGTCATAAGTCGGGGTGCCCCACCAGCTAGATGAAAGTATTTATTCACTGGCGAGCAACCCTAAATAGTCAGAAACTGACTAGGGACAAAATCTATATGGCTGAACTACAGATTAAGCCCTGAATATCCAACGTACAGCTCTAAGTGGCTCGTTACAAAATTGAAATGAACTGAGCTGAATATTCGCCAAGGTATAGGAAAGAGAAGGTTAGCTTAAGATAGATGTTTTAAGTCTAAATATATTAGTATAGACGACTATCTCAGTACAGGTTTTCTCCCTGACTGCTCCTTTCCTTGGTGTGTAAGTGAACCCCCACCAATGTACACACACAACACGTATGCACAATTGGAATTAAAATATAACGACAGAACTATGAGTTACAATACTACAACATTTATTTGCTAATCATAACAATAGACATAGGATGATTGTCAATATGAGGATGATGAAATCATATACATATTGATATTGATGACAAACATTACGTAACTTTACTTGTTACTCCATCTATCTGGATCTGTGGTCCAGATCCCCACTCTCCAGTAGACAACAAAAGAACAGCTTGCCGGTATTCTAACGATCCTGTCAGTCCTGACACTCCTAGTCAGTAGTCTCTAGTCTTGAGATCTATAACATAGGTGCTCCTTGTGAGAGCTTGAAAGAAAGTCGAGAATGTGTTATATCAGTTCTACATCAGCGCAATCCTAATTAAAACATATCATAACACAAACATATACAATGACCAGTCTGGCCAAGTTTATCTTCCAGCTCTACTGTGTTCACCATCCTCCTTCTCCCTACTGTCTTTAGTCTGGGACGGGCTTTTCAATTGTCTCACACGCCTGTAATGATTACATTTCTGCCGCCCCATGTCCATGTCGCTAATACAGAAATTCTGTGTCGTACAGCCGCTCCGTCCAATGTTTGTTTAGCAGCTCACAGGGTCGGTAATGGTATTATAATAATGCCTGATCATCCGGGCTTACAAGCCGTGACCAGAAGCTGTGCCAGGTTTCCATGCATTACCCTCCACCATATGATGAAAAAGGTTTAGCACCATATACCCTATACCAATTGTGGGTAATGTCTGTACCATTACACCTCTGCTTCCAACACAATCGTTGGCCAATGTGTCAATGCGCAGACAATAGCATAACACTTCATATTGGTAGGTTTGCATATGACAAATCAATTTATCAAACATTCAATACACATAAACATATTGATTAAACTAGACATATTATGATACTTTAACATCATAGCATAATGCACTAGTTAGTTACTGCTGTGGTAAGAATTAAAGAAATAGTCAGTCGACTATATTCTGTACAACAAATGCACACACCAAAAAGGCAACTAGGATAGTGTACAAAGAAATGACAAGCATCTACCAAGACACCTAAAAGTATACTTAGACAATGATATGCCTTTCACAAGTTTCTACTTCTCAGAAGAGTAATACTTTAAAGCAATATGATATTGAACACAGAACTTAGAAAGAACACTCAAGTAACCTACAACAATGATAGTTCTTGCAATAACCTAGATCAGATATAGACTGAAAGTCAGTACATCCATCTAAAACTCGACTAGTTACTAAGAATTAATTCTCCTAGTTAAATCTAGCAACCTAAGAATCATACAAAACGAGCTGGTTGTCTCACCTGTTCTGAAGTCAAACTTAATCTAACATAAAACAGGCTAGGAACCCTTATTTAAGCTTAGTCTAGCAGACAGTGTCTGAGACACTATTATCTCTTTGGCATTCCCGTCATAAATTCTTCTTATCTCCTCCTGACAGTAAGTGCAATTAACTCCAAGTCTGTCCAGTCATAAAATTCTTTTAACCACTAACCCTCACCATAGTGTCACACCTGGATGGTTTTGCGTTGCCAGCCCCAGATCAGTTTCACAGTCTTATCAGTCATTTCACACCTACCTGGGTCTGCCAGTCAGAGTGGATGGGGCTTGTTTATAGCCCTGGGGCTATTATCTCCATCTGGCGTTAATTGCCTTTATTCAACCACTGGCCCAGTTCATTGTTGATTCAGCCAGGGTCTACCTGGACGAGAAGGTGCCAATGAATCTGTGTGGTGTCATAGCCCGTCTGGGTCATCAGTTTTCCAAGGTGTAGACTAATTTAAATTATCTAGTTGTGTCCATCTCAAGTATCCCATTTTACTTGTCATCTGCAAGCTTACGTCATGGCTAGAGGCTTTTTGTGAATAATCTTACCTCACGACTAGATAACCTTGGAGTAGCGTGATTAATTCATTCTTTCTCAATTTGGCCTCTCAAATTTGGAGACCGAGAAAAATATTCCGGGATGTTAAGGCGGCATTCCACGACAGGAGAGGCAAA
Organism: Cepaea hortensis; assembly: GCA_963921405.1. NCBI lineage: Eukaryota > Metazoa > Mollusca > Gastropoda > Stylommatophora > Helicidae > Cepaea > Cepaea hortensis. The sequence continues at coordinate 44,976,333 of OY992885.1, forward strand.
GAACCATCCATAAGGACATTTGGGATACTCAATATTTTTTCCTTGAGGTATTCCTTGGTTCTCCAAAACTCTATTAAATGGTCTCAAATCATTGAGCCAGTAACAGCTAAATTAATTTTAACGGGCAGGATCACATTGAAAAAGAGGAACTCTGCATCCCTTATCTCTGTGGGGTTGAGCCATCAACTATGTATCCGACATATATATATATATATATAAGGTGCCGTCTCCACAATGAAGGTTGGCTGCAATTATCTCCAACACTGTCTGTTTCTCGTCTAGTTTGTGCAACGTTATCTTGCCACTTATATCGTTGTCTAGCTCTTGCTCGCTTGCCCTCAACCTTACCTTGCAGTATGTGTTTTATAAGAATGTCATCTTATATATAAAAAAGGATCTCCTTCCAAATGTATGTCCTTTATGCGTTCGCGAACGGCCCATCCGATTGAGATGAAATTTTCTACACGCCTTCCTTTCAATCGAGCGCTGCCAACTGTGATATTTTGTTAGTGTGAAATCGCCTGCTTACTCAGTATTATTTCATTTTTCATTTTTCATCATAATTTCATATATCTCAGGGGACCTAACTCTGTAAAAGTTATTTCAAGGGGCATAACTTTTCTGTATACATTATAGTCATATTGTGGCATCGTTTTCAAAGATTTATAAACTCTTTGTCCATAGTTATATACCGGCATATGAGTTATAATAAATAATGATACAATCTGTAAGGCATTTTCAAAGTTTTCATAAAAATAATGCACAATGCATAACATTGTAACTCATCTTTGTTTGCTTAAGAAGTTACTGTAGTCATGCAGTTGATTTGAAAGAGTTTTCATTAAAAATAATGGATGGTGTGTGGAAGGACATTCTTTTAAGTTACTTTTTTTGTTGTATGAATTTAATGAGAACTTATATGACTACTTATATGAATTAAATGAGATGCTCCCCACCAGGGACTGGGCGAAGCCGGGCAGGGTCAGGCAGACAGATAGACAGATAGACAGACAGATAGACAGTCGGGAACGGGAACTTATAAGAATTAAATGAGATGCTCCACACCAGGAGCTGGGCAATGCCGGGCCAGGTCAGACAGACAGACAGACAGACAGACAGACAGACAGACTGACAGACAGACAGACAGACAGACAGACAGACAGACAGATAGTCGGTAACGGGAACGAGAACTTATATGACTACTGTCAGGATCTTATAATTGGCTCGTTAGCTAACACGTGTGAGACAGTACAAGTATAACGTGATTCGACGTAAGACACAGCAACACAAATTCTATGGATTTATTGCCACATTAAATACAGAACGATAATTACAACCATCTACAATATATAACTCACGACGCTCACAACCACAATACAGCTCATAGGTCTGACGCTCAAGATATCAGTCGTTCGGCTTTCAATCACGGAGATTCACACAAACGCCTTGCTCTCATCGCACATGTCCTTCCAGTCTCCGGTCCCAGCTCGGTCTGAGGTTAGCACGCCAACTGCCCACTGCCTCTAGTGGTGTCACGTGTCCTGCGTGCGTCTGTCGTCAGCCTGACCGCTGGTCGCGTGTCAGGTAACAATCTTGTCCGCCGACAATTCTTGTCCGCCGGGTGTCGTCACGATGTTGCTGCATAGCTATACCATGTTAGGCTCTGACATTCTCCCCGGGTACCTCAATGAAAGATGTCATCTTTCATTCATGATGTCTGTATATACTGGGGTAGTGTTAACTTCATGTCAGAGACTACTCTTTCCCAGTGTTATGCATGAAAATACATATATGGCATGGAAATATATACAAAAAATGTAAGTTGCATTGAAATGACAAATGAAGTACAACTTTTAACACAACTCAGGTTTCATCCCCCTGATGGCTGGTTACCTCCATTGCAATAATACCCAGTCAGATCAGTAGTACCAGCTTCTCGCATCTACCTCGCAGCAATTTGAAAAAAACGTAATAATATGGTTGTTTTGCAACAGCCATCTAGCCAGACTGAAATACGACTTTACATAAGTCGCATTAAACACTCAAACTCTGACCTCATTTGGCCAGGAGCTCTTATGTTGGTTTGCAATGTTGGCAGCTCTCTGCCATGCTTGGTGGACGCCTACCCGGTGTGTTAACCATTTGAGCAACAAAATGTCTATTTATACAATACACATTAATGAATATGTTTCAAATTATGGCCCTTGGTGTAATTCATAAATGCAAGGGAAGTAATTTTGACAATCAAGAAATTCAATAAATTACAATAATTATTTAATTTCTTAGCGTCATTGCTTGACGTTTCTTCATATTAACGAGAAAAAGTCGGTAATATGAATACATTAATCAAGATATGATTCTAAGATTACACTAATCAATTTAAATAAGTACCCAATTGGTGTATTATATTTTATAGATTCAAAAGGATTTTACAATCGTCATAAGTTTTTGAATATTTGTATATCGTCTGCTAATTTTGCTCTACTTTTTAAATTACACAGGAAGTACACACGAAACGCAAAATTTAGTTGTTGTTACACGGTTTGAACAAAAATGCTCCCGTTTTATTTTGTAACGGATAGTTAAATGTTCTCAAAGTTCGTGTTTGATGTTCTAGTATCACAACTATTGGATTATGATGGAATGTTCTTATTTCCGATGTGTTCACAACTTCTGGATAAAGATTGAATGTTCTTATTTCCGATATTCAACTGTCGAACATTTTGGATTAAATTCGATGCAGAGGTGGTGTAGAAGTCACTGTTCAGTCCACATTTGCACACGTCGTTAAAATATCACGGTGAAGAAAATCACTCACAGCTGTCACTGTTAAATGGTAAAGTTCGCTTCTGGTAAGTGGTTAAGCGTCTGTGACACTGTTCTTGGTGTATATTTACAATTAATAATGTTCTCTTTCTAACACACACTACACAATTATACTACACTCATTACATGGCTTGATTAAAATAAGTATATTATACATGTCGGTTTTTTTAACCGTATCACAATTTCACTTATAGACCTTACACAGTAGGTGAATAGAAACAACATTCACTCATTGGTGGCTGTGTTGTTCTGAGTGTATTAGTACACTCTGCACTCAGACATTGCTTACTGGGTCGGTTGGACAACGGGACAAAAGGTCGGCAATTGTATTGATTCTGCCTGAAATATGACGAACCTCGAAACTGTAATTTTGAAGCTTCAAGGACCAACGAGCAATCATATTGTTGGATGGTACTCCGGCGTTTATATACCGTAATGGACTGTTGTCAGTTTCGATGATAAAGTGACGTCCTAGAAGGTATCTGGATAGTTTCGTCACACTTTCTACTAAGGCAAGTGCCTCTAATTGTGGAATGGACCATGCCCGCTCTCGAGGCCTTAGTTTTCTTGATATGAAACAAATGGGATGCAGGATGTTGTTGTATTCCTGCAACAGGACTGCCCCAATCGCAACGGAGCTAGCATCTGTTCTCAATCTGAAAGGTAAATGGATGTTGGGCAATTTAAGGATGAGGTTATTCGAATTCTTATCAGAAAAGTATGCCAAAACTTTATGAAATGCATTTCGTAGGCATTCATCGTGTACAACTTTTTCAGGCTTATCCTTGGTTAGTAAGTTAGAAAAAACCTCCGTCAGTTCTGAAAAATCAGGAATGAATTGCCTGTAATAATTGATCAGTCCCAACAAACTCCGGACTTGTTTCTTATTAGTCGGGAGTGACAGCTTTAGAATTTTGGAGACAATTTTGTTGTCTGTCATGACAAAGCCATTGGATATTCTGTACCCCAAAAATGATATCTCTTGGTAAGCCATGCTCACCTTTGAAGGCTTCACTGTCAGTCCGTGCTGTCTGATACGTTCTAGTGTCTGTTCTAGTGTCTTTATATGTTCCGTCATTGTCTCTGTATGGACACAGATGTCGTCAATATAGCAAATGATATTAGGAATGTCAGATAGGAGGAGTCGTGTCATGCGTACGAATGTGGCTGGGGCATTGACTAGCCCAAATGGAAGTTTGCACCATTCGTACAGTCCCCAAGGTGTGACAAAAGCTGTTAGATGTCTGCTGTCTTCATGTACAGCTATCTGCCAGTAACCTTTAGACATGTCAAGCGTCGTAAAGAACTTAGCGTCAGTCAGTTCTGTCAGAAGATCGTCAGTGTTTGCCATTGGTTCAAGATCTAAAACAGTTATTTTGTTCAGTTTTCTGTAGTCGATGCAAAGTCGTATTGTCTTGTCCTTTTTGCGTACAATGACCATGGGTGAAGAGAAGTCCGATAGGGATCGTCTGATGATGTCGTTTTTTTCTAAGTTGATAATTTCTTGATGTAATTGTTCTTTGTAATGTAATGGTATTGTGTATGGTCTGCATCTTATTGGTGTGTTTGATGTGAGTGTGATGTGATGTTGTACTAATTCTGTTTGTCCTGGGTTGTCGGAAAAGATGGTGTTGTACTGTTGTATCAACTGTTTGCAACTGTTTGTCTCTGCTTGACTTAGGTTTGGATTGATCTTGATCTCCTTCAAGCAGTTTGTCGTGTCTAATGTAGGTGTTGGAATCTCGTCGCTAGAATCGTCATCTTCGTGATCTATTATCACGGTGCAAGCTGTCGTATCGTCTTGTTCGTTGTCTCTGTTGTGGTATGGTCTTAGCATATTTATGTGAAATATTTTGTGTTTGTCTTTTATTAGGATTTCGTAGTCTACAGGTGAGATTTGTCTTGTCACTTTAAAAGGTCCCTGCCAAGAATCAGTCAGTAGCTGTCTGTCACTAGGTAGTAGTAGTAGAACGTCCTGTCCAGGTGTCAATGTTATAGTTCTGTTACCTTTGTCTGCGTACTGTCTGTAAGTAGCACCAGATAGTTTAAGTGCATTTTTAGCAATTTCACATGATTTAATAATCCTTTCACGCAATGATGTTACATACACAAATGATGATATGGGTTTCAGTATTGGAGTAGAATCAGTTAACATTTGGTGATAAATTGTTAATGGGCCTCGTGGTTTGGCACCATAGATTAGTTCAAAAGGAGAGAAATCGGTACTAGAATGTGGTACCTCGCGATAAGCAAAAAGGACAGCTGGTAAGTATACATCCCAGTTGTTGGGGTGATCTTGAGTTACTTTGGCAAGCATGTGCTTGAGATCCCCATTAAGCTTTTCTATAATCCCGCTAGAGTGAGGATGATAGGGGCTATTGAAAACTTGCTTCACTCCTAACATTTTAGTGAAAGCTTGGGTGGATGCGGCAATAAACTGAGTGCCTCTATCAGACTGGATAGTATCTGGAAATCCAATTCGGGAGAAAATATGGAAGAACACTTCCATGATGTCGTTGGCAGTAATGTTCTTTAGAGGAATCGCTTCTGGCCAGCGACTACATTGATCAATAAAAGTTAGAATATATTTATTCCCTCTAGTTGTTGTATGACTAAGAGGGCCCACAATGTCAACTGATAATTTTTCAAAGGGTCGACTGGCTAAGTCAGTGACTTGTAACTTTGCCTGTGGGTGTTTACCTTTTTTTACTAGTTTCTGGCATGTATCACAACTTCTGCAATATGTTCTTATGTCATTGCAAAATTTTGGCCAATGAAACTGTGTCAAAAGTCTTGACCTGGTTTTAACATATGCCATATGACCTGCAAAAGGTATATCGTGAGCAAGATGTAAAGCTTGCTTGCGATAAGTAGTTGGCAAAACAGTTTGCTTCGTTGTAATATCACCTCTGGTGTAGTACCTGGTGAGTATATCATTGTGTAAAGCAAAATGCCATTTCGCATTTTTGGTTACTCTTGCCTTTTTGCCGATCATGTCAAAGTACTTTGACAGTGAAGGATCAGCTTTTTGAGCTGTTATGAATGTTTCCTTCATAGAGTCACTAGGTGGTAATTCTGGGCTAAGCCTTTGTATAGCCTCAGTTTGGTTACTTTCATCTTGCACTCTAGCAGTAGCTCTTGTTACTGCGTTCACACACTCAATGACATCAGATGATGATGGAATGAAAGCGTCAATGATGTGATGAGAACTTAGTGCTGCATTAGCTAACATACATTCAATAGGTGATATGACATTTTCAGTGATGACATTTGGTGGTGATGTGTTATCATCAATACATAGTGATGTTATATCATGATTATGAGGTTTGTCATTCACCTCAGGTAAATTTCCTATGATTATATCGCACACTGGGTTTGTAAGTGCCGCGACCTTTACTTTCCCGGTGAGGAATGGTGTTTCAATGTATGCCCATGCTAATGGATATTTTTCAATATTGCCTGAAAATGTTCTACATGTGATGTGTCTGCCTGTATAGTCTGTAGGCGTTATGAATGTTGTTTTCAGGCCAATAAGTGTACTTCCGGTGTCGCGAAGTACTGTAGCAAACTTGCCATTAACATACCCGTGATGGATGTCTAATCTGCCTTTTGAGTCTATTACCAAGTTAGCTTCCTCACTGGCAATAGGGATGGCGTGCCCGCATGTTAAGATACCATCTTCATAGAAGGTGTTACAGACAGTGCATTTGTTAGCACTAAATACATCACAAGCCTGTGCTGCATTCACAGGATGTTTCTCTGGATTTTCGTCTTCTGACGCTGAGCTATCGAACAAGGCGGCATTGGCTTTGTTGGTCATATGCCTGCCTCTACACTCCATGCGATGGTGCCCGAAAGCCTTGCAGAGAAAACATTTACGTAAACTTTTGAACGATTTACGCTCTCTGTCTTGTCTGTTTACCATATTTTGCAAGTATGTTTGGTACCCTGGGTTTTTATCGCACATCTCGTTCAAATGGTGAGAAAATTTACAATGAATGCAATGTCTAAATTTCTCAGAGGTAGGCCTGTTTGGTTTTTGCCTACTATAGTTTTTCTCATAGTTGGCCGCTGCTACCCAGTTACTGTCAGTAGCTTCAGTGGCAAAGCACTGTTTGTTTGCCGTGTAATAGGCCGACCCACGTCTTTCAATTTCTTCCACACTTGTGCATTCATTCTCCTGTAAGAACTTAGAAAACGATGATGGGATAGAAGAAATGATTTTATCTCGAATGATGAGATCTTCTAATCTATCATAACTTTTATTAATTTTGGCTGCTGAAGTCCATTTGCTGAAAACATCTCGGACTAAACAGAGGTAGTCAGAGAACGTTTGAGTTGATTTTGGACTCAATTTACTGAATTGTTCTCTGTAACCTGCCTCGTCTAACATGAAATGTGCCATTATCTTAGATTTAATATAATGGTACTCTTTCCTTAGGTCTTTGGGGATGGTTTCAATGACTTTAAGAGGTTCCCCAGATAGACTCCTCATATATAGAATATTCCATTCGGAAAGTGGAACTTGGTAATGTTCCATTAAAGTCTCAAAATTTTGGGTAAAGGCTGCTATGCAGTCACCCGAGGTATAGTTACGTACGATACCTTGATACTTCTTATACTGGTTTTCTTTTTCCAGTCTTTCAGATTTCTTTGACTCTTTATTCATCGCAGTCTCAGTGTCAAGTTGTTTCATTTTCAACTGTAACTCTAGTTCTTCTTTCTTACTCTGAGCTGCTATTTCTGCTTTCTTAAGTTCACTGTCTATCTCAGCTTGCTTTAATGCTGTTTCAATCTCTGCCTGTTTTAAGGCTGTTTCAATCTCTGCCTGTTTTAAGGCTGTATCTGCCTCTATTTGCTTGGCAGCTTTTTCAATCTCTGCTTGTTTTAGAGCTCTTTCTGCTGCTCTTTCATCGCGTTCGGCAGCTTTTTCCTGAACAAGTAGGTATTCTGCGTATTTGTTCTCACTCCATTTTGTTAATTCATCACCTTCTAACTTCAATTTTAACCCCATATCGATGAAATCAAATAATGACGACATGATGGAGAAAATACGTCAATGAAAATCAGCCACACAAAATATGTTATAAATGGTTAGTTATAAATAATTTACAATTTATTTTACTATACGATGCGTGCCTACTATTGCATACGTAAAGTTAAAGTATAGAAAAATATACTCAAGTGCCCTGGATACGGTGAAGGATGGTAGGACAATCGGGCTAGGAAAACTGTAGGGTCGTTACTTCGGAACCACTAATGACCTCTACGGCAAGGTTATGGATGGTACGGAAAAACCTGCTTTATTTTTGGAAGAAAATAAGTTAGCGTCTATTTGTTGGTGTGTGCCTGCAAGTCACTAAGTGTTGAGTAGGTTTGGATGGCGTCAAGTATAATTGTATGTCGTAAATTTGTCGTCAACAGTGTTTCTTTCAACAGAAGTTACACTCTTTCCAAAACTCTTTGCGTTCCACAAACTCAATACACAAAGACAATCTATCTGTATTTGAACACTCAATAACATTGATGACACCTCACTTACATCAAGATGACATTCAGTAAGGACATAGACATCAAGTTTACAAGATGGCGACAAGGTCAAAATGGCGACAAAATAACAATGTCGACAAGGTCAAACGGTGACAAGTTTCACAAATCACAAATGTTTTACACGTTTGCAGGATCAAACAATATGTACTGCACATTTACTAATGGTTTTAAACATATTTAAACAATGTAGTAATGAATAATAATGAGATTTTCACGATCACATTTACATAGCTATAACCTTGACAAATTTTACAAGTTCAAGAATTATAGTTTTAAATACCAAAGACGAGCAACACACGTCTACATATATTAGGTTCTTAAACCCGGACGAGCAACCCACGTCCACACATGTCAGGATCTTATAATTGGCTCGTTAGCTAACACGTGTGAGACAGTACAAGTATAACGTGATTCGACGTAAGACACAGCAACACAAGTTCTATGGATTTATTGCCACATTAAATACAGAACGATAATTACAACCATCTACAATATATAACTCACGACGCTCACAACCACAATACAGCTCATAGGTCTGACGCTCAAGATATCAGTCGTTCGGCTTTCAATCACGGAGATTCACACAAACGCCTTGCTCTCATCGCACATGTCCTTCCAGTCTCCGGTCCCAGCTCGGTCTGAGGTTAGCACGCCAACTGCCCACTGCCTCTAGTGGTGTCACGTGTCCTGCGTGCGTCTGTCGTCAGCCTGACCGCTGGTCGCGTGTCAGGTAACAATCTTGTCCGCCGACAATTCTTGTCCGCCGGGTGTCGTCACGATGTTGCTGCATAGCTATACCATGTTAGGCTCTGACAACTACTTATATGAATTAAATGAGATGCTCCCCACCAGGGTCTGGGCGAAGCCGGGCAGGGTCAGCTAGTATATATATATATATATGTGTGTGTGTGTGTGTGTGTATGTATGTATATGTATATCTAGATTTAGGCAATATATATGTATGTGGCATACAAGTGAACTGCGATTGTATGGTGTCTCCTGAATGTTGATCATCTAGCAGTGTGTGTGTGTGTGTCTCTGTGTGTGTGTGTGTGTGTGTGTGTGTGTGTGTGTGTGTCTGTGTGTCTGTGTGTATGTATATGTACATCTAGATTTAGGCAATATATATGAATGTGGCATACAAGTGAACTGCGATTGTATGGTGTCTCCTGAATGTTGATCATCTAGCAGTGTGTGTGTGTGTATGTGTGTGTGTGTGTGTCTGTCTGTCTGTCTTTCTGTGTGTGTGTGTGTGTGTGTGTGTGTGTGTGTGTGTGTGTGTTTAAACACACGTAAGTAATAGGATTAAATAACAAAACCATTTGTTATTCTCCACCATATGATACAAATGCAAAGAATACCATGGACAGACAGAAATACCAAAGATCAAGTCCTACAAGAAACAAATGAAAATTTTAAACTTATTTGAGAAATTAGACGTCGACAGTCATATATTAATGGACATGTTATGAGAAGACATAAATTACATACCTTGGTGACAACTGGCAAGACTGAGGAAAACGAACAAGGGAAGGCAAAGAAGTAAATGGCTAGACGGCTTGGCCACATTGCATGGTCGAGACGGGAACACGGAGCTGATCCACGACTCTGGTGATCGTGTGCGAAACATAACCGTCATGATGATGACCACATGATAATGAATGCATGCATGGCCAAATGTTTGCCCAAACCCTGGAAAATCAGACCTTCCGTTGCATCTGGGAATGAGAGCAGTATAATTAACCAGTCTCTATCAAATGCCCGCATCCAAACCCTCACACTAAAGTGCGCTCGTTCTGAATCAATTCAGTTCAACTATGAACCAAATGCAGTCAACAACGACAGATACGTCTAGCTTAGTTGGCCTGCATTTATCTATGATTCATCAGCAGATGTGGCCGATCATTTATCTGTATTTAGTGACGCGGAGTCTGAACAATGTCTAGGGCCGTGTCTGGATGTTTATGATAGCTGCTGATTTTCAGTCTGAAGCATACAAATCACGCCATCACTATCTCTCCAATCACCACACCATAATTCAGTACAATACACCTGACTGGTTATATGAACAATTATTATTCGTACTTTATCAAATCTTAATCAGATATGACTGACCTACCGTATAACAATAGAGGGTAGTACCTTCTTTCTAGTAGCGCCGAATGTTGGGCGGCGCTCACCAAACCCAACACCCCTTATTGTCCCAACGGCTTCGGGCAGAGGAGCGCAATTATTAGTAGGGTAGAAACCTTACCCTAGTGCGAGGACATGCAACATAAAGACTAAGTGTCATGTCAGGGCAGACCGGGCCCTAAGACTCGATCGGCAATTAGTCTAGGTTCGAAGTTCCGACTGGCAAACAGTCTGAGTATTGCTTTGCTTATCCGGCAGATTCTGCATCTTGTCTTGCTCCAGACGTATTGGTGTTACCTTTACTTTGGAGTAAACTAGGCAGGTCGAGAGAGGGATCATGTTGCATGGACAATACATGGTCACTAAATTCAGCCCATGTTTTATGCTATGTAGAGGCATAGCTCTATTTCACAAACTATAGTCTATCACAGTGGTTCTCAACCTTCTTTGGCCCGTGCCCCCCCGTCACCATATTTTCAGAACTGCATTCCTCCCCTTCCTATCAAAAATTTGGCCCGTGCCCCCCCCCCCCCTTCACCATATTTTCAGAACGTCATCCCCCCCCCCCTTTCATATTTCCTACCTAAAAATCCTCCACCCCTACATAGTATACGTAAAAATGGAAGGTAAATATAATAGCATATACTAAAACAAGTCTAGACATCCACATAAAACGTGATTTGTGGGTCTACTTACTTTATAAAATGAGTTTTAGAAGGATGAGACGTGCATAACTGTAAAGTATGAAGGGAAAAACAATATCAAGTAATCGGTTCTTGTATTAACACGATCTTAAAATGGTCTTCATTCCCCCCCCCCCCCCCCCCCGAAGCCCTAAAATTCCCCCCTGAGGGGGGGGGGGGGAATTCCCCACCGGTTGAGAACCACTGGTCTATCAAGATGGCCATCTGCCAGTCAGTCAGCATTCGCCCCCTCATACGTTTCTCCTTGCTGGATAGACGCTTGCGTACTACAAATGTATCGTTGGTGTCAGCTTGGCCGAATGAATAAGAGAGTTAGTTCTTAAACATTCGGTGTCCTGATGCCGAGATAGCTGGTTCAATCCCTACACCGGTCAGTTGGACTAAAATATTGACTTCTCGTCCTTGACAGTTTTGTGTGTGTGGAAGTTGCATATCCATTACAGGACGTTGCAGTCAACACCAGGACTTTACCGCCGCTGTTGATGTCTTGGCAAGTTTTACGTTCAGTAGGTTGCCATTGTTTTCTGAGCGACCGGCTCCCATACCAACACGTTAAAACCAGGACGGCACTATCTGACTAGGGCTCCTTGACTAGGGGGCGTAAATTACGAGTACCTCTGAAGTCGGGGTGGTTTCGCTTGCTGGCGAGGGACACCGGTAATAAGGAAAGCTAATCCACACGCAAAAATCAATCCAGTACACAAGAAGTGGTAGCAGGTGTGTGGACTGTGCTTGAGTTCAAAGCGAGCGAGCGGAAAAATATGTATCGTTAAATATGTTGCTTCTTTGTCATAACTTGGTCATAACTTGGTCATAACTTGGTCATAACTTTGTCATAACTTTGTCATAACTTTGTCATAACTTGGTCATAACTTTGTCATAACTTGGTCATAACTTTGTCATAACTTGGTCATAACTTTGTCATAACTTTCCCATAACTTTGTCATAACTTGGTCATAACTTGGTCATAACTTGGTCATAACTGTGTCATAACTTTGTCATAACTTTGTCATAACTTTGTCATAACTTGGTCATAACTTTGTCATAACTTTGCCATAACTTTGTCATAACTTGGTCATAACTTTGTCATAACTTTGTCATAACTTGGTCATAACTTGGTCATAACTTGGTCATAACTTTGTCATAACTTTATCATAACTTTGTCATAACTTGGTCATACCTTTGTCATAACTTTGTCATAACTTTGTCATAACTTGGTCATAACGCCCTGGGAAAGGAATTGGGAGAGAGGGGGGGGGGATTAAAAACGTAGTGACAATTTCATTGGTTGTAGAAGGTAGACAAAGACATAAATATATATGTGCATGTGTGTGTGTGTGCGCGCGCGTGCGTGCGTGCGCTCGTGTGTGTGTGTGTGTGTGTGTGTGTGTGTGTGTGTGTGTGTGTGCATGCATACGAGATGTATACTCATGTGCGTGCATATAAGAAGATCTCATAATCTTGTTGTCTATATGTTCATCTCAAATTCTAGTGTTTTCTGTTGGCATCTCATATTCTTATATTTTCTATTGGCATACCATGGTTTTGTGTTTTCTATTGGCATATCATGGTCTTGTTTTTTTTCTATTGGCATCTCATGGTCGTGTGTTTTATATTGGCATCTCATACAGTCGTATAGTTAAGTAATTGGTAAGAAGCACTTGAAAGTAGACATCTTACACTACTAACCGGACCATATTTCACATACTCGTCTTATTTGTTTTGATCTCTGACCTTAGTTTTTATCAAAGCTATCTGTGATAGACGGTGATAACACACATTCGGTTACCTTCGTCGGCCTTGAGGTCTGACATTGACCTTGACAGTCTCGAACAATGAAGAAGGCTCATTACAATCAAGATAACACGTCAGAAGAATCTAATAAACAAGGCTTCAAATATCGGCATCTTTCAGTACATGCCGATGAATCATCATGTGTCAGGTCGTTTGAACAACGTCGGTCTCATGTCCAGTATTTTTGATGAAGACAGTCGAGGCGCAGATCTTAATATTATATTATACTCCAATATTATATATATTGCTCTTTAATATTATATTAATTATATTGGGATTAAACATACATTAATCACATTAAACTCCTTAATGTTACAGAAGATTTCTTTGAAGATAGTGGATAAACCTTTTAAGAATTAAAAAAATTCTCTAGAGAAAGTCAGTAGGAGAATAAACGGATGGGATTTGGTGTGTTGCGAGGAGGGACAGTGCATTTTGTTTACGGGACAGTGGAGAAAGTCGTGAGAGATATGAGTTTCCCAGCATATTTAACCCACTTAATGGAAACTTTTTTACATGTAGTGGTAGATGTGGCTGAGATGTTTAACGCGGGTAAACTTTATTTTCTGACCGCAACGTAGAGGGTTTGTTCCACCCGCTGGCCAGCTGGGCTAAAATGTTAACTTCTCGCCCTTGACTTGTGGATGTAAATTACAAGCAAGTATTTCTGGATAAAGGTTCGCCTGATGACTAGGGACACTGGTATTAGGGAAAGAGAATCCTCACGCAAATGAGTCCCAAAGTACTCACCAACACTAGCAACTAGTAGATATGTGGACTACGCTCGAGTTCACGGCGAGCGGACACAGAGCAACATTTAAAACAAACAAACACACAAACAAACAAACAAACACAGAAATAAACAAAAAACTCTGTAATGTTACAGAACAGTTCTTAGAATATCGTAGGCGAAACAAAAATTACTATCATTCCACAGGATCTGAACAAGAAAGAAATCCAGCTCATGAACAAAACCGTGCTTCGGAGACTGCAATACTTTGGTCATAGTAAGCGTCACAGGGGCTGGGAGAGGACAGTGAAGGAAGGCGTGCTGTTTGGACGAAGAGGCAGGGACCAACCAGCACGAAGATGGAGACGAGATATTATAGACAGCCGGGACACAAGGGGACTTGAGGCATGGGCAATGGCAAGTGACCGAGAAAGTTTCGGGGGTTCGAAATGAGAGCGATGTTCTGCAATGGATCAACTACTCGACGATGATTTATCGTAAGTACTTGGCCATGAATAGTTAAAATTACAAGTTCATAAATTAAACATCATCATCATGATCATCATGATCATCATGATCATGATCATCATCATCATCATCATCATCATCATCATCATCATCATCATCATCATCATCATCATCATCATCATCATCATCATCATCATCATCATCATCATCATCATCCCGTGTGTTGCCAGGGCCCATAAGGGAAGCAAATAATAGCAACACTGTAGCCTACCACGCATGTCGTAAGAGGCGACTAAGGAGGCTATGGTTCCGTCGCCCTGCTACTGAGTGAGTGCGTGGCGCGACACTGTGAGCTGTGAGTTTCGTGTGAAATGCTTTTGAATCTGCCCGAGGTTTTTTGGAACGTGACTGCATGTTTGGAGCGATGGCAGCTGGCTATGTCCCAGAGTTGACCGGTTTTTGCCGTATGCAGAAATGCGTGGCTGCTGGGCTTCTGGTTGACTGCAACTGCCATCGACGATGAACTGCATTTTCGTGGACTGTGTGGGTGAACATCTAGGAAACATCCAGATGGGAAAATGACTGCCGATTTCATCAGAGATAAACTGGATGTTTCGTGGGGGACTATTGTGTTGACATTCTGGCGGCGGCATTATGCACAGTGTATCTGTGCGGGCTGTTGTTTGTCGAGAATCCTGTCTTTTCCACTTTTCACATTGGGCAGTGGGGAGCGTTTTATGTGATATTCACTGGCACAGGAACGGAGCATAATGGGGACGACCCGTTGCTGTGAAGTTGGAACCGCGACTAACTAACTAACTAACATCATCATCATCATCACGTATCCTGCCAACTGATGCAAGTGTTCATGTCTCTCCACAGATCTCGGCCCGTATATTCTGGATCAACTCTGATGATGATAAACCCCCATGCTACCTTCACATTCCATTCATCATCATTTGTCTTGGTCTGCCTCTGTCTCTTTTCCCACTGCTCTTTCCAGTCCTCATAACGTCCTCCAGTGCCTCTCTTATCATCACATGACGCCAAAATAAAAATTAAAATGCTGGCTTATTTCACCACAAACGGTCTCTGATGTCGCTTCGCTGCAGAGTTCGATTTCGAATAATTGCTGTGTTTGACTATTATATATATATATATATATATATATATATATATATATATATATATATATATATATATATATATATATATATATATATATATATATATATATATATATATATAGAGAGAGAGAGAGAGAGAGAGAGAGAGAGAGGTCCATTTGTTATTGTAAGTGACCTAAAACGCCCTTTATGTGTACAGGCAATGTGCATTCTCACTACAATCTCAGGTACGCTAACCACATTCTTTCTGCTGACGCAGGCCCTGATCTAGTTTAGAGCATGTAAATTAGTCGGGCAGACGGCCAGGAGCAGCGTCTGATAACCTACTGATGACCCTGAAGTGGTTACATGTGCAACGTCGTGTCTGGAAGTGATCGTCTAGTTTGTTTGTGGTAGCGGGTATGTTCCAGGTATAATTTAATGAATGCATTTGTGACCGCATTGTAAAAAGTACTTAGTTGTATATCCTTTACATGACGTCGCAGTCAATCCCAGCATTCTTTGGTGCTATTTATAATTTCTTGGTAACTTTACGTCCAGTAGTTTGCCATTGTTTTCTGAAAGACTGTTATTTATACAATTTTATGAAAACCAATGCAAGGTGGTCTGCTCCCAAAACACCCGCATCTGTGTTTCGAATGCGGGATTACGAATTGCGCTAGTAACACCTTCTGCACAGATCCAGCAAAAGTAGTACGTTCAGTAATAGTGCATCTATGTATAGTGCTGTCTAGACGTATTAATTTTAGTAGCATTTTAGGAAGAAGCTGGCAATTAATTGTGCGTTTCTATGTGTGTATGTGTGTGTGCGCGCGCAAGAAGAAGAAGAAGAAGAAGAAGAAGAAGAAGAAGAAGAAGAAGAAGAAGAAGAAGAAGACAGAAAAGAAGCAAGATAAGATGAGGAAGAAGAGCAACAATTATTGTGTCTTGCAATACATCATCAGTTAATATCTTTTTCGCAGCATTTATTGTATTGCTGTCTCATCGTCGAGGACTATGGAGATTAGCTGTCTTTCTGTCCCTATAACTGAACGTAAAATTGGCAATAAATCATAAACAACCAACAAATTATGGGGTTGACTGCGACGTCCTGTAAAGGATATGGAACTAATTTTTTTTTTATTTAAATGTCTCTTTGCGCTTTAATTCTCTTTCCGATTGTGCACTTATTTCGGCAAGCTGCGCCACTTCTTAATCGATATTTTCGATCCACAATTGTTTTCTATTTATTTCTTCCCAAGATCTTCTATTGTAGACATGCCAGAACCTTAATCTCCCTGAGCCGGATATAGTACAGCATTCAGCTGTGATCGCATCTTCCCTAGTCGGCTGTCTACGAATATAGAAGGCAAACCTAGCGTAGCAATCTGAATCAACCCGTTTCCATTAGTGTCGTTACTGTGGAACGAAGCCTCCCGCTGCTCTGCTTATCCCGTAATCCCTGTCTGAATTCCAAGTTTGCTTTATAGGTTTTGCTCATATTCAAGGTCTCCCACTGCTCTATGTCTTCAGCAATACCGGAGACCCTCCAAACTCTGGTGTCGATCAGCATGGCCGAATAAATAAGAACGCTCGTTCATAAACTTGCAGTGTGCTGATACCGAGTTAGCGGGTTCAACCCCTACACAGGTCAGTTGGATTAAAGTCCTTGATTTTGGGATGTAAATTACAAGTATTCCAGAAGTCAGAGTGGGTTCGGTTTACCTGATGATGAGGGACATTGGTAATTGGGAAAGCTAAGCCATACGAAAAAAATCAGCCAAGTGCACTAGAAGTGTAGCACGTATAAGGACTACGCTTGAGTTCAAGGCGAGCGAAGGAAACAAAACAAAAAATATCCACGTTGTTGCTCTTCTTCAACTTCTTCTTGCGGGGACCATGCCTTCCAAAACTGCTCTGTCTAAGCCAAAGTCGTTGCTTCTGAGACAGCATACTGTTTATAGGCAAGAAATGACGGACATGGGTCGGGGGATTGGGGGGGGGGGGGGTATATTGCTGGGTTTCCATGTTGACCCAGCCAAAAATGTGCACCAAGAAATGTTTTGGGAAGTGAAGGTGGTCGGCGTGATACTGACCACATCACTGATTGGTTTATACAAATATGGATCGAGCACCACATGCCCAGTGCGTCTTATAGCGTGTAAAAGGATCCTTTGCTTTTACCATTTTTTATAGGGAAAAATCAATCATGACAAATGGATACCCGGAATGCCACAACTAACTTTAGATGAATACCGTACTCCGACGTGCCTTAACTTTTTTCTGATCCAGTAGCGTTTTAATTAATAATTGGAATAGAATACAAAGAGATATTATTATTTTTTTTTAATATACATAAGGCAAGAGGGGATTTCATTCGAATAGGAAATTTGTGGAAGTCAAATTAGATGAAACTTAGCATCAAAGTTAGATGGGTGATCTAGCAACATCAATGGTTGTCAGGACATCAGATTGTGCTATGTTTTCAACGAGGATATTCTCAACGCGTTTTAAAAAGCAATAAACGAAACAAACAGAAAGTAATAAGTAATTAAAAACCACATCTCCTTTGCTTTCAGTTTGTTACATATCCTCTGCCCATATTTCAGAATACAAATCATCATCATCATCATCATCATCATCATCATCATCAGGTGCTTAGCCGGTTGGCGTTGGCAATCATGCTCCTGCACAAATTGCGATCTCCGACGGCATGGATCAATGCCTGTGATGACTCCCTTCATGACATGCCACGAGACTGTCAAAAACTCTCTCTCTCTCTCTCTCTCTCTCTCTCTCTCTCTCTCTCTCTCTCTCTCTCTCTCTCTCTCTCTCTCTCTCTCTCTCTCTTTCTGATCTCTTTCCACAATATTTACTTGGCAAATATTTTTCACATTTGGTTAACAAAGTTTCCTGTTTTTTTTATGAGTTGGGACAAGATATTTTCTATTTTCAACAACATTTTCTCCATTTGGGTAACACATTTTCTTACTTTTTCATAAGTGTGGATGAGATATTTTCTATTTTCATCAACATTTTTCACATTTGGTTTACAAAGTTTCCTACTTCTCATAAATTTGGAAGCGATATTTCTTTACTTGGCAAATATTTTTCATATTTGGTTAAAAAAATTGTCCCTACTTTTCATAAGTTTGGATGCGATATTTCATTACTTGAACAATATTTTTTCACCTTTGGTTAACGAAATTTCCTACTTTTCATAAGTTTGGATGCAATATTTGTAAGTTTGATTAATATTTTACCCATTTGGCTAACGCATTTTTTTACTTTTCATTAATTAGGACGAAATATTTCTTTACTTGGACAATATTTTTCACATTTGGCTAACAAATTTTCCTACTTTTGATAAGTTTAGACATTATATGTCTTTACTTGACCAATATTTTTCACCTTTAGTTAACAAATTTTCATACTTTTTATGCGTTTGGATGCAATATTTTTTTTACTTTAACCATATTATTTCACCTTTGGTTAACAAAATTTCCCACATTTCATAAGTTCGGATGCAATATTTCTTTGGAGGATAAGTGGTCTCGAGGTATGGTGTCCGCCCCGAGTGCTGGTTGTCCCGGATTCAAGCCCCGGTGAGGGCCGAGATTTTTTCACGTGAACTTCTAGTAACAAAATTTACCTGGTCTCTGGGTAGTGAGATCGGGCGTCCGTGTTTATTTTTGAGCACGTAAAATATCCCTTGGCAGTTTGGAGTCGAAAAAGAGTAGCCTAGTGGCGCTGCCCGGACAAAATTTTGAGTTATAAATCTACTCAAAGTATTTTGGAATCCTCGTCGGTGCTACAGAGTTCGTGTACTGAGCTGAGATTCTCCGGACTCAGGCTTGAGTTAAGAGTAGAACGCAGCACTAATGGGTTTCACCTACGTGCCGTGATATTGATCCGTTGACTAAACTAAACTAAACTAGCGATATTTCTTTACTTGAACAACATTTTTCACCTTTAGTTAACAAAATTTCCTACTTTTCATAAGTTTGGATGTGATATTTCTTTACTTGGCAAACATTTTTCACATTTTGTTAACACAATTTCCTACATTTTAATAAGTTTCGCCGAGATATTTATAAGCTTGACCAATATTTTCCCCATTTTGTTAACACAATTTCCTACTTTTCATAAATTTGGATGAGATATTTCTTTACTTGGCCACTACTTTTTTTTTTCCACATTTGGCTAACAAACTTTCCTACTTTTTATATGTTTGGACATGCTATTTCTTTACTTGGCCAATATTTTTCACATTTGGTTAACACATTTTCCTACTTAGTCGATATTTGTTCCATTTGTCTAACACATTTTCTACTTTTTATAAGTTTGGCTGAGACATTTCTAAACTTGGTCAATATTTTCACATTTGGCTAACAATTTTCATACTTGGTTGATATTTTTCCCATTTGGCTGACACATTTTCTACCTTGTTATAAGTTTGGACGATATATTTGCTTACTTGGCCAATATTTTTTGCAGCTGGCTAAAAAAATTTCCTACTTTTTATAAGTTCGGACGAGATTTTTCTGTATTTGACCACCATTTTTAATAATTTGTCTAACATATTTTCTACTTTTTATAAGTTTGGCTGAGACATTTCTAAACTTGGTCAATATTTTCACATTTGGCTAACAATTTTCATACTTGGTTGATATTTTTCCCATTTGGCTGACACATTTTCTACCTTGTTATAAGTTTGGACGATATATTTGCTTACTTGGCCAATATTTTTTGCAGCTGGCTAAAAAAAATTCCTACTTTTTATAAGTTCGGACGAGATTTTTCTGTATTTGACCACCATTTTTAATAATTTGTCTAACATATTTTCTTATTTGAATGTTGACCTGTTACATAGAATCTGTACTTTTGTCTGGGTGTGAAAAGCGGCAGTGAGTAGACAAGCCTAAGAACACATATTTTTCTTGGAAATTGGTTTCTGGGGAACGATGCAAAGACAAGGTAAAGACATACATAGAGGTAATGATAATGTAAATAAACTTATTGGACCACCCCAACGGGTAAAGAAAGGAACGAGGGAGAGAGAGATTTAATGTTTTCATTTAACGATCTGAGACCATATGATATTAGTGTTCGGAAGCACTTACCTAGCTACTCATCCACTCACCCACCCCGTAACAACTAATTTCACTAAGCCATACCCACTACAACAAATAATACAGATCATCTTTACTTTTTTATGTTTTTAATTTGTAACACTAAGATGATAGTGTATAAACCAGTAAAACCCTCGAAATATCAATAATAACCACTATCCACCTCTTAACAAGGAATGACACTACGAAGTACCCACTACAACTAATAATACTGGCCATTTTTAGTTTTTAAGTTTGTATTTGTAACCCATATGATAATAGTGTTCGGAAGCACTTATCTAGCTCCTTCACCACTTACCCACCCCTTAACAACGACATACACTAAGCCATACCGAATACAACTAGTAATATCGGTCATCTTTACTTTTTTTAAGGTTTTAATGTAACGCTCTGAAACCGTAGGATGATAGTGTTCGCAAACACTAATCTAGTTACCCCTCCACTCACCCTCCCCGCTCCCCACCCTGCGCCCAGTCTTTTTATTTATTTATTATTTTTATTTATTTTATATTTATAATTAATTAAAATATTACACACCCACTCAATAGTTACATGCCCTTAGAAACATAATAGTTGTCTTCTCTTAGAATTATCTCCCTTAGATATGAACTAGTTATCGCCCATTACCCGCCCGCTATGAGAACGAGGCGTATTGACCTCAATCAGCCGAGGTCAAGGTCAATCCACAGTTCAATCCACCAAATCCTAACCGTTACCGCCATTCCTAACTACTCACATCTCCAAAGCTTCTAGAGATTTTTTCACCTGTTTACCTATTGGCCAGGATTCGCAGCTGTGTGTTAAAACTGGTTCTTCTTCTTCTTCGTTCATCCTGAGTTTTTTTCCGGATGTGATTGCGTTGTGCCTGTTTACAGCAGAGCTGCGTTCTTGCGCCGTTAGGCCGACACATCCGACTTCTGCGGGCATTTGTTGACCGGGTTAACCTTCCCGGGGGTTTCTTAGGACGTTTGACTCTCACTGTTGTGGTGTTATCCTCCATCCCAGCTGGTCCATATAGAACAGCCAAAGATCCTGGTCAGCCCTCAAGGGAAGGCAGGGGCAGACCATGGGCATTCCCCGCCATCCAAGGAGGCTTCCATACTTGCAGAGCCGATACATAGCGCTCTGGTACTGGGCTCACCCAAGGAATCGTCACGTCCTGCACATGGCTGCTTAGCCTCACTTCCGTATATTGGGCCTTCCGTTCACCATAGGCTGTTCTTCCGGAAACCAGAAGTATGCAGTCTGCAGATGACATCCACACAGTGAGCTTTCGATTCGGACTTTCCATGTAATGGATTTGCTATCCAAGCAATATTCCATTTCGTGCCACTAGGACACTTTTCCACCTTTTATGAAGCCCACACAGTGGGCTTTTGATTCAGACTTTCCACGTAATGGATTTGCTATCCAAGCAATATTCCATTTCGTGCCACTAGGGCACTTTTCCACCTTTTATGAAGCCCACACAGTGGGCTTTTGTTTCGGACTTTCCACGTAATGGATTTGCTATCCAAGCAATATTCCATTTCGTGCCACTAGGACACTTTTCCACCTTTTATGAAGCCCACACAATGGGCTTTTGATTTGGACTTTCCACGTAATGGATTTGCTATCCAAGCAATATTCCATTTCATGCCTCTGGGTCTTCATGCACCTTTAAATGTCAACCTGTATATAGTTAAAGTAATCTGCGGTCAACTTTAGCTTGTTGATATCTCCATAGAGCTTGTCCTCAAATGAAGCAGGTGTGGGCCAAAATATCTTTCTCTGTTCTGCATACGTTGGGCATTCCTGCAGCAAATGTTTTGCTGTCATTTTTCCAGTTCTACAATTACATTCATCGGTATCTCCTATCTTTAGTTTATTGAACAAGTGGTATTTCAGCCTGTTATGTCCTGTGCGGAGTCTGAAGATTGCTACTTGTTCTCTTCGGTTGAGTTTGTAATATGCATCATCCTTCTGATGGCCTGGATGCTCTGATTCCCATTTGGTTCTATAAGTGCTTTTTATCAACCTCTTTGCCTCATTATAGGTTATGTCTATGTCAGGCTGTGGTAGTCGTCCGCCCTCTTTTGCCAGTCTGTCAGCCTCTTCGTTTCCAGGTATACTGCAATGTGATGGGATCCACTGTATTACAACTTTTTTGGATTTCTGGCATAGACCATGGAGTGCTGCTCTTAGGTCAGTTAGTTCTGTGCTGTTATTGCTCTTCAGTATTGAGACAGCTGACTTTGCATCTGTGAAGATAGCTATTTGCTTCTCTTTATTTTCCTCCATCAGGAGCATTTCTGCTGCAGTTTTCAGAGCCTCTACCTCCGCTTTGAAGTTACTTGAAAATTTTCCAGTTGCCATTGAATGTGTTTTTTTCACTCCATTTTTTAAATTTAGGAGAATTCCTCCTCCTCCATTCTCTATTGAATTTTTGGCTGATCCATCTGTATATGCATGGGTCCAATTCTTGCTTGGGTAATGTTCTTTTATGTAGTTTAGGGTTATTTCTCTTCTTTCGGTTTCATGCTGAGTGTTCTTTTTCTCAATACCAGGAATGTTTTCTATCATCTCAGGCAGTTGCTGCTGTCTCCAAGCTGGGAACTTGTCTGCATTGTAAATAGGTTTGACTGTTGATATGTTAAGTATGGGATCTGCCCTAATCTTTCGTTTTGCAGTTTCGACAAAGTTGCTACGCTTCAGTCGTCCCTTTCCAAAACCACTAAACCTTTTATACATAGGGTGGTCTGTCAATCTTCTAAATTTTTCTGCTTGTTGCTGGGCTCTGCTATCTCTTCTATCCTGCATTGGTTGTAAATAAGTAACCTTTTCTAGTTCATTAATAGGCGTTGTCTTCAGGCTTCCAGTTATGATTCGCATTCCTTGGTTTTGGACTCTACTTATTTTGTTAAAGTTTGACTTAGCTGCTGTTGCCCAAGCTGCAATGCCATATTCCAGTACTGGCCTCACCCGTCCAGTATATAACTTCTTGAGAACTTTCTCATCTGCTCCCCACGTTGTACCAGCAAGCTTTTTCATGATTGCCATTCTCTGCCTTGCTCTTGTTCGATTTTTCTCAACCTGTGTCTTCCATGTCAGGCGACGATCAAAGGTGACTCCTAGATAGTTTGGATTTTCTTCATGGCGCAATATTTTTCCATTCAATACCAGCTTAGGTTGCTGAGGTTTATTTGAGAGGGAGAACACTGTGCATGTTGTTTTCTCCTCACTTATCTTCACTAGCCATGATTTTGACCAGTCCTCTAGCGCTAATAAGGCTTGCTGTATTCTGCTGTTAGCTGTACTAATATATTCTTCAGATGTCCATATGGCTAGGTCATCTGCAAAAGATGATGTGTGTACTCTGGCTGGAAAATTTTCCGTGATGTCGTTTATATATGCTAGGAATAATGTTGGTGAAAGAACTCCTCCTTGGGGGACACCTTGCTCCAACAGCATCATTTTGCTGGTTTGTCCTTGTACTTTTGTCCTGGCAGTTCTGTTCTCAAGGTAGTGGCTGATCCATTTGTACATTTTCCCGCAAACATGCATTTTTTGCAGTTTTACTTTCAGTCCTTCCTTCCATACTTTATCAAATGCTTTTTCTAAATCTATCCAGACTGCTAGTGTGTGCTTTTTCTCTTGGAAGGCATCCTCTATTTCCTGAGCTATATAGGTTATTTGATCTTCAGTAGATCTGTACTTTCTGAATCCTGCTTGGTGAGGTGTTAAGAGTTGGTTTTCTTCCAGATGCCATGTTAGCCTGCCATTGATAATGCGTTCCATTAATTGTCCTACACAGCTAAGAAGACTGATAGGTCGATAGCCATTTGGTTCTTCCAGGTCTTTTCCTTTCTTTGGGACTGGTATTAGTATAGCTTCCTTCCATGCCTGTGGGACTATTCCCCTCTTCCAGCTGTAATTTAGGACTGCTAGTAGTTTCTTTTTTGCCTTAGTGCCTAGTCCTATTAGCATTTCATTTGTGATTCCATCCTTTCCTGGTGATGTCTTCTTTTTTAGGGTATTCATTGCCTGTTCCATTTCTTCCATTGTTAGATTTGCCATCATATATTCTGCTGCTGTCTCTGTATATGTATGATGTATCTGTTTATCTTTGATTGCTTTCTTCTGTTCGGCTGTAATATCAATGTGGTTTGCACTGGCATAGTGTTCCATTAGTGCATTTGCAGCCTTTTTTCCTGTAAGCAAGGCATTTCCTTGTTTAATTGTTATTTGTTTGTTTCTAGGTCCTTCATTGTTCGTGGCTTTCACTAGTTTCCATAGTTTGTTTCCATCCCTGTCAAAATTCAGGTTTTCTGTTTTTTTCCTCCAACAATCTCTTGTTGTTTGATTTACTGTTCTTTTATATTTTGCTGAGATGGCTTTGAGAGAGATGTTCGCTTCAGTTGTTTGTTCTCTCTCTGCGGTCTTCCTAGCATCTTCAACTTTGTCCTCCAAAAATTGTAGTTCTTCAGTCCAGTATGGTTTGTAATTTTTCCTTGCTCCTCTTGGAATAGACTCAGTGGCCGCCTGTATTATTGCTCTGTTTAGACTTTCCACAATTTGCTTCATGTTGACATATCGTGTATTTACGTTTTCACAATATTTGTCTGTTAGTATGGCAAATCTGTCCCAATCTGCTCGTTTGTAATTCCAACGGGGCAAAGGCTTTTGCTCCCGTGGAACATACTCCATATTTATTACAAGCTTGATTGGTCTGTGGTCACTACCTGCTAATTGGTCCAGCACATGGCGATCGATTTTGTGAAGGATGTCTCCTGTGCAGAAAGCTAAGTCTGGAGTAGAAGTGGTAATCCATCTTCTGGAGTAGAAGCTCGGTGTGTCATCCGCTTTGTTAAGTAGATGGAGATTTGAGTCTATTTCCCAGTCCTCCACTTCATCTCCTCTTTTGTCAGTATCTGGGTATCCCCATCTTTCTGAACGGCTATTAAAGTCTCCGACAACAATGCAATTTGTGTCAGTTATTTCCATGTTTGAGAGTGTAAGATCCTTATCTGCCGGGCTATATAGATTGTAAATTCTTATTTTCACGTCCTTTATCATTATATCAACACCTATAATTTCCGTTTGGTTGTCAGAGATCACAGATACTTCGCTGCAAGGTATTGTATTTCGTGTAAGTATTACAACTCCTCCTTTGTGTCCTTCGCGGTCGAAACGTGTGGCCTGATATCCCTCGACTGAAAATGTGCGATTGGCGTTGAGGTGTGTCTCTTGAATGCATGCCACATCTATTCTATCTTTATGAAGACGCTGTGTTAGGGAGGCTTTCTTGTTATAAACTCCTTCTGCATTCCATTGTAGTATGTTGAGTGTCCGGGGTGTTTGGTCAATAGCTCTTAACCTACTCCTCTGTGCCTTGACTCCACAGCACAGGGGAAGGTGACCACCAGTAGTCATGGGTGGACCCCCTCGAGGCAGGGGGCCCAGCACTATCACCGCCTGATGGGACTTCACGGGATTAGCACCATAACGATTAATTTTCATCTGTGGCATCATGAAATGATAAAGTTACGTTGCACTTCTTTGTCAAGCCTGTGGCTCAGTACATCCGATTTCGACAAGCATTTGTTCAGGATGCTTTCCCTAGCCTTTGACTGTCCTCAGTCTACCTACAAGGCAGCAGGTTTGTGCGTCACTTCGTCTGGTCCCTCTCCCTTGACC
This sequence comes from Cepaea hortensis, assembly GCA_963921405.1. Taxonomy (NCBI): domain Eukaryota; kingdom Metazoa; phylum Mollusca; class Gastropoda; order Stylommatophora; family Helicidae; genus Cepaea; species Cepaea hortensis. Next base: position 45,002,452 of record OY992885.1, read on the forward strand.
TGTCCGACATGGGTGACCCTACCAGTAGCTGTGCTACCGTCGGCATAGCTCTTGGGGTCATTGGAACGCTCAAGCCCCTCTACCTCGTCAAGGTGGACGCACGGCAGAGGGGAAACTGGTTCTATGTAACATGCAAGAACTCTTTTTCTAACTTTCAATGACATGGATTATTGCACAAAATGTTCTTCATCTGATAGTATGCAGGTTTTGCTTATCCTATTATGTTCTTTATCTCTGTGATTCATCGTCCATCTGAATTTCTGCACTTGCCCCAAAATAACGTCATGTACTTTACTAATTATTCACGCTAAGGCTCATTTTCTATTCACTGTCTACAGCCACTGTATCTATCATTTCCTGTAGTTCCTTCTGACTTGTTGATATCAAGACGGTATCATCAGAATAACGTAACTTATATTATATAAGTTATAAAGATGGATTTTAATAAGTCACTTGGAAGTAGTGAAATTTAGAAATTATGTCAATTTCAAGTCAAGTCAAGTCAATGCCAAGTTAAGTCGATTTCAAAATCTCCAAGGATCTAAATTTCTTCCAAAGTAATGTTGTCTGGACCGGGTGCCCTTCCTTTCTTCATGCGATGTAATGGTCTTTAACTTCCACTGCAAGTATTGGTGGACCCTCGCCGTTGTTTAGAACATTTACATCCGGTCTCCTATTATCCTACGGCTCTTCCAGATATTCCGTCCATCTGTTGACTATCTCATCATCATTTTATCCCATCAATATTGCACCGGTCCTCGATTTTAAACACCCAGTGGTATTTCGTATTTTTCTGCCTGTTAGTGCATGTATTTGTTGATACATGGAATGTGAATCTTTTCCCTAGTTTGTCCCAATGTCCATGCATTGTTGATTCAGTCAGACTCTTTACATATTTTTACTATTTATGTATGTATTCTATTATATTCTTCTTTATCTTGTCTTTTCTTTCTTCTTTCATCCATCATCTGACAAATTTCATTTGTCGTCCATTTCTTTGTTGTTGTTGTTGTTGTTGTTGTTGTTGTTGTTGTTGTAATTCTTTGTTAGGTGGAATAATTTCTTTTGATGTCTGTAGGATTTATTCCCGAGACATGCCCTAGTGTTCATCAAAAGTCTGTATTATCTTCATGGCATTATATCTTATATCAAATTATAGACAAAACATAATCGTTTAGTCGGCGGATATTCGGGTGGAAGACAAAGGCGCGAATAAATATGTAAATTAAAGACTGCAACAAAGCAGCGAGCGGCGACATAGAAAACACTGTGACTGACACAGACAGCATACAACTGAATAGGTTACAGTGGCTGGATCATATCGAACTACAAAAGACAACAAAGGCGTAAACACAACAAACTTGACTAAATCAACGGTTAAGACCTAGACAATACCAACAAATGGACTGACACAACTAGACCTGATAGAGATAGACTTAAAACAAATAAATTAGGTCGGTCAGGTTAAAGACAGCTTTAAGAAAAATGTGCGTGCTTGAGAAGATTTTTAGTATTAGAAAGACACAAAGAGAACACAAGGAGACAAAAAGGTGAAACAATCGTTAGAGTTAATGAGTATGCTTAAGGCAAGGCAGTATTGTGCACTATGAACATCTGCAATAAAGACTTTGGCTTCTGGGAGACAAGAACATGTCACATTACACCTGATTTAAGACAAGATGTCCTAACTTATTTTGTATACTCAGACACCTACTACAGGTCACAGCGGTGTCTCAACGATGTATGTGACGATTGGATGCAGCCTACAGATGTCTGGTGACAGCCAGAGCACATGACATGTGTGATCAAGTGTGCGAATATACTGTCATTAAATAAAGTACTATGGCACCAATACTAAAGAACAAACATGTATCAATACCTACTAAGAAAGTACTTTAAAACACAATTTTTCTACCATCTCTATACTACCAATGCCAAACCTGGACAATGACAGGCAAAGAGAAAAGAAAAATCACAACAACAGAAATGAGATTCCCAAGAAGAATACTCAATGTATCAAGAAGAGTTAAGATCAGAAATGAAGAAATCAGGACGAAAAAGGGGGGGGGGGGAGGTTGTAAATGCACTAGACTTTATTAGAAGGCAGCAAGTCAAATGGTTCGGCCATGCAAGCAGGGTACCAACTAACAGACTACCGCAACAAGCAATGATGTGCAGACCAGAGGCAAGCAGAGGAACAGGCCGACCACGTAAACGATGGACGCAAGGAATAACAGAGTCCATGGGAATATCGATACATGAAGTCCATAAGCAGGCACTCTCCTGCTGTTTATACTTCACCTCGACGCCGCAAGGTACAAGAGGAACATGATGAGATGAGAAGTAAAGTTGTACATACAAATTAAATAATAAAAATAAATCCCCTAGCAGGAAACTGATGTGTGTATGTGATGTGCCAGGACCATCATATGTCCTATGTCTTAGTGCATAAAAATTTTGTCAGTCTTTCTCTCTCGTAGCTAACGACGACAGCTGACACGGGACGCTTGTCTAATTTCACGCATGCTATTGCTGGTGATACTGTCTAACCCAGTGTTTCCCAACGTGGGGCCCACGCCCCACAGGGGGGCAATTTGACTGTTAAGGGGGGCAATTCGAAAATGGAAGAAATCGGCTGAATATAACAAAACGGGGAGACTTGAGACTGAAGTTAACTAAATTGGAACCTGACATAAGATCTCTTTGCAGCAAGCATCAAGCGCAAGGATCTCACTAAATTTAAATAATAAATAATTACTAATAATTAAAATAATATAGAAAAATCTTTCATTAAAAATTATTTTGTACTTGAATTTCAGTTCTCCATTATATGTTTTGAAAATTTACTTACTGTGTTTGCTCAATAATTACCTAGTGATTTCTTCCTAAAACCTATCATTCAAGTTTCTTTAGTGAACATTTCAATTTTTGAATATTAAAAATAATGTATATGTTGAGGGGGGGGGGGGCATGGGGCGGGGGAGGGGGGCAATATGAATTTTAGAAAGGCTTAAGTGGGGCATGGTACAAAAAAGGTTGGGAAACACTGGTCTAACCGTTCCATCAAGACGTCCGCTACAAAGATGTCTTGAACACAGAAACCCCCGGGAAGGTTAGCCCGGTCAACAAAGGCCCACAGAAGTCGGATGTGTCTGCCTAAAGGCGCAGTATGACAGCTCCGCTGTAAACAGGCACAACGCAATCACATCCAAAAAAGACTTTGGATGAACGCAGCAGCAGAAGAAGACGAAGAAGAAGAAGAGGCAGAAGAAGAAGAAGAAAGAAGAAGAAGAAAGAAGAAGAAGAAGAAGAAGAAGAAGAAGAAGAAGAAGAAGAAGAAGAAGAAAGAAGAAGAAGAAGAAGAAGAAGGAAGAAGAAGAAGAAGAAGAAAGAAGAAGAAGAAGAAGAAGAAGAAGAAGAAGAAGAAGAAGAAGAAGAAGAAGAAGAAAGAAGAAGAAGAAGAAAGACTGTCGTTACACTGTGTCCCATGGCAAAATCTTAATCTGAACTCTGAAGTGTCAGGCTTTACATATTCTAGTATATGACAAAATGAGACTTGGTGGCCTGTTGCCTTTCCCGTAGCTGTTTATCCAGGTGTAATGTCAGGCAAAGTGGGAGACAGAAAATAGCAGGTCCATTATGAGCACCTACCCCGAATTTTGTCTTTGCTTTCAATCTCACAAGATTGAATAGTCAGCGACATTAATATGGGAACATATTCCTTCCACTGGTCCAACGAATGAATGGGTTAGAAATGCAATAAAGAAAATGTCGGACTAAGCTAGCGAAATATCACGTATAATTGTTTGACACCACAGCCTTTCATTATATATATCTATATATATAAAATGCAATCTCCGTCTGTCTGTCTGTCTGTATGTCTGTATGTCCTTTATGCGTTCGCGAACGGTCCATCCGATTGAGATGAACATTTTCTCCACGTCTTCCTCTCATT
>OY992885.1:45006606-45134106 GCA_963921405.1 Cepaea hortensis
GAACGCAGCAGCAGAAGAAGACGAAGAAGAAGAAGAGGCAGAGAAGAAGAAGAAGAAGAAGAAGAAGAAGAAGAAGAGAGAAGAAGAAGAAGACAGAAGAAGAAGAAGAAGAGAAGAGAAGAAGAAGAAGAAGAAGAGAAGAAGAAGACGAAGAAGAAGAAGAAGAAGAAGAAGAAGAAGAAGAAGAAGAAGAAGAAGAAGAAAGAAGAAGAAGAAGAAGAGAGAAGAAGAAGAAGAAACTGTCGTTACAGACTGTGTCCCATGGCAAAATCTTAATCTGAACTCTGAAGTGTCAGGCTTTTACATATTCTAGTATATGACAAAATGAGACTTGGTGGCCTGTTGCCTTCCCGTAGCTGTTTTATCCAGGTGTAATGTCAGAGCCAAAGTGGGAGACAGAAAATAGCAGGTCCATTATGAGCACCTACCCCGAATTTTGTCTTTGCTTTCAATCTCACAAGATTGAATAGTCAGCGACATTAATATGGGAACATATTCCTTCCACTGGTCCAACGAATGAATGGGTTAGAAATGCAATAAAGAAAATGTCGACTAAGCTAGCGAAATATCACGTATAATTGTTTGACACCACAGCCTTTCATTATATATATCTATATATATAAAAGGCAATCTCCGTCTGTCTGTCTGTCTGTATGTCTGTATGTCCTCTTTATGCGTTCGCGAACGGTCCATCCGATTGAGATGAAATTTTCTCCACGTCTTCCTCTCATTCCCGCGCTGCCATCTGTCATAGGTTGTCTAGTGTACCAACAGTTATTTACTTACTATTACTTAATAATAATTTACACTATAATTTATATGTAGTGAGGGGACATAACTTTTAATAGCATTGCTATATATGTAAATTGTTGCATATTTCTCAAATAGGTGGACCTTTTCGCTGCAGTTATCTACAGGCATATGCGTTATAATGCTCCTCCCCCTCCTCCTCCTCTCCTCTCCTCCTCATACCCTCTTCATTCTCTCCTCCCCATCCTCCCTCTCTCTCCTCCTCCTCCCCTCTTCCTCCTCCCACCTCCTCTCCCCCTCCTCCGCTCCTCCTCGCTCTCCTCATCCCTCCTCCTCTCCTCCTAATCTCTCCTCCTCCTTCCTCTTCTCCGCCTCCTCCTCCTCCTCCTCCTCCTCCCTCCTTCCTCCCTGCCTCCCCCATCATCCATCTTCCTCCCTCCTCCTCCCTCCTCCTCCTCCCTTCTCCTCCCTCCTCCTCCCTCCTCCTCCTCTCTTCCTCCTCCCTCCGTCCCTCTACCTCCTCCCTCCACCTCCCACCTCCTCCTCCCTTTTCCTCTCCTCCCTCCTCATCCTCCTCCTTCTCCCTCCTCCTTCTCCCTCTTCCTGCTCCCTCCTCATCTCTCCTCCTTCTCCCTCCGCCTCGTCGCTCCTCTTCCCTCCTCCTCCTCCCTCCTCCTCCTCTCTCCTCCCTCCCCCTCCTATCCCCCCTCCTCCCCACCCTCCCTCCCTCCTCCTCCTCCCCGTCCTCCTACTCCCTCTCTCCTCCCTCTTCCTCCTCCCTCCTCCTCCTCCTCCTCCTCCTCCTCGCTCTTCCTCCTCCTCCCCTCCTCCTTCTCCCTCCTCCTCCTCCTCCTCTCTCCTCCCTCCTCCTCCTCCTTCCTCCTCCCTCTTCCTCCTCCTCCTCCCTCCTCCTAATTCCTCGTCCCTCCTCCTCGTCCCTCCCCCTCCTCCCCCTCCTCCTCCTTCCTACTCCTCCTCCTGTCTTCTCCTCCTCCCTCCTCCTCCTCCCTCCTCCACCTCCCTCTTCCTCCTCCCTCCTCCTACTCCTCCTTTTTCTTCTTCTTCTGCTGCTGCTGCCGCCGCTCCATTTACCCAAGTTAATTGTTGGGGGAAGATGTAAAGATATTTCAAGTGCTCTTTCTAATGCTTTTTGTAAGTTGGTCTTCGTTTATCTAAGGTTGTTCTAACTGCAACCAATAAATGATTAGACAGACAGGCAGACAGACAGACAGATAGACAGACAGACAGACAGTCGGGAACGGGAACTTATATGACTACTTATATGAATTAAATGAGATGCTCCCCATCAGGAGCTGGGCGAAGCCGGGCCGGGTCAGACAGACAGACAGACAGACAGATAAGACAGACAGACAGATAGACAGAAAGACAGACAGATAGATAGTCGGGAACGGGAACGGGAGCTTATATGACTACTTACATGAATTAAATGAGATGCTCCACACCAGGAGCTGGGAGATGCCGGGCCGGGTCAGACAGACAGACAGACAGACAGACAGACAGACAGACAGTCGGTAACGGGAACGAGAACTTATATGACTACTTATATGAATTAAATGAGATGCTCCCCACCAGGAGCTGGGAGATGCCGGGCCGGGTCAGACAGACAGACAGACAGACAGACAGACAGACAGACAGTCGGTAACGGGAACGAGAACTTATATGACTACTTATATGAATTAAATGAGATGCTCCCCACCAGGGACTGGGCGAAGCTGGGCCGGGTCAGCTAGTTAGTTAGTTAGTTATCAGTTGGGGTATCTTCGTTGCACTCCGGACATGTCCATAGGTGCTCAGATCCTCCCCCCAGCATATGCATCAGCGTCCGGTGGCTAATAGTGCCAGTTCTGTGTTGGTTGACGAGGCGCTTTGTTTTCCCGATGTACCTCTCGCGTCTGGCTGTGCCGATTCTTACTCCCAGGTCTTTCATCCTGGAAAGCGATGTGGAATCACTGGCGTCAAAATCCTCTGTTCTCGCCATATCTTTAAGGGCGTTAATAACATCGGCACGATCCATGGGCTGGCCATCTACAAGGGGTGCAGAGCCAGCCAATTTATCAGCTCGTTCATTTCCCTCGACTCCCGCATGTCCCGGGACGAAGATGAAGGTGACTTTGCGGACAACGGACTTCCGCAGCGACTCAGTCAACTGTCTACGTACAGATCCAGCTTCGACCTTCTGAATCATGCTCATTGAATCACTTAGTACACACACGTTGGTATAATGCTGTGATTCCAGCCATATGAAAGCCTGTGTAACTGCCATCACCTCCATCGTCATGCTGCTCGTGGTCATAGAGTGGGCACCACTGGATTCTTGAACGGTTCGGCCCGCTGAACGGGCTGTAAATGCCCACGCACTTCTCTGCTGCTTTACAACAGATCCATCTGTATAGATGAGCACTTCGGGGCTATCTGAGTGATCATAGATGAGCGCGTTAAGCTCTGCATTGACAGCGGCAGGGTTCTGCTCTCTGCACCGTCTGTCGAGTGTGATAATGCAGGAGAAGGTACACTTAAAAGCTGGAGGCACCGGCACCCATTCCTTGCCGGGGTTGATACTGGTAAGACTGCAGACCTGTCCGACGACATCTTCCGCCCGACCCATCCATGATTTGCCCCTCTTTAGCCTGTCACCCTTTTCTCTGAATACAGCGTCATGCAGAGGGTGCTGCTCATCTGCACTTATTTTTAAGTATGCACGAGCTCTCCAGATCTTGATCCCGTGTTCCATTGTCGGGAAGTCAAGGAGGTATCTCATTGCTACACAGCTGGTGTCTCTCGTGCAGCCCAAAATGATGCGCATGGCTTCGTTTTGTACCTTTTCAAGTCTTCCAATCTGTGTAGGGCTGACAGTGAGGATGGCCAGGGCATACTCGATGCGTGAAAGCACAAGTCCTTGGAACAGAAGTAATAGCAGTCTTTGCTCGATATTGGCAGTCGCCATGACTCTCATTGCTGCCAAACCTTTTCGAGCCTTCGTTATGACATAATCGACATGATCTCTGAAGGACAGGCTACGATCAAGCCTCACGCCAAGATATGTCATTGACTGGGTTCTACTCAGAATGCTCCCATCCATTCTTACTGCCGGCAGGTCTGTTTTCACAATATGGTTGTTTAGTGAGAACCATGTAACCGTTGCCTTTGCAGGGTTGACAAGGGCATCAGCTAGTATATATATATATATATATATATATATATATATATATATATATATATATATATATATATATATATATATATATATATATATATATATAAGAGTATAAGAGGTTGCTGAGGATGGGGACGGGGCGCTTATGGGAATGTCCCGAATGCTGTGATGTCGGTTCCTAAATCAATCAATCAATCAATCAAGAGTATAAGAGCTGACAGATTAGAATCGTACTTCATTGTTTCCTTTGTGTCACTAGCATGTCCTTTGCAGAATCTCGCTCCCATGACAACCTTCCTGAAAACTTCTCGGTCATAAGCAAGATGTCCCATGTCCGATACACCCATCTGGAGATCATCTGCCACATCCTGCACCCATCTTATCTTAGGCCCTTCTCTTCCTCTCTTCACGAGGTAGCGCTTCCACATTGACGTGGATAGGCGTTAGGTTCATACCAGAATACTATCAGCGTTGCCAGTAGTGGGTTGTGCTCAATATTTAAATCTCAAATCCCGAAACAACTAAATTAATCAATATACCCCTCCATTATTGTTCTCTCCAAACTTTCGTAGCGTTTCAAGTGACCAACATATTTCAATTTTCTTTGCTTAATCGTCTTTAATAGCCAACCTTCATCAATATTCAGGTCTTGAAGTATGGATGCATTTGTTCTTTTCTGTGTCTAAGATATTCATAGAACCAGTTTATAACATTTATATTAAATATAGATAGGATTTTCAATGGGTAAATTCTCAAAATTAAACATGTCTGTTTCTCTTCTTCTAGCTCTCAGCTGAGGTTTACAGCCTCCCGGTCATTAAAAACACGAGGAGCTAACTTGGCGGAAAAGGACTCGCACTCACAGAGGACACCATCCCAGCCAACACAAGGCGAGAGCTCATGCCGAGGCATATCGTTACGTATTTTGTCCTATTTATATGCCGATGTAAAGTCATATTATTGGTTTACATCATGTTATACGACATCATTTAACAACACTATGTAGTAAATGTGGTCGTTGTTATCTTACATCATTTCACGCTCATCAAAATACGAGGGGAAGCCAATAAGTAAGTCGCAAATGGCTGTAGAAAAATAACTAAATATGTTAACAACTTGAAACACCAGTTTATTTTTATACATACATTGTCCCTTTATTTCTCAACATAATTTCCACCAACAGTGATGCACTGCTCCTATCTTGTTATCAGTCCTCCCAAACCGGCTGAATAGAACTGCGTGCTCTGTTTTCTAAATCACGTTTTCACTTCACATTCAACTTCGGCGTCATTCGCGAAATGTCTCCCGCCAAGGTGGGTTTTCAGTGGACCAAAAAGGTGGAAATCGCTAGGGACTAAGTCGGGGCTGTAAGGTGGATGTTCCAGAACTTCCCACCTTAGTTGGTTAATTTTATCCTGAGTTAATCGCGCCGTGTGTGGTTTGGCATTGTCATGAAGAAGCAACACTCCTCTAGTCAGCAGTCCAGGACGTATTATTCGAATTACATCATGAAGCATCGATGGAACTTCACAGTACGATTCAGAATTCACATTGTCACCTGTCTTCTTGAAATTGGTTAAAAGCACTCCTTGACCATCCCAGAACACTGTCAGCATAACCTTCCCTGCTGATGGCATAACCTTGAATTTTTGGACACAATGCGAAGAAGGATGTTTCCATTGCATTGAAGCACGCTTTGATTCGGGCTGGTAGTGATGCACCCATGTTTCGTCCCCAGTAACAATCCTGTTCAGCATGTCTTCTCCATCACCTCCGTATCAACAGAGATGATGCAAGGACAGGCCAAATCGGTTCATTTTGTGTTCCTCCTTCAATTATCTGGGTACTCACATCGAGCACACTTTCTTAAATGTCAATCGATCAAGCATTATGCTGTATTCTAAACCATGTGAGCACCCTATTGCAGATGCTACAGAGTCTATCGTTATTCGCATGTCACCTCTAATCATCTCCTCCACCCGCTGCACGGATACTTCTGTTGCAATCTCAACGGGACGACCAGATCGGATTTCATCAACAATTTTAGAGCGTCCTTGAGAAAATGTTTCTACCCAGCTAAGCACCGCTTTACAGGACAAACATTTGTCAGCATAAACATGAAGCATTTCCATATGAATGTCCTTTGCAGACAGTCGTTCTGGACCCCCCCCCCCCCCCCCCCAAAAAAAAAAAAAAAAAAAAAAAAACAAACAAACAAACAAACAAACAAACAAACAAACAAAAACAAACAAACAAACATCAACAACAACAAACGCACAAGAGCTCGTTGCTCTTTGGTTGTACACTCCGTAAGTCCAGTCGCCATATTCTTTATGCGCTGCACATGCGCAAGAGACATCTAGCGTCACCTGACGAATGGGAATATAAAGTTCGATGTTGCTGTCACCTAATGACACCTGTAGAAAATACTAACTACATTTACCTGTCATTCCACAGAACTGTGTGACTTACGTATTGACTCGCTCTCGTACAATTGATTCCTGATGCTATTATGAATATCTGGAACGCAAATAAACACACTGGTATTTTGTTTAACTCATAGCTCTATTTGCATATTGTCCAAGTGTATGTAATTGTTTAAGTTTACAAGTTTACTTACAATAGGTAGGTAGGGGAATTGTTACATTAACCAAGGATGAAAGATTATCATAGAAAAAATTTACCCTGTCTAGTGGTTCTTTAATGTACGTAAATATAGGCATCTAAAGTCCATCGTTCCACTCCTTGGGGATACCAAGATCAGCTACATTTATTTTTCTACAGTCGATTTCCAGCTGTGCACTTGTGCATCCAGGGTCTTTATCTTTAATCAGCCTATAGGAGACACTCTGTGAGTTTGTTCACTTGGATTGAGAGAGCCGGGGATTTAACCCGCACCCACTACAACCCCAGTGAGAGCACTAACTCAATTTATGACGAATCGATTGCCCACATGGTATAGATCTAGGATGCACACATTTGCTGACAGGCGTGCACATGAAATTGTTAAGTTTCAATAATACAGACTCCCGGTAGGCAAACAACACACTCGTCAGGAGCATGCCTTTAAATGACCTAAGCATGAGCGCAAGACGTGGGTGCTGGTTCTTTACCATTATGATAGGGATCTGCTGTATTTCTGGTACAGCTTGCACAATGTGAGCATTCGGCAGGCGTAAGCACGATAGAGACCACGACTGTTCCGACCACCTATCCCCATACGAGTATATTTCCAGGATGTTCCACACGGAGATGACAAGTAGTCTTGATCAATATGGCCTTGACACATCACCGATTCTCCATACTCCGTGTATTCCTCCATCTTATGGCATTGTACATTCGCCATCAGATGAAGTCTCTCCATCTCGTGACATTGTATATTCGCCATTAGTCGAGGATTCTCCTTCTCATGGCATTGTACATTTGCCATCAGTAGAATTATCTCCTTCTCATGGCATTACCCATTCGCCATCAGTAGAAGACTACCTGTCATTTCACATTCGCCATCGGTAGAAGACTCTCCATCTCATGGCATTGGACATTCGCCATCAGTAGAAGACTCCATCTCATGGCATTGGACATTTGCCATTAGTCGAGGACTCTCCGTCTCATGGCATTGCCCATTCTCCATCAGTAGAAGACTACCTGTCATTTCATGGCATTACACATTCGCCATCACTAGAAGACTCTCCATCTCATGGCATTGGACATTCGCCATCAGTAGATGAGTCTCCGTCTCATGGCATTGGACATTCGCCATCAGTAGAAGTCTCCATCTCATGGCATAGGACATTCGCCATCAGTAGAAGACTGACTCTCCATCTCATATTATTGCACATTCACCATCATAACAGTCCCATGGCAGCTTTTTGTATAATGCCATAATAACATGCCATAAGCCGGATATCCTGCTTCTGTTACTATTAAGTGTAAATTATTTACAACATCTGAATATATCTACGTCATGATCTTCCTTTTCTTAGTTTCCCTGGTTATCCTACCCTCCATGCTGATCTTTTCCAAACATTCTTGTCTTTTTGTGTGCCCTAAATATTTTATTTTCATCAATTTCGGCTGTTTTAATAACCAGTCTTCAATATTGAGTTATGCTTTTGGATAGATGTGTTTGTTTTCTATACTTCTTAACTAATTTGGTTGCTATAGTTTTCTAGGCAAAAGGGTAGTGGGTCATTGTTTTATTTCTTAACCGGGGTGAGCAGCCATGTGGGATAAAACCAAGTGTAATGAAGGCGATCCTCTTTTCTGTAAACATACTGGGATGGGAGTCGGGAGGTTGAACATTTCGTTAAAGAAAATTGGTGACGGGTGCAAAAAAAAAAAAAAAATTATTAGTTTGAGAAGCACTGCTATAAATTCAGAAAATGGCGTTGTCAACTATAAAAGTGGTAAAGACAAGAACACTTATCGCGGCTGTTAAACAACCTATCTTTCTTGGTGAAATTAGCAATAGAAGAAGACGACACCGTAAGAATAAACTGCCTACTGAATGAGGAACAAGATGCATTTGCCAGCTTCTATAAATAAATAGAAGAAAAGCTGTGTGCATTTCAATTATAAATAGTCCCAACTGAAGGCTTCCGGTGCATTAAGTAAACACTTACCTGAATGGGTTAATGGAAATACCTCTACCTGGGGATCAATTAAAGCAAACAGCTACCCGGAGATGCTGGGGTAAACAAGTTGAAAACATGTTAATGGAGTGCGCTAAAGTCAGGTCATGTTAAGCTACCAGAGTCGTTGCTTTCCAAACATGTTTCTTGCTAGTTTATTTTCCATTGTTGTGTTGCGTGCTTAAAGTCGACAGGGTCGACTTCATCGCACCGGGTTTTATCCCATATGGCTCGGTCTCTTTCCGCAGCGTGGAAAGCGTCGCACCAAGCACGAACTCCGTAGCTATAGCGACGACCCACAGGATGTCTCCTGAAAAATTTAACTCGTGAACCGAAGGACGCGGTCCGGATTCAAACCCCACAACCTTCGGAACCCGAGTCAAAAGGTATGACCACTTCGCCACAGAGACTCTCATGTCTTGTTTTGAACTCAAGCTTAGTCTACACACGTGATACTGCTTCAAGTTCACTGGACTGATTTCTGCAGGTGGATTAGCTGTCCAAACTACCAGTGTCCCTCTCCATCAGGCCAGTCGACTACGACGTTTGAGGTGCTTGTAATTTACGTTCACAAGTCAAGGACCAGGAGTCAACATTTTAGACTAGCTGACCGGTGTAGGCGTTGAACCTGCTGCTTCGACATCAGCACACCGGATGTTTAAGTACGGCAGCTCTTATCCATTCGGCCATGCTGACCTCTTGCTAGTTTATTGACTCGGGTGCTTCTTTTTCAAATGTATGTCGAAATTAGGAATGTTTTTTTTAAAGTTTAGTTTTAGTCGTTGGATCAACATCACGGCACACGGTTTAACCCATAAGTGCTCCGTTTTCCTCCTAACTCAAACCTGAGTCTGGAGAAACTCAGCTCAATGCACGAACTCCGTTGCATCGGCGAGGATCCTGAAATACTTTGGGTAGATTTTTAACTCGAAATTTTGCCCGGGCAGCGCCGTTAGGCTACTCTTTTTCGATTTCCAACTGCCAAGGGATGTTTTACGTGCGCAACAAGACACACGGGCGTCCGATCTCACTACCCAGAGACCAGGGGAAATTGTATTACTGGAAGTCCAGGTTGATTTTTTTAATAAATCCCGGTCCTCACCGCGGCCTGAACACGGGACCTCCAGCACTCGAGGCGGACACCATGCCTCGAGACCACGCACACTTCCAGGAGAGTCAGCTGAATAGCCTGCGGTTGTAGCTGCACCATTTCTGGACAGCGTCACAGGCACACATAGGCTGTTTCAGTAATCCAGAGGTTGGGTTGTACTCCCCTGTCTGAAGCTCACCTGGCAGTAGTGTCAATCAACGTTTGCATTCCTTTCTTTCAGGTTGATGGTTGCCTTTCACGTGCCATATTTGTCCCTTATTATTTTGTTTGTTTGTTTGTTTGTTTGTTTATTTATTTGTTTGTTTGGATCTTTCTTTCTTAATTTCACCGAGGTGCTTTGACTGCCTGACCAGATGGCGGCGACTGTCTCAGCTTCCCTGTCTTTCTCTGTGCTGGATCACCAGTCAATAAAAGTACCTGCTCCAAGGCACACTTAACTTAACATTGTCTCGCTCTTTATTCTTGATTTTGACAGATTTGGCCTAATTCCTTTTGACTGCGAGCAGAACGTTTTTAATCTGTTTATGAATACTTCCAGTTAATTGTATCTTTCAACCGATAGTTTATTTTAATAATTTTGCTCCAGTTCTAACCAACGTCCCTAAAAGCAGGCCTCAACTTGGTTCCAGTCTTATTTATGTACACTGCAGTTGTTAATGAAGCATCCAGGAAAAGAGCACACAGTTTACCACAGCTTCTTCTTGGGGAGGATGTTGCTGGTGTGTCCACACCTCCTCTTGCGGCAACTGGTAAAATGCTCAAAGCACTTTCTGCAAATCATCTGGTCACAGGTGTATCTGGACGCAAGACTTCTCGGTCAGGGTTCACGCGGCCAGGGTTCACTCGGTCAAGGTTAAATCATACCGCTTCTCAATCTCAGCACACGAGGGAGTATCCGTGGTTAAATGGTTACACCGCTCCGAATGTTGTGGGTTCAATTCAGGACCACGTCGTTAAATTCAGAGTGCAATCTATATGGAGACTCCTGGGGGTTGTCACTGGAGCTACGGAGTTCGAGTTTTGTGCTACGTTTTCGGCACGCTCTTTGTGCGACGATTTCGTCAGGCCGCACTGCGGAAAGAGGCCGAGCCATATGGGATAAAACCCGGTGCAATGAAGTCGATCATCTTACATTTTAGAACCTTTATAAATCTCAGCACACGGCGGACTCTTTCACAATATTTAGTCAGACAGCTTATCCTGAGTCTTCGCGTTCGCTTTCTTAATCTACCAGACGGCATATATTCTTGGTTTTTAACCGTGACAGTCATTTTAAAACATTGACATAAACATTGGCACAGATTTCTCCTGTCTTGGTGTCTGCTACCAGGTCCGCGGTGAAGGAATTACGGACGCAGTTCGTAATCCCGCATACCGCATTCGAAACACAGCCGCGGGCTATTTAACAGCAGATCGCCTTGTGTTGGTTTTTTGTGAACATGTTATGAGTGCCGATACATCAAAAAGCAATGACAAACTACTGAACGTAAACTTGCCAAGAGATCACAAAAGCCAACAAATGCCGGAGTTGACTGCTACGTCTTGTAAAGAATATGCAACTAACTTTTTTAGTGTCTTTTAGAAACCTTGGGCTTGACAGCAAGGTCTAGGGCCAGACTGTCCTTCACATATGGGTCTTGGCCAAATTGATGGGGGTGCTGTCCTTTCTTCTGCGCTGTTTTATGATTAAGAAAGGTGGACAATGGGCAGACAAGCTGACAAAAGAACATACAAAGAATACCATGGACAGACAGAAAAACCAACCAGCAGGTCTACAAGAAACGTATGAAAATCGCAAACTGGTTAGAGAAATTAGACGTAGACAGTTAAGACATTGTGGGCACATTATGAGAAGATATAAACTAGAAAACTGAGAGACAACTGGCTTGATTGAACGGAACATAGCAAGGGGAAGGCAGAGAGATATACATCTAGATGGCATGGCTGCATGGCAGAATGGAGATAAGAGCACAGAGCTGATCTATGAAACTTGCGATCGTTTGAGATGGCGAAACATAACTGCTCACGCTTATCGGAATGACACATGATGATGATGTCCATTTTTTACTTCATTGGATCGGGTTCTCACCACTTTTGAGAGAACAGCACAAGACACACAGTACAGAGGGGTGGCGTACAGCTTGGGTAGAGCATACATTTCATAAACAATGGCATTGAGATAGCGCTCACTGCAGCAGCTTTAATTATGTGCCTGATGAAACCCTATTTGCTTGCCTTGTCCTTGGGATATCCCGTGCACAGATTGTGTGAAGAACATATTTAACATAATATATCATAATCCTTTGTTTGTTAATATACAGGACACAGTATAATGGTCTGATGTGTTTGATATTTGACCTATGATGGTTTAATATAAATTTATGAGACCTAGGATGCTACTCTTATTTCAGTGGTGAGATACGAATTATGTCCGTATTCCAAAGTTGTGGCTTCATGTGGATGACCTTTTTTTAAGGGAGTCTAGTTGGTCATACGTCGAAGTAACACTTGTTCCAGCAGAGAGGCGTTGTTCTCATTTGCTGGTTGGGATCGCGGTGTGGTGACTACAGCGCGCGTTCAATGTATATGTTGTTTAGTGTGTCCTCTAGTTCCTCCTTCTTTCCTCTACTTCTATGAGAAGCCAAACAAAACAAGTGAATGTATTTAACACGGCCTCTGCTCTTCTTGTAGTGCGCATTGTTCATTCGTGTGACAGAAAGTTTAGCGACTATCATACACTTATGCGGACACATTTTAGTGACTATTATATACTTATATGCACACATTTTAGCGACTATCATACACTTATGTGCACACATTTTAGCGACTATCATACACTTTTGCAGGCACATTTTAGCTTCTATCGTATACTTATGTGCACACATTTTAGCGACTATCATACACTTATGTGCACACATTTTAGCGACTATCATACACTTTTGCAGACACATTTTAGCTTCTATCGTATACTTATATGCACACATTTTAGCGACTATCATACATTTATGTGCACACATTTTAGCGACTATCATACACTTATGCAGACACATTTTAGCGACTATTGTATATCTATGTGCGAACATTTGACCGACTATCGTATGCATATGTGCACATATGTAAGCGGCTATCGTATACTTAAGTGCACACATTTTAGCGACTGTCATATACTTATGTGCACGCATTTTAGCGACTATCATATACTTATTCGCACAACGTTCAGCAACCTCCTTTATGTATATATTTGTTTTCATTTTTATAAATTGTCCTGTATCTTTCTGTAACCTCTTCAACTTTTTAAACTAACCAGTTTAGATTTAGAAATAAAATGTTGCATGTTCTTTGTGTGCAACGTCAGGTCGACTGTCTAGCCAATTTTACTTTCAGTATTTTGTAATTACTTTCTAAAACAGAAGTCAACGTTTAAGCCCAACTTAATGCCGGTGCAGGAGCTGAATCGTCTACCCTGCCTTCAGCGCACATGAAGTCCAAAAGAGAACTCATTTAGTTTTTCTACTTGGGATTTTGTCCCTATTTAACATTCGCAGCAGGTCTTTTCCCAACACAAAAATTATATATCTTTTCCACACCAAAAGTGTTAATTAATGTATATCCGTACCTAGGAATCCTACCTATTCAATTAAGATAAGATCCTTGTGGCATTGGTTGCGGCTCTATTGGGATAACAATCAATTTTCTTTGTGTAAATCGGTCACAACGAACCGGTGGAATGAATGCTGTTTGTTTATTGAAGGTAATACCAAGGGCCGCAACCAAGTTCAGTTGTCTGCTCTCGTCAGCTTGGTGCGGGCTGTCGTGGTCTGAGCCAGTAAAACAGTTTTGTTAAGTAGGTCAAGGCCACGTTACGTCATCTTGTGAATGTCATAATGACATGCAAAAGTGACCTGGACTGTGGTAACTCTGCAGAATAAAAAAAAAGCTTGAGTGGCCGCTACTGGAACTTTTGTAGAAATATTTGTGTCTGAGTAATTCATGATAATAAAAATATAACGGATGATTGTATTCCGAATTTGAAACTACCTATTTAAAGGTGCTTGTCTTTGGTAATGCAAGTCAGTGTGTTCAAGTATCTGTGTGCTTTAATAACAGCAGATGGAATATTGAATGAAGGTAAAGGGGCCCCTCACAGAATCTAACAAACGCTTACTGCCGTGGAGGGAGTGAAGTAATGGGCTTTCACATATTCTAAGTCAGGACATATGAGATATGACAAGTTCTCCACCTCATCGCCTTTCATCCCCAGAAAATTATCTGAAAAGAGGTCAGAGGTCAGCATAGCTGAGTGGATAATAGCGCTCGCTCTTTAACTTCCGGTGTGCTGATGTCCAGATAGTGATTTCAACCCCTACACCGGTCAGTTGAACTAAAATGTACACCATACCTCAGAAGTCGGGAGTTGATTCGTTTGATGGTAAGGGACACTGGTAATAGGGACAGCTAATCTACACGCAAAAATCAGTCCAGTTCACAAGAAGAAGTAACACAAGCATGGACTACACTTGAGTGTTAAATACAAAAAGAGAGCCATACTGAAAATCTACAAAAGAAGTTAAATCTAGAATAGGCTAAACGAAAACGAAATTCACACACACACACACTCACACACACACGCGCACGCGCGCACACACACACACACGCCCACGCACACACACACGCACGCGCCCACGCACACAATAAATGCTATGCAATATACCTGTGTCAATCGAGGTGAGAAAGAATGTTCTTAAGACCTATATTGAACCAATCCTAATGCACAGAAGGGAATCATGGACAATCAACAGATTAGTGAGGCATTACGTGGATGCTGCAGAGACGTAATTTTAAAGAAGCATGTTGAGAACACCATCGCAATGACGATGTATTCAAAGGGGTTAATATCCGAAGAGAACTGGTTATTGGCATCGGAAGAAATATGTCCTCATTCCCTGGACAAATCACGTGATGGGAACTGGTTAATGCCGTCAGAAGAAGTGTGTCCTCATTCCCTGGACAAATCACGCGTCAGAAGAAGTCTGTCCTCATCCTTTGGACAAATCACGCGTCAGAAGAAGTCTGTCCTCATCCTTTGGACTAATCATGCGTCAGAAGAAGTCTGTCCTCATCCTTTGGACAAATCACGCGAAGTGAACCGGTTATTGGCATCAGAAGAAGTCTTGTCCTCATTCATTCGACAAATCACGTGAAGGGAACAGCTGAAATACGTCGTGACAACGGGAAAGTTGAAGGGGAAATGAGGTGGGGGAATGGATATCAAGAGATATGATGCTAGTCATTTTGCTATCGTGTCATAGATGGATATTAGAAATGACTGACAGTACAGAAGACAGTACAGAAGACAGTACACGGTTGCGGTTGGATATGATGACGAACGGCTCACGGCACGAACTCTTAGAAGTAGATTTTGAATATGAGTAATTTGCTTTTTATTGTTTGCGTTCGCTCGCTTTGAACACGTGCAACTACTTTTAGTACACTGGACTGATTTTTGAGTGTGCATTAGCTTTCCCTATTACCAGCGACCCTTGCCATCAAGCGAACCCACTTCGACATCAGAAGTACTTGTAATTTACGTATCAAGTCAAGGACGAAAAGTCTACATTTTAGTCCAACTAAGCGTTGTGGGGGTTGAACCGGCTATCTACGGCATTTGCACACCGGATGTTTAGAAACGAGCGGTCTTATGCTTTCGGTCGTGCTGACCCCCATTGTGATGTTAAAGGGTAGAGAGCCGCGGTGGTGTAGTGGCTAGCCGCTCGCCTGTCGGCCCCGTGGTCAAGGCTTGGATCCGCATCGAGGCCGATTCAAATTGTTATAACTGACCTATGCTCCCAGGTCGA
This sequence comes from Cepaea hortensis, assembly GCA_963921405.1. Classification (NCBI taxonomy): domain Eukaryota; kingdom Metazoa; phylum Mollusca; class Gastropoda; order Stylommatophora; family Helicidae; genus Cepaea; species Cepaea hortensis. The sequence goes on from OY992885.1 coordinate 45,022,129, forward strand.
TCAGGTCCAAAATGGGTACCAGGAAATGTCATAGGAAGTAAAAGCCAGTCACTGACCACATCACCTACTGAGTGGCGGTTGGTCTAGTACCATGTCACCAATGCACCTAAAGACATGTAAAAGGGCCCTCTACAACCTGCTACGGTTAGAATTAAATTGTAAGAAGACACAGATTATGGTCGTCACTGGGAAGAAGGAAATACCACAATGTAATATACATGTAAATGGGCATATTCTTCAACAAGTGAATCGGTACAGTTATCGCGGAACAGTCATAACATCTGATGGGAGATGCCTTGAAGAGATTAGAACAAGAATCGCCATGGCTAAGGAAGCCTTTTCCAAGATGGAAAACATACAGACCAATAAAAAGATTCATTTGCAACGAGAAAAAGAGTGTTGAGGTGCTACATAGAACCTGTACTTTTATATGGATGTGAAGCTTGGACAATGAGCAGTCAAGCTGAAAAACATCTGATGGCTGTAGAAATGTGGTTTATGAGGAAAATACAAAGAATAACATGGACAGATAGAAAAACCAATGACCAAGTCAAAAGACAAAAACTAATGACAAGAAACAAATGAAAATCGTAAACTGACTGGGTAAATTAGACGAAGACAGTCACAAGTTATTGGTCACGTTATGAAAAAAAAAAAAAATACATTGGAGAACTTGATGACAGCTGACAAGATTGAGAGGAAAAGAATGAGGGGAAGACAGAGAAGTAAATACCTGTATGATTTAGCCACGTGGTATGGTCGAGACAAGAACACTGAAGTGATCCACGACTCTGGTGATCGAACGAGAAGGCAAAACATGACCGCCCACGTTTGTTGGCATGGCAAATGATGATGATATACTTACTTTCTAGTTAACATGACGCATGATCGGACGATTTTGAAGTGTTCACAATCAATGTGCTTTTGGTTCGATAGCATATACATCTTCTGAATCTGCTGAGAGAGATGAAGCGTCTATGGGTTCGGGCGTAGTGATTTGATGTCGATTCTTAATTACCTACTAATCCATCACTTATGTCATGGAAACGGGAATATAGCAACCTGTTCTATAATAGATCACATAAAAGAAACCCGTTTATTTTAAGCTGTATAAGATTACCCTTTTCATTCTTGAATAAAATTATATTTGGGGTTGTTAGTTAGTTGCTGGTCTTCATTGTAGTTTATTTGTTCTGATTTGCCATTCTCTGTTCTGTTCATGGCCCTGAAAATGAATAGTCCACAGGAGGACTCATCTCTTGCTTGCCGCTGAGCTCTTCTAGTTTGCTATAGTACTATTTTCGTTCTGTGTATCTATTGTTTGACAAGCCATAGTATTGTTCACTGCCTACGTGTAGCAATTCTGTTCTTGTCATTTCTTTGTTTTATACATGGAAGCATCTGGTTAGATCCCTTCTTTCTTTGTGAAAAAATTGGAAGTTCAGCTGGAAGTGGCTTAAGCTTTTAGTCCCAGAAAACAGACAAGGAACTACAGGGATCATGTAACACAGCAACTACTATATGACTTTCTTTCCGTCTGTTCGCGCTGAACTCAAGCCTAGTGCACACAGTGCCACTTCGAATAGCAGTTACTACTATTATTGAGTGCACTGGACTGATTTTGCCTGAGGATTCCATCCATGCCGATAAGCGTGGGTGGTCATGTTTCGCCATCTCACTCGATCAACGAAGTTGTGGATCAGCTCAGTGTTTCTGTCTCGACCATGCCACGTGGCCAAGCCATCCAGGTATTTACTTCTCGGTCTTCCCCTTGGTCTCTTCCCTTCGATCTTGCCAGTTGTCACCAAGTTCTCCAAGTCATTTCTTCTCATAACATGCCCCAAAAAAGTGTTGACTGTCTACTCTAATGTCTCTAATCAGTTTACGATCTTCTGGGAGTCTCTGTGGCGAAGTGGTCAAGCCGTTTGACTCGTGCTCCGAAGGTTGTGGGTTCGATTCCGGGCCGGGTCCTTCGGTTTACGAGTTAAATGTTTCGGAGACTCCTGTGGGTCGTCGCTAAAAGCTACGGAATTCGTGCTTTGTGCGACGCTTTGCGTACTGCGGAAAAAGACCGAGCCATATGGGATAAAACCCGGTGCAATGAAGTCGACCCTGTCGACTTTTAAGCGACTTTTTTTTAAGTTTACAATCTTCATTTGTTTCTTTAAGCACTTGTTCATTGATTTTTCTATCTGTCCATAGTATTCTTTGCATTTTCCTCAGAAACCACATTTCCACAGCCATCAGATGTTTTTCAGCTTATCTGCTCATTGGCCACTCTTCACATCCATACAAAAGTACAGGTTCTATGTAGCACAGTGTTTCCCAACCTTTTTGTGCTATGCCCCACCTAAGCCTTTCTAAAATTCTCATCCCCCCCCCCCCCCCCAACATATACATTATTTTTAATATTCAAAAATTGAAATGTTCACTAAAGAAACTTGAATGATAGGTTTTAGGAAGAAATCACTAGGAAATTATTGAGCAAACACAGTAAGTAAATTTTCAAAACGTATAATGGAGAACTGAAATGCAAGTACAAAATAATTGTAATGAAAGATTTGTCTATATTATTTTAATTATTAGTAATTATTTATTATGTAAATTTAGTGAGATCCTTGCGCTTGATGCTTGCTGCAAAGAGATTTTATGTCAGGTTCCAATTTAGTTAACTTCAGTCTCAAGTCTCCCGGTTTGTTATATCCAGCCGATTTCTTCCATTTTCGAATTGCCCCCCTTAACAATCGAATTGCCCCCCTGTGGGGCGTGGGCCCCACGTTGGGAAACACTGATGTAGCACTTCAACCCTGAGGATTAGCTGTCCCTATTACCTTTGTCCCTCGCCATCAGGCGAACCTACTCCGACTTTTGTAGCACTTTTAATTTACGTCCCCAGATCAAGAACGAGAAGTCAATATTTAAGTCCAGCTAACCGACGTGTGGAACACACCCACTACGCCGCGGTCCGAAGAGACAATTTAAGCACGTTAAACCTCTCAGCCACGTCGATCTCCTCGAGAACACTGACTTTAAAAGCGCTGGTAGTGCTATTGGTTCAACCTGATTTTCTTATTGTTTTCTTTCTTCTATTTTAAATGGTTTCACGTGTTATCCACGCTTTAGTTTCCTGTTCTCTATACCTGAGCACTATTAAAAGACTTGACGTACAACTTCTTCTTTTCAAATGCTTGAAACTGAAGCCAGTATCCTTCCGTAATCACCTCGTTCATCAACTGTTGCAGGACCTCTTACTCGTTTGAGACTGTACTCATATATTGTCCCTTTGTTTAATTATTTCTGAGATAGTTGACATTGTACAGGTTTCCGTGTATTTTGCTTTGAGTTTCAATTTCATTTTAAGACCGGTATTAACGTTTAAACGGATAGAAACAAATTGTCTCAAAGCAGTTTCTTGCTATGTATTTGTGATTTGTAAGAGCCATTACATTTTGTAAATCTGTAAACACGGAGGAATAGGTGGTTAATCTGTCACTTACTTAGCAAGGCGACGAGCCCTCTTCCGACCATGCCCATTACATTATCAATGCAGGCCTATCCTCATGTTGCCCACGTAAAATCCTTTCACAGCTGAAATCGGAAAGAACAGACCAAATAGGCCGATGAAGATGCTATATTTCAAACTTAAACAACCAACCCATAACATAATGTCTTTAGTATATGGATTAGGGGATATACATATTTGGGTCCTCGCTGGTGTATCTGTGGGGAAAGGGTATAGGAGGTGTTGAATAGGGAGACCGCGGCACTTATGGAGATATCTGTGTGCATTGAATGTGATTCGTAACCAACACCAAAATATCAATTATCCTATATCTTAGCAATCACCATAATTATCCTCAGTCTTAGCCAACATCAAAAGATCAATTATTCTCAATCTTAATCAAAACCAACAGATCAATTATACTCAGTCTTAACCAACACCAAATGATCAATTATTATCAATCTTAACCAACACCTAAAGATCAATTATTTTATATCTTAACTTTTTTTTTTGCATATCCTTTACAGGACATCGCTGTCAACACCAGCATCTTTCAGCTGTATGTTGATTTCTTGGCAAGATTACGCTCAGTAGTTTGCCATTGCTTTCTGAGCGGCCGGCTCACATACCCCGTAAGTTACCGATGCGATTCGAACCACTGCTGATTCTAACCGTCATCACGTTACCGACGAGAGTATACGAGATTACGGAGAAAAGTCATAATCTCTACCACCATAATTATCCTCAGTCTTTATCAACACCAAAATTATCGCCAGTCTTAAGCGACACCAAAATTATCCTCAGTCTTAACCGACAACAAAATTATCCTCAGTCTTAACCAATACCATAGGATCAATTATCCTCAATCATTACCAACACCGAAAGATTAATTATGCTCAATCTTAACAAACACTAAAAGATCAATGATCCTAAGTCTTAAACAACACCAAAAGATCAATTATCCTAAATTTTAACTATCACCATAACTATCCTCTGTCTTTACCAACACCAAAATTATCGCCAGTTTTAACCAACACCAAAATTATCCTCAATCTTAACCGACATTAAAATTATCCTCGATCTTAACCGACACCAAAATTATCCTTAGTCTTAATCGACACCAAAATTATTGTCAGTCTTAACCGACAACAAATTATTGCCAGACTTAACGACACCACATTATCGTCAGTCTTAACCGATACCAAAATTATCCCCGGTCTTAATCGACACCAAAATTAACCCACCAACCATATTGGTAAAAACGTGTTTATTCAAGGCACGCACCCAACCCGGCCAAATCACCAGCTCTCTTGACAAAATAAACAGTGTTAGTAGGTTGGGTGGGTTAACTGGTGGGTGGTTTGGTTGGTTGGATGTTTGGTGACTTGGTGGGTTCGATGGTGGGTGGGATGGTGGGTGGGCTGCTTGTGTATGCGTTTGTATGTGTATGTGCGAATGAGTGTGTATGTGTCTGTCTGTATGGAGGCAGAGGTGGTGTGTGTGTGTGTGTGTGTGTGTGTGTGTGTGTGTGTGTGTGTGTATGTGTGTTTTGTGTATGAGTGAGTGTGTATGTGTGTTTATATGTTTTTACCATTTTAGATACTGTTGTGAGGAAACAAAACGCTGATCTGAGACTTAACGTCTATTAAAAGACTGAACGTACACATTCAAGAGCTGTATGTGTCTTAACTCTGTTATGTAAAGCTGCACTACTTTGTGTCATTTTATATTGTTTACACTTTCACAGCTTTACCGCAGTTCCACCTAATTTTATTCACATTGAAGAGCTTAAGCATCATTGGTACGGAATGAAGTAAACCCACACTAACCCCCGTCCTTGACGGGCACACAAAAGGTAGTTTTTTATTTTTTTATTTTTGTGGTTTTATTCTTAGAAAATGATGAAACAAGATCCATTGTCCTGCAGTCAGTCAACACAATCTCCTGACTGGTTTAATTCTTCCCGCTGATGAAAGCTCGTAGAAAAACTAGTCGTTGCTGGTACGACAGTGTTTATTCAAGGCACGCACCCACAACCCGACTAAAACACCGATTCTTTTGACAAAATTAACAGTGTTGGTGGGTTGGGTGGCTACTGGGTTGGTTGGTTGGTTGATGGGTGGGATGGTGGGTGCGTGGGTTGGTGGGTGTGTTGGTTGGTAAGATGTTTGGTGGATTGGCTGGTTGGATGGTAGGTGAGTTGGTTGGATGGTTAGTGGGATTGTTCGTGGGATGGTAGGTTGGTAGGATGGTTGGTTGCATGGTTCGTGGGATGGTTTTTTTTTTGGGGGGGGGGGATGGTTGATTTGATGGTTGGTTGGATTGTTGGTTTGATGATTGGCTGGTTGATTGGTTGGTTGGATTATTTGAAGGTTGGTTGGATTGTTGGTTGGATTATTTGAAGGTTGGTTGGATTGTTGGTTGGATTATTTGAAGGTTGGTTGGATTGTTGGTTGGATGGTTGGTTGGATTGTTGATTGGATGGTTGGTTAGTAGGTTGATTTGATGGGTGTATGAATTGATGATTGTGTGTTGGGTGGATGTATTGTTGGCTGATTGGATAATTGGTTGGTTGGTGGGCTGGTTTGCTCGTTGAAATTATGGATGGTTGGTTGGTTGAATGGATGGCAGGTTAGATGGACGGATAGATGGTTGGTGGCTTGGTTGGTTGGATGAATGGTTGATCGGTTGATTGAAAACCTCAATAACCATCCCAACCTCAACACCTAGATGTCAATCCCTAGTTCCATGGTTTGACGAACAGGTCATCCGATACCTCAATATGGTTTGCATCTATCGTGGCGACTGTGGCGCAGTGGATAGATGCTCGCCTGTCGGCCCGGCGTCATGAGTTTGATCCGAGTCGGAGCGGATTCGAATGTATTAAATTATCCAGTTCCCAGGTGCATCCAACGTAAAATGAGTACCAGGAAATGTTTTGGGAAGTAAAGTCATACTGACCATATCACCCACCGGGCGCCGATTGGTCTGAAGCAATATGGGTCTAGCACCATATGTCCAATGCTCCTGAAGGCTTGTACAGGGCCCTTTGATTATTTACTATCAGAGTGAGGCTGGTGTACAGCTCTGCCTCCCGACCCGTTAGATCTCGTTATATGCTCAGTGTATTTTTAATGACCGTGCAGTGTTTGAAAATATTGCCGGTCCAGGTTTTGTATTTACATGTTATTTTGCATGAACTTTACAGAGGGCAAATACAAAACTTTGATCGGCAATATTTTCAAATACTGCACAGTCATTTAAAATACACCCTGTATCCTGAAAACTAATCCAGAGACAATATACATCTTTGTCTGAAAGCCTTCTTTATGCACTAGAATGTTCCTAATAGTATATGACATTGTTTGTGCTCTTTTCCTCCATAAATCTTGTTTGTTACTCCTTTTAATATATTCTCAGTACCTAAAAGGAAGTACCCACGGGGTATATATTACACAGCTCTCCTTCCTTTCTCTGAGCTCGGAGATCGGTAGGATATGAAAGATTGGTAATTTCACTTCATATCCGTGGAGAAGCATCGTGATCCTGTGGATGCTGGCCAGAAGGGGATCGAAGTCTATGGATTGATCCAGAAAACCGGATCGAAGAATGCGTGCAAGCGACACTGTGGTCAGGATTAGTTGGGAAGTCACGAATGTGAGCCATGTCATTGGTGTTCTTTGTTTCTTGGTTCATGGGCCCAGTTTGGTGTACGTGGAGAAGTGGGGTTGGAATGGCTCGAGAGGGGTGCATGTGGGGAAGTCGGGTTGGAATGGCTCGAGCGGGGTGCATGTGGAGAAGTCGGGTTGGAATGGCTCGAGTGGGGTGTATTGGGGAAGTCCTGTTGGAATGGCTCGAGTGGGGTGCATGTGGGGAAGTTGGGTTGGAATGGCTCGAGTGGGGTGCATGTGGGGAAGTCGGGCTGGAATGACTCGAGTGAGGCGTGGATGAGGAGTGGGGTCGTTACGGCTCGAGTGAAATGTGGATAAGGAGTGGGGTTGGGATGGCTCGAGTGGTGTTGGAATGGCTCGAGTGGGGTGCATGTGGGGGGGGGAGTGGGGGATGGCTTAAGTGGGGTGTGGATGAGGAGTGGGGTTGATATGGCTCGAGCCAGGTAAGGGGTTGGGATGGCTTGAGCGAGGTACGGGGTTGGGGTCGCTCGAGTGAGGTTCGGGATGATTTGAGTGGGGTGCGGTTTGGAGAAGAGGGTTAGTTGGGGGTGTGTGGTTAATATGGCTCGATTTGAATTTTGCTTTTACATTACATGTTCTCCCATGTCGACCCAGCCTAGACATCCGGTTGTGTGTGTCACAGTAGATACTGTCGTAGAGATGTAGATACAGTCGTAGATATGTAGATACAGTTGTACAGATGTAACGTGCTCATATTTTAATCTATATTAGTGATCAGTTCACTTCCCCTCCATACATACACACTGACAACTGTCCTGATGTCAGAATCGATGTGCTGTTTACCACGTGAGTTTTATCAGGTGACAATAAACCACCCACCCATCCCCGCCAATCAACGACAGCCAATCTATCATTACCCAATCGGGAATATCTCGAATGCATGTGTACGTACATCTGAAACAACACCTGTCAGAAATCAGGGCAACCAGACGCGCCCATTCAAATAAAACAGAATGTCACATCTAGAGGCGCCACTCTCATCAGTTAGTTCGACGATAACAATTAAATAATGAGAGCCATAAGAGGTTGTTGGAATCCGCATTGGAGCTGATTTTTTTAGATGTTTAATTGACGCCGGGTTCAGGTCGACCCACCCTAAAATTGGTTCCAAGAAATGTCTTAAGTAAAGACGGTCAGTGTAAGGAGTTCAACCCCTAAACCGGATAGTTGGACTAACATTTTGGCCTCTCGTCCTTGACTTGGGGACGTAAATTACCTTTGAAGTCGGAGTGGGTTCGCCTGATGGCGAGGGACACTGTTAATAGAGAAAACTAATCCACACGCAAAATTCAGTTCAGATCTACTAGAAGTAGTGTGTATGGATGATATTTGAGTTCAAAGCGAGCGAGCGCAACAATAACACTAAAAGTAAACAAAAATTCACAGTGTAGAGGACAAGTTAGGGGGAACTTTTGAACACATGTGCTTTTTAATTATTTTTTAAAACGTTTTCTACAGGATTACTTTCTTTGCACACGGTTAACTCCATAGGTGCTCCAGTCTTCTCCTAGGATCATACAAATAAAACCCCTCACAGTGCACGAAATCCGACGAGGATTCTGATGTGTGTATATCAGAACCACACACGCTATAAACATTCGTCTGTAAATAGACTTTCTAACAATTACATTTGGCTGGGGTGGTTCCATCCCTCTCCGCCTTTCCTCCAGAGTCAGTTTCAATACATGAAAATATTATCCTGAACCCATCTTTTGAGGCTGTCTCGACCCCTGATTTCTTTCTATGGGAAGAAAATATATTACTGCCACTGCTGGGGATGCTACAAAAATACGGTTCTAGGAATTTCTTGCTATGGGTTTGTGATATGATAGCGTCATGACATATTGTAGGCCTGAATGCACGGATATGATAGCGTCATGACATATTGTAGGCCTGAATGCACGGATATGATGGCGTCATGACATATTGTAGGCCTGAATGCACGGATATGATGGCGTCATGACATATTGTAGGCCTGAATGCACGAATATGATGGCGTCATGACATATTGTAGGCCTGAATGCACGGATATGATGGCGTCATGACATATTGTAGGCCTGAATGCACGGATATGATAGCGTCATGACATATTGTAGGCCTGAATGCACGGATATGATGGCGTCATGACATATTGTAGGCCTGAATGCACGGATATGATAGCGTCATGACATATTGTAGGCCTGAATGCACGGATATGATAGCGTCATGACATATTGTAGGCCTGAATGCACGGATATGATAGCGTCATGACATATTGTAGGCCTGAATGCACGGATATGATAGCGTCATGACATATTGTAGGCCTGAATGCACGGATATGATAGCTTCATGACATATTGTAGGCCTGAATGCACGGAGTGGCCAATCTTTCACTCAGTTTCGCAGGCGACGAGCCCAGGCTTCTAATTCGCGCCCGGCCGGGCCCACGACATTATCAGCGCAGTTCGCTTTCGACTTCGCTAACGAGTCCGCATGGCGGCTTCTACCTTGAGTATTATTATTCTTGAAATAGAATTTCCTGGGACTGATTAAGCTCAGTTGAATCGAACAGCGGATGGCACCCCTTAGTAAACGCCCCTGATGTTTGCACCTGGCTGGAGTAGCAGTGTAAACAGCTCGCGATCGGTGTGAAAGTGAACTACCATCCATGAATGGGAACTGACATTTTCAACTGATAGTCACGTGATATTGACAAGGATGTCAACCAAGCTGAGGGTTAAGGTTAAATCCAGGATGAGAAGATGTTAAAATACGCTGGCTTGTTTATCAGTCGTTTTATTGAAACTTGATGTTAACTCTTTCTATCCCAGGCAGTTGTTGACGCAAAATAATGGCTCTGGAGTAGGATGGGTGCCAAAGTGGTGCTCATGGAGAGAACCAAACAAATTCCAGGGAATCAAGAAATGGGGAAAAGATATTGGGGTAGGATGGGTGCCAAAGTGGTGCTCATGGAGAGAAGCAAACACATTCCAGGGAATCAAGAGGTGGGGAAAAGACATTGGGGTAGGATGGGTGCCAAAGAGGAGTAAACAAAAATGAGTATTGGGTATATGGTGCTGGCTTCATATGTTTATAGTCCAATCAGCATACAATGTCTTATGTAGTCACTATCTCACCGCTCACCTTTATTTCCCAGTCAATGTTCTGGAACCATTTACGCTGGGTCGACCTGGGAGCCAGGCCAATGAAGAAGGAACATCCGTGTTGATAGGGGTTTGACCACTGGGGTGGGATCGTTTAGTTGACAATAAAATGAGCTGTATTTATCTGATTGGAGTGCAGCAGGGAGGGTATAAACCTTAACTTAATGCGAGGAAATGCAGCCTAAAGATTAAATGTCATGGCAGGGCAGACCAGGCCGTAAGCCTTGTTCGGCAACTGGTCTAGGATGGAAACTTCGACAGGCGGAATAATTTGAGTATTGCTTTGCTGATCCCGCAGCTTCTGCAGCTTGTCTTATTCCAGATGTATCGGTGTTACCTTTCCTCTGGTGTAAATTAGACAGGCCTCTCTCTCTCTCTCTCTCTCTCTCTCTCTCTCTCTCTCTCTCTCTCTCTCTCTCTCTCTCTCTCTCTCTCTCTCTCTCTCTCTTATATATATATATATATATATATATATATATATATATATATATATATATATATATATATATATATATATATATATATAGAGCGAGAGAGAGATCATGCTGCATGGGAAACACGTGGTCTCTAAATTCAGCCCAGGCTTTGGTTTATGGAGAGTTATACGCCGTCAAGACGACAAGGTGCCAGTCAATCAGTTATTTATCTGATTACTCTTATGAACCTACAGCTGTCATGTTCGTCTCTATTACTAATATACCTGTGCTGTGTCTTAGGGGATAATGAGACGTGTAGTTTCAACATTCCTCGACATAGCGAGAGGAAGGTTCGAAATCTGCTGCGAGTGATTTGAAAGCTGACGCTTTGCGTTGATTTCGATGGTATGAGCCTAAGACCGTCCAGAAAGTAATGGTAATCTACTGAACTAACATTGTCTAGTAAATCACAAACTTTCGATAAATGCTGGGATTGATTGATGTCCTATAAAGGACACGCAACACACTTTATTGCTAAAACATTTTGATGCTGTCCAGATATAAATAATCTTCTGGGTGTCAGTCTGTGAGTTTTATATTTTATTGTTTAAGTTTTAGTTTTACGTTTTAATTCCGAGTATGTTTTATGTTTCAGTTTTATGTTTTAGTTGTATATGTTAGCTTTGTTTTAGTTGTGTTTGGATTGCAAGTTTTAGTAGTATAGTTTAGCTGAATGGTTTAGCTGAATGATTTAGCTGAATGGTTTATTTTAATGTTTTAGTTGTATGTTTAAGTTGTATGTTTTAGTTGTATGTTATAGTTTTAGTTTTATGTTTTCGACGTGGCCCAAGAGATAAGAGTGTTGATTGCAACGTCATCCAAAGGATATATACACTTGTAAAAAGTTGTTTGCTCGCGTTGAATGTTTGATTGGTATATTCTGATTATATGTTATAGTTGCATGTTTTAGCTCTATGTCATGGTTTTAGTTTATGTTTCAATTTCATGGTATAGTTTTGTGATTTAGTTTTATATTTCATCTGTGTTTCATCTGTGTTTCATTTGTATGATTTAGAGTTATGCTTTAGTCGTATGTTTCAGTTTTATATATTACTGTTGCTAAATTTTCATAATTTAGTATTTTGTTTCAGTACTATGTTACAATTTGATGTTTCAATTTTATGCTGTAGTTTCATGGTTTAGATTTATCTTAGTTATATGTCCCCACTTTATGCTATAGGTTCCTGTATTATTTTAGCAATTAGGTGGTTCTAACCAATTTTGTGCAGGCAGAAAGATTTTATTTTTAAATTTGCGATTAAAATGAGGATAACACATGTTCCAATTCGAACCAAACTACGTGATTTAAGTATTTCAGCCAAAGTATACTTAATTCATTCACTTCATGTGCCATATAACTCCGCAGTATGCAACTGACGAGATACAACAAAATATGCCAGTCAATTAGTCGTGCAACCTATTCTTTGTGACGTCTGCTTATAAACTTGCCAATTAATGTTCCTCTTAAAATAACGTCATATGGATTTTTCTCGTGTTGGTTGTGTAAACAATAAAGATAACACAATAGCTACCTGACTACCAGAAATATATAGGTAGTTGTCACATGAACTCATTCGGCTTGCAAAAAGCAAAAACATATTAATGAAAGGGAAATAATAAAGTAATAAAAGTATCTTGAAATTATTTCCCTTGAAGACCTCCGCTCAATGTTTTGCTGCTCATGCTAAGACATAAGGCGTCTGGGGATTATGGGTTAGTAAACGCAGTTTCACAATTCTCTGACATGCCAGGTCGATGGTTCGAAATAAGCCGCAGGAAGATCTCTTTGCGTTAATTTTGATGGTAAGAGTGTCGACCGTTCAGAAAACAATGGCAAATTAATGAATGTAACAATTACCTAGTAAACCGCAAACAACCAATAAATGCTGGGCTTGATGGCAATGTCGCGTACAAGGATAGGCAACTAACTTTCTTATCAAACAATTATAAGTAAATAATAACATATAAAATACAAAACTTTACCGGCCTATTCTTGAAAGGCCAATATTATTATTTTTTTTTTTAAAGGGCGTCTGCACTATTTAAAACTGATCTGGGCTACCAACTTGATCCAACCTAAAATGGGCACCAGGAATTGTCTGGGAAGGTAAAGGCCGCCAGCGTGACCCTGACCACATCACCCAGCGAGCGTCGATTGGTCTGTAAAGATATGGGTTTTGCACCATATACACCATGTATGTGCCTTATGGAGCGTTAAATGGTCATTTATTTAATTATATTTCGAGGGTGCTACAAATGAAAATCTCAAAAGTGTGATAGAAATTAAAATAAACATGCCATTGTCTTGTAAACTGTCAATATTCTTATTAAGGTTGCCAAGAGTGTTCATCATGTGACATCACCGTTCAGACGAACACGTTTACGTAATGTGGACAGTTTAAAGATGGCCACTCCACTTTTGACATGCACCAAAGTGGAGCAGCGTTCTGTAATGAGTTGTTAAAACAAACAAACAAACAACAACAACAACAAATCAGTGAAGGAGTAAAGCCTATAGAAATTCATCGGCCAATGAGGGTCCAGTATGGTGATGCATGCCTGTCACTCCAGCAAGATTATGAGTGAAGTAGGAAGTTTCAAAACAGCGTGACGTCTTTGATAGACTGTTCTTGACTGGTTCAGGCACACCGAACAGTGACAACAAAGTCAATTTTTCTACAGGAATACAAGCACTCTATCGGCGCTGGAAGACTTGCATTGAACGCAGTGGTGACTACATTGAGAAAAATAATGATACATTTGTTCTTTACTTTTTCAGAATATATTGACCACCCAAAAAAAAAAAAAAAAAAAAAAAAAAAAACATCATCTAAGGTTGTCATATCAAAGCCCCAAGTATATGCGAACTCACACAACATAAAGTTAAAAAACTAGATAAATCTTTCAATCTTAAATATACACATGTTCGCACAGTAATGTCATTTGCCTACCACGGTAATTTTAAACTGACTATCAAGTCTTTCTGTTTGCACAAACATGTCCTATGTAGATTAATAATTATGGTTTCTGCAAACTTTAACAAGCGACTATTTTGTGTATTAAACAACACGCGAAACGCACTGTCTCGATAAATCACATGACCGGTGTCAAAAAACATGCCGTGCAATCGGCGACACGGGACGTTCATGGTGTATCGGCCTTGCTAGGTTCCCATCGGCGGCCATCTCCCCATCGCCTGTGTGTAGTTTGTGGTATGTCAACATTGCTAGGCTCCCATCGCCTGTGTGTAGTGTCTTGTTAATCCAATTACCTATGTGTTCACCCACCCCGTTGTTTAACTGCCGCTTTGTCCTGCCGATGTAGGTAGACTGCAACCTGCATGTGAATTGGTAAATCCAATTGGATTTGGAATATAGAGTGGCAGATTTTTTTTTTAACTGCTGGGTTGGCAATAGGTGTGGCTCTGTACCTAATAACTGGAGTTGCAGCACAGAATGTTCGGCCGACTGCTGTGATGATCCGGTCCTGTAGACGTTGCATTACGTCACCCCATCGAAAGGTTAGGTGGATACATATCTTGAGTTTAGGGACTGTAGTTTCGTTTGGTTTTGGTTTCTGCTGTTGGCAGTGGCACTTTATAAATCTCGTGGAGTACCCATTCAGGTTTAAGACATTCTTCAGAGTTTGAAATACCTCTGTCGGTGTGTCCTGGGTGCATATCTTCCTAGCACGGTCAAACAGGGTCCATACTAAGCCCGGTTGCATTGGACAGGTGCGAAGGTCAGAAAATGTAATATTGGCCAGTCCAAGTTTCTTTACGATACACCGATCCTTGAATTGTGCCGCCTGCTCAACGTCTCATTAGAATATCTAGGAACAGCAACGCTTTGTTGTGTTCGTGTTCCATAGACAGAGAGTTGTTTGTATGCGTCACGTTCATTATGGCCTGGAACTATGTTGTTTGTAGCTCGTCTGTGATGATAATTAATATATCGTTCACATAACGACGTTAGAAGACCAAGTTTATAATGTCTGAGGATCTCGTTTCTTTTAAATGTGGCATGAAAATGTCCACCTAGAATAGGACCAAGAGGGCTCCCGAGAATTTTGCTTTATGTTTGCGGTACATAGTAATAATAGCCTATTCAGAAAAGATGTTGGTATGCCTAGTCTTAGTTGTTTGTCTTTAATGCGTTCACTTATTATACTCACTGTCTTATCTTATGAAACGTTGGTGAATAAGGAGGCTGCATTCATGGATACCATGTGTTTACTATTTATGTCCATAGTATCCAATAATTCCACCAGTTTGAATGTATCTCTGAGTAGTTTTGGATATAAGGACTGTCGTACTGGCTTTAAAATTTCAGCTAGCTATCTCCCGGTCCGGTGTTGTGCCGAGTTAACCATGGACAGAGTCGGTCTTAGTGGGATTCCGGGCTTGTGAAATTTGGGTAGACTGTACATTTGAGGAGTTTGGGAGCCCCGTGGTGTGAACGTTTTTGCAGTGGCGTCACTGATGAGTCCCTCAATCACAAGTGCTTTGATCCCCTTCCTCATATTTGCATCTAGGCACAAATGGATCAGCCACTACCTTGAGAACAGAACTGCCAGGACAAAAGTACAAGGACAAACCAGCAAAAAGATGCTGTTGGAGCAAGGCCCCCCCCCCCCCCCCCCCCAAGTAGGAATTCTTTCACCAACATTATTACTAGCATATATAAATGACATCACAGACAAATTTCCTGCCAGAGTACACACATCCTACTTTGCAGATGCCCCAGCCATATGGACATCTGAAGAATATATTAGTACAGCTAACAACATAATACAGCAATCCTTATTATCGCTAGAGGACTGGTAAAAATCATGGCTAGTGAAGATACGTGAGGAGAAAACATCGTGCACAGTGCTCTCCATCTAAAAAGAAAAAGAAAAAAAATAAACTCAGCACCCTAAGCCGTTATTGAATGGAAACGTCTTGCGCCATGAAGAAAATCCAAACTAAGTAGAAGTTACCATTAATCGTCGCCTGACATGGAAGACACAGATTGAGTAAAAATCGAACAAGAGCAAGGCAAAAGAATGGCAATCATGAAAAAGCTTCCTGGTACAATGTGGGGAACAGATGAGAAAGTTCTCAAGAAGTTATATACTGAACGGGTGAGGCATCGCAACTTGGACAACAGCAGCTAAGTCAAACTTTAACAAACTAAGTAGAGTCCAAAATCAATCGCGACCGATCCGCCGCGCCCGCCCCGGCGACCGCCCCGCGCGCCCTTGGTTTCTGTTTATTTATTTTTATTTTTTACAAATTAGTTAAAATATTACAATCCAGCAAGGTCAATCCAGATTTTCGACTTAGTTAGGACCTAACATACTACTCTAACCTTTAGGCACTAACCACCACTAAAGGCATATATGTTTATTTATCACATCACCCATTGGTCAATAAAAATATGGGTCTAGCAACAAATACCCAATGTCTTTTGGCATGCAAAAGGACACTTCAATAATGAAGTCCGTATAGTACCAACGATTAGCGTCATTAAATAAATGAATGAATGAATAACAAACTTTATTTTCAAAGGATCACAAATTAGGTACACAGAGCCCGTTTATTTTCCCACCTTCCAACCACTCATCTTTCCCAAACTAATTATCTATCATGAATGTTACATTTACATTTCAAAAAGACCAGAATCAAACTTTGTAACATGAATGCTGTAAATACACAAGAAATAAAGAAATCTGATTTCAATGTTATAAGACAGGCTGATAGGCAGGCAGGCAGGCAGGCAGGCAGGCAGGCAGGCAGACAGGCAGGCAGGCAGGCAGGCAGGCAGGCACGCACGCACACACACACACACACACACACATATATATATATATATATATATATATATATATATATATACGCGGACACACACATACAGACATATACATATACATAAATACGCACATACAAACACCTACATGTACATAAATACATACATACAAACGTATACATGTACATAAATACACAAATACAAACATATACGTGTACATAGATACATACATACAATGAAACAATTAAGATTGCTAGACTCTCCAATAAATGAAGTTTAAAACAGTTTTTGCTATACACATGAAGTACACAAAAGGTATAACACACTAACTATGGTTGCTTGCTAATTAAAATATCTATGTACATGTATTAACTAATTGTGTTAACTATATTACTATAAAGATTTACGGACAGTGAGGAAAAGAAAGACAGCGAGAGAAGGTTCTAGACAGCCTAGCCTCGTGGCACAGTATAGTGTCATCTCACGAACTGATGCATGCTGTTGGGCATTGCAAGATGTGGAGAAGCAAGTCGACCAGGCACTTGATGATGACGACTATATTAAAGATAAAGAAAGAACCAGAACCTGCCACTGGGATGTGAAGAGTCAGAACTTTACACATGCTTGACCGTTGCATAATGTGATGATGTAACTAGTTCTCTTTCTCACCATCTTTCCTCCCCTCAAAATTCTGAAAATATTATGCTACCCATTTCATGAGAATGGATCAACCCCAAGGCCACACTGGATCGGAAAAAATCTGGGCACTGCGGGGATTGAACTCTGGACTGCTGTATTGGCAGATAAGCACACTAACCACTCCACCACTACTGTCTCATATACTATATTATGGATTATATTAGAGAGCTGTAGTTGCTTAAAGGTTAGTGCATTCACCACCCAAAATAGTAGTCTGGGGTTTCATTTCTAGCAGAGGTAGACCCCTTTCTTTTACTGGTGGTGTCCTGGGGTCAACCCAGTCTAGATCAAGGCTTCGTGTTTAGATTCCATCATCTGGTTCACAAGCGCTGTTTGTTTTTAGAGACCCCTGGGGGATCATTGCTGGAGCTACGGAGTTCATGCTCTGTACCATCTTAAGTAATACTTATGCTAGTTCGGCTACACAGAATCATAACTAAGCCTAGCAAAGCTACATCAGTAGTCTATGGGACAATCACATGAACTTGTAACAAAACAGTGCTAAGTATACATACACCCAACGACATATATCGCAGTGTGGTCAGCCTTGCAGTCTTCGAGAGGGATCAAAGGAAAGACTGGAGGAAAGCTACAAGTGAACATCGCTGGAACTATTTATACAAGATGAGTATAGTGCCGCTGTCCCAGACCCAACACCCGCTGCCGGCTTAAGACAATTTGTTATCACATAGGAACCACTCAAGCGTTGCACGCTCATTTGTTTTTGACACATTATCTTCTTTTATTATCTTCTAACCATGTTTCTTCCTGCCTCAGGGAGTAACTCTTCTAATCTGTACTAAACAGCAACATCTGATTCATAGAATATTACTAAAATATATAAACTATTTATGTTTGTTACATTTTTACAATTTATAGCAAATAGACTATCAGTATAGTGAGTAAGGACGAAAGTTGTGTGTACTATTTGTGTCTCTCTTGTTTGTTAAGTGAGAGAGCTCAAGGGGGTTTAACTTTACCATAGGAGCTAGTAGCACGGATAACTAAGCCTGCTGTCTTCGGCCTGTTGAACAGCTGCAAGCTTTACCTTCTGCTTTCCTATGCCACTGATAGGAGGGTAGACTCTTCTGGGACCAGTATTTGTACTTAAATGAGCCGATCTGTCTTCTCTTCCTTCAGTGGATGTACTTTCCCAAGGGTCAGTCTACTTGTCTTCAACTTTATAAGTGAGGTTTCTCTCTACTGTCGAAAATCACGCTACAGCAGGGGGCAAAACATATTTATGAAAGAAGACAGCAGTACTTTTAATGATCTTGCCAACAAACGTTTTCAGCCAAAATCATGGCCCAACTCAACATGCAAAAAGAAACATTGACTCAATAGTTTCAACGTTTGAATTATTTATGACAAAAGTGTGACAGATGACATACTGAAATGGACAAACCAAGAAGGAATTAGTGTGTTTCAGGACAAATGGAAAACGAGATAAATGAACTGCAGAATTTGTTTTTTTTTTTAAAGTTTTTTTTTTGTTCTGGTGCGTATAAATCAAAACACGAAGCTATTGTTCAACTTTAGAGTAAAGAACATAGACATGCTATATTTTAAAAGGCATTGCAACGAAATAAATTTACTGCAATTTCCAGGCGTTAACTACAATCACATCAAGGGTGGAGTGTACACAGCCAATAAAATGTTGCGCAGTTATTCAGTCAAATGGAAGACAAAACAGATGGCACGTAGTCATTTTCTACAACATGTTAGATGTTTCTTCTATGAATGTATTTGTTCTGTGGATGCGCCTCAATCCTGAATGAAACAATCACAAGTCACATAAACGCCGACTGTTTTTGATTCAACTCAAAAACTGTTTAGGTTTAACTATATTAAGTGGTAGGGGAATCTGGACCCCATTGATAACCAGTGTTACTACAAAATCATGGTAGTTCTAGGGTTAACTGTCACCGTCTGGACCAGGGCTGTGATGGATAACCAAATAGTCGTATAACAGAAATCTCTTAATAAATATGTCACGATGTTCTCCAGTGCCTCTTTGTTTTTTCAATACCTACTGGCATTTATAACATCAGTTGGAAGATGTACAACCAAGATTAAGAGCAGAACAGCGCAAGCAAAAGCTGTATTTTAGAAAATGAAGAGTATCTTATGCAATATAAGTCACTATCACTGAATGAAAGGGAGTGCTGAAATGCTATGTAGAACCAGTTTTGCTATATGGCAGTGATTCTTGGAATGTAAATGAACACATTAAGAAGAAATTAGAAGCAACTGAAATGAGATGAATGTTGCAAATTCCTTGGACTGCCAGCTGAAACAGGCCAATAAAACTAGAACATTATATACAACAATAAGAAAGAGCCAAACAGCTTTCTTCGGTCATGTGATGAGAAGAGAGGCACCGGAGAACATCGTGACAACTGTTAAGATCGAGGGGAAGAGAGGCAGAGGCAGGCCAAGAGAAATGATGCTGGCTGGATGGATTGAGACCATGGCAAGGAGGAATATCATCCAGAACACCACAGATAGAGAACTTTGGAGAGCCATGAACGCCTACGCCAGCTGACATGGCACTTGATGATGATGATGATGATGATGATGATGATGATGATGAGGTTTTAGTTTTAGAATCAAAATATTGACAACATTTGAAAACGACATCTATAAGTATAACTGTGGGTACATTCCTAGTGCCCTATTAAAATCCATCTTCATAGCTGTACCAATTAAACCAAATGATTCAGAATGTGAAGATCATCGCAAAATACGCCTTCTTAACCTCTTTTGAGTTTAATTTTGATCCGATGTCACGATCGGAAATTCGCAGTAGAAATCACGTGTTCTGTCAACCAGTTTGCTCGCGTCCAGGATTTGGTCAAATTCCTATTGTGGTCACTAGTTTTGTTTAATTTCCGAAAACCGGGCGATTTTCGACAGGCTACAAAAAGGCCAGTATTGTGAGCCATGTATTCTAGTTTCGCTATACGTGCTACGAGGATAGAGGAAATCACGAGCTCTAACGACAACAACAACAAAAATTATTCGTTGCTGTTTAAGAATTGCTGCGTTTATTTACATATTGAGGTAAGTTTCTATAATATAAGACTATGCCTATGTAATTTTGGATTGGGAAATAGAAATGATGCCGGTGACAAATTAATTGAATTTTGCACAAAATGAGTTAACTAACGATAGACAAGACACTTTAAAGAACACTCAAGAACTAAGATTAAGAAGATTCTTCGCGTGGAAGTCTCCGGACAGTACTACCCCAGGTAGCGATTGATACCCCAGGTAGCGATTGATCCCCCAGGTAGCGATGGAATGATATTGATAGAGTGTCGGAATCGATGGATTCAATTGATGTCTTTGTTTAATGTGAATTTTATTTGCCAAATAAATTATCACTGTGTATGTAGTGTGTGTCCTTGTCGACAAATATCATCTTTGTGAGGTTTGAAGAAAAAGAACTTTGAAGAACTTTAGGAGGTCGTCGCTGGAGCTTTCGTCAGACGGCAGAAATATGTCTTCTCAGCTGTTAAACCTTGTTGTATCCATGTCGCTGGTACCCAGACCACCAGACAAATATCGTCTTAGTCATGTTTGAAGAAAAAAAACTTGCAAACAAAAGACAGACAAGAAGGTAGAATAATAGTCTTCTTAAGCCAATCGACGGCGGTAGTAAACATCACGTGACCAGCCGTTTGCAAATAATGTCCGTACATTATTAGCAAATGTTTGCTAATAAAGTCTCTCTTAGTGTAATCCTATTCTCATGTTTTGTGGATTATTCAAAGGCATTTGACCGTTTTCAACATCAGAAACTTTGGGAAATCATGAAGAATATGAGCTTTCCATCACATGTAATACAACTCATAAAAATGCTCTATCTAGACCAGTGTTTCCCAACCTTTTTTGTACCATGCCCCACTTAAGCCTTTCTAAAATTCATATTGCCCCCCTCCCCCCCCCCTCCCCCCATAACATATACATTATTTTTAATATTCAAAAATTGAAATGTTCACTAAAGAAACTTGAATGATAGGTTTTAGGAAGAAATCACTAGGTAATTATTCAGCAAACACAGTAAGTAAATTTTCAAAACATATAATGGAGAACT
Source organism: Cepaea hortensis (assembly GCA_963921405.1). NCBI lineage: Eukaryota > Metazoa > Mollusca > Gastropoda > Stylommatophora > Helicidae > Cepaea > Cepaea hortensis. The sequence continues at coordinate 45,043,529 of OY992885.1, forward strand.
GAAATTCAAGTACAAAATAATTTTAATGAAAGATTTTTCTATATTATTTTAATTATTAGTAATTATTTATTATTTAAATTTAGTGAGATCCTTGCGCTTGATGCTTGCTGCAAAGCGATCTTATGTCAGGTTCCAATTTAGTTAACTTCAGTCTCAAGTCTCCCCATTTTGTTATATTCAGCCGATTTCTTCCATTTTCGAATTGCCCCCCTTAACAGTCAAATTGCCCCCCTGTGGGGCGTGGGCCCCACGTTGGGAAACACTGATCTAGACCAACAAACAGTGGTTAGAATAGATGGTAAGACATCAGATTGGTTTGACATCGCTGTGTACTGTTTCCCTATTTGTTTAAACTGTACGCCAAAAATATGAGAAATGTCAGAGATGATTGATATAAATAGGGAGTTACATGATGCCCTAAATATCAGTGATCATGACATACCAGAGATTCTGAAAATCACAACTTATATCTTAACATAGGAAAAGATGAAAAACAAAGATAATGCATACAGATAAAACTACTACTATGGAGAATGATATATATGTTAATGAGGCAAAATTGGAGGTGTTGGAAAATTTCAAATATCTTGGGACATTGATTGCCTACAATGGTGATACAATGAAAGAAACTAAAATACAAATATCTATTGCTCTTCAAAAACTACAACAAACTGAATATATTGTAGTGTGGGAAAGATAGAACTACAAAAAAGTGTGGACCAGAAAGAACTACAAAAATTAAATTTTTAAGAGCATGCATCTTTCTCAATGCAACATACACCTGCGAGTCCTGGACACTTACTAAACAAGCTGAACAGTGCATAATTGCCTTTGAATATAAATGTTTTAGACGAGTTCTAATAATACCTTGGATAAAGAAAAGGACAAATGCTTCAATACTTCAAGAGCTGAATATTGAAGAAGATTTGCCAGTGAACGAAAGAAGAAGAAGGTATTAAAGACGATAAGACAAAAGAAAATTGAAATATTTTGGTCACTTGAAATGTCACAAAAGTTTGGAGAGAACAATAAAGGAGGGTCTGGGAAGAGAGGAAGAGGAAGGCCAAAGAGAAGATGGTTACAGGATGTGGCGGATGATCTGCAGATGGGTGTATCGGACGCAAGACATCTTGCTTATCATCAAGAGGTTTTCCGGAAGGTTGTTATGGGAGCGAGGTTCTGCAAAGGACATTATACTGAATGGATGAATATCTATGTATAGTAGTTTTTTAAAGCTATTCATTGATTGATATAAATTCATAATCACATTCTTAATCCATTTTTATATCTGTGTATAAAATTTCATTATTTGAAATGATCCGTAGAATTAACAGTAGCTGTTTAACACATCTGACTTTTCAATCAATCAATCATGTGCCATGCCGGAAAGCGTGGGCGGTCATGATTCACCATTTCACTCGATCACCAGAGTCGTGGATCAGCTCAGTGTTCCTGTCTCGTCCATGCCATGTGGCCAAGCCATCCAGGTATTTTCCTCTCGGTCTTCCTCTTGGTCTGTTCCCTTCGATCTTGCCAGCTGTCACTAAGTTCTCCAGTCCATTTCTTCTCATAACATGTCCAAAAAATTTTGACTGTCTACGTCTAATTTCTCTAATCAATATACGATTTTCATTTGTCTCTTGTAGTACTTGTTCATTGGTTTTTCTGTCTGTCCATGGTATTCTTTGCATTTTCCTCAGAAACCACATTTCTGCAGCCATCAGATGTTTTTCTGCTTGACTGCACATTGTCCAAGTTTCACATCCATACAAAAGAACAGGCTATATGTATCCCCTCAACACTCTTTTTCTCGTTTCAATTGACATCATTTTATTGGTCAGAATGTTTTTCATCTTGCTAAAGGCTACTTTCGCAATGGCGATTCTTGTTCTAATCTCTTCAAGGCATCTGCCATCAGATGTTATGACTGTTCCGAGATAATTGAACCGATTCACTTGTTGAAGAATATTCCCATTTACTTGTATATTACATTGACTTTTGCGTGCAGCTTTTTAATCAGGTTAGCATTCCTGGGGGTCTAAATAAACACCCAATCCTAGCCTCATTTGGTTTAACAATACTTATATTTCCTCTATATGTCAACACTATTAGTTGAAACTATCAATCTTTTCAACTTGTTTGTGGAAGTTTGTAAAGATTTACTCACAACTGAAATTAAATTTACAAGAAGTCCTTATCAATATAAATTAAAATTAGTAGAAAATTATCACATTTTTTAAATTGGGTAGGTCGTTTGCTAGTGTAACGTCATATTATAGTGAGTAATATTGGAATTCTATATCCATTTTTATATCTGTGTAAAATTCCATTACTTTTTTTTTTGGCTTGCTAGCTTTGAACTCAAGCGTAGTCCACACACACCACTTCTAGTAGCGCTGGACTGAATTTTGCATGTGGATTAGCTTTCTCTATTAACAGTGTCCCTCGCCATCAGGCGAATCCAATCCGACTTCAGAGGTACTTGTAGTTTACGTCCCAAAATCATGGAAGAGATTTCAGCATTTTAGCTCAAATTTCCGATGTAGGGGTTGAACCCCTTAGCTCGCCATCAGCATGCTGGATGTTTAAGAACATGCGTTCTTTTCCATTTGGCCATGCTGACCTCCATTCCATTACTTGATATGATTGGCAGGATTTACAGTAGCTGTTTAAAGTGAAGCATTTGGTAGGTCTTGAACGGGAAAACCGGCAGGTATCTTTGAAAAAAAAAATCACCCAATTGTTGCCTCATTTTCTTTAAGAATATTTATATTTCCTTGACACTTGTTGGCACTATTAGGTGAATTACATATGTGTGTAATATTTAATTACTTGAAACCATATAGTGGATTTACAGTAGATTTTTACCGTCGAAACAAACGTTGATTGTTTGTTACATTGTGCTTTAAAAAAAGGCATTTAAGTATTCTGGTCATGTTTTTTCAAAGTCATACATGCCATGCTGGCTGGTGCAGGTGTTCATGACTCTCAATCATGTCCTACTTACACACAGCCTGTAATTCATCAAAAAATATGTCTTTGGTATTCCACCATCATCCATCCTCCTAACGTGTCCTATCCTTCTAATTCTACGAAGACTAGCCATTTTAGTAACATTTTCTAAATTGATTTTTAATTATACAACCTGCATAGTTGGATACACGAATGGAGACGGATTGTATTTGCAGCAAAGAACCTCAATGGCTCGGAACGCTGAAGAAGAAGAAGATAGTTGGATACCTCTTTTTCTCTTGAAAAAAACAAAACAAATCCAACGGTACCTTATTCAAGTTTGTAGGTAAATTCTAAGCAGAGATATTAATGTTTGTTTGTCAGTTTATCATTTAATATGAACAGAGGAAAATACTGTTTTAGCCCTTTGACAAAGTGTGACCTAAACTCACATCACTGTTGGTAACTCATACCCTCAAGGGAGATCAGAACTGCCAATGTTTCCTAACTAAGGGAAAGCTAACTGCTGCTAATGTGTGTGTGTGTGTATATATATATGTATATCTATATCTATAAAACAGAGTGTATGTTTGTTTGTGGGTTTGTGGGTCTTGGATGCGTTCGATAACGGTACATCCGATTGAGATGAAATTTTCTACACGTCTTCCTTTCATTCCTGTGCAACCGACTATAATAATTTCTTAATGTAAAATCTTCTACTTATTTAATAACATTTACTTTTCCATTTTCATTATATAATGTCTATATAGCAGGGGGACTTCACTCTAGAAAAGTTATTTCAAGGAGCATAACTTTTAATAACATTTCTATATACTTTATAGTCACATAGTTGGACTTACCTGCACTATTGTTAAACTCTTTGTCTATAGTTATTTTTAGGCATATGAGTTATATTAAATAATGATATAATCTTTAAGGTATTTTTAAAGTTTGCATAAAAATAATGCATTATGCATAACATTTTAACCCATCTTTTTCTGCTTACAAAACTTATCAACTGTCATGTCGGTGATTAAAAACAGTTTTCATTAAAAATAATGAATGGTGTGTGGAAGGACATTCTTTTAAGTTACTGTGCGCCAGGAGCTGGGCGAAACCACGCCGGGTCAGATAGATAGACAGACAGACAGATAGCCGGGAACGGAAGCTTATTTGACTACTTATATGAATTAAATGACATGCTCCCCACCAGGGACTGGGTGAAGCCGGGTCAGACAGACAGACAGATAGACAGTCGGGAACGGGAGTGCTTATATGACTACGTATATGAATTAAATTAGATGCTCCCCACCAGGGACTGGGTGAAGCCGGGCCGGGACAGACAGACAGACAGATAGACAGACAAACAGGTAGTCGGGAACGGGAGAGCTTATATGACTACGTATATGAATTAAATGAGATGCTCCCCACCAGGGACTGGGTGAAGCCGGGCCGGGACAGACAGACAGACAGATAGACCGACAAACAGATAGTCGGGAACGGGAGAGCTTATATGACTACGTATATGAATTAAATGAGATGCTCCCCACCAGGGACTGGGTGAAGCCGGGCCGGGTCAGACAGACAGATAGACAGACAGACAGATAGTCGGGAACGGGAGAGCTTATATGACTACTTATATGAATTAAATGAGATGCTCCCCACCAGGGACTGGGTGAAGCCGGGCCGGGTCAGACAGACAGACAGACAGACAAACAAGCAGACAGACAGACTGATAGATAGATAGATCCCCTCCAGGGCCTGGGCAAAGCCGGGCCGGGTCAGCTAGTATATATATATATATATATATATATATATATATATATATATATATATATATATATATATATATATATATATATATATATATATATATATATATATATACCTCTTCTTCTTCTTCAGCGTTTCGAGCCATTGAGGTTCTTTGCTGCAGATACAATCCGTCTCCATTCGTCTCTCTGGTTGACCTTCTCTTGCCAGTCGTTGATTCCAAGTGCTTGTAGGTCTGTATATATATTATCTCTCCACTGTCTTCTTGGTCTACCTCGGGATCTACGGTCATTTATGTCCTGCGTGTAAGCGAGTTTTGTTTCCCTATTATCTTCCATTCTTTCATGATAATGACTGCATGTTTATATTCAACACACATTTTGCAACTTTTCAATGGGACTTTTCAGGCCAGAATAGATCTATGATCGCAGCCTTGCGCTGAAAGACAGCTCGTGCAGACAGTATATATATATATATACTGTCTGCACGAGCTGTCTTTCAGCGCAAGGCTGCGATCATAGATCTATTCTGGCCTGAAAAGTCCCATTGAAAAGTTGCAAAATGTGTGTTGAATATAAACATGCAGTCATTATCATTGTAGTCACTCTCAATATTCCAAAACAATATTAAATGGTCATAGCTGGAGTATGACAAGGAAAACTGCTATCTCCCACCATTGAAATGTCACATTACAGCATGCAATTTTTATAATTTCAGTGTGAGATTGATTGCCATCTTAAATGGTCGAAAGTTACAAAATTCACGTAAAAAATTGATGCTAAATTGAGTAATACATAGTAGAACAATGTATCACATCTCATAAAACGGTATTTATGGGTTGAATTACCACTTAGAATAGGCAGCCTGGTTCTCCAGTATAACAAGGATTCCAGAAGAGCAAGAAATACAGAATGTAAAGCGTGGAGGGAAAAACTATATCAAGTTATTGGTGTCTGTTTTAACGTGATTTTGAAATAATCAGGGAATTTAACATAATGAGCATGCGTAATGTCCTTAGATCGGAGACACAAAAACAAGTAACTAAATGTCACCGCAAAAATTATTCCGGTTAAATTCGGTGATTCTGACTCATAGTGGCTAACGAAGGGTGAGCATGGAACAAACCGTCACACAACCTGATTTTTCCAATACTCAGTATTTGTTGTTTTGTCTTGCCACTTAATACCAAGTATTCTTTGCAGTCACCACAAATAAAATTGTATAAATGTTTCTCTTGGTGTGATAAGTTGACCAGGCTTAACTGCCATAAAGACTAATGACACAGGCTCAATAGACAAGGACTAGTTTTTGCAGTAAGCTTCATGTTCTCCCAGACTCCTTTTGTTAACCTATTCATTGTTGTTGCTACCTTACCAATCCTGATGTTGATTTTCTGATATAAGGATAATTTGCTATTTATCTCTGATCATCATCATCATCATCACGTGCCATACCAGCTGGCATAGGTGGTCACGACTATGACTCTCCACAGATCTCGGTCTTTGGTTCCCTGGATCATGTCTGCTGATGATATTCCTCCATGCAACCATCTCAATCCTTTCAGCATCATTTCTCTTGGTCGGCCTCTGCTTCTCTTCCCCTCGATCTTTAGAGTTGTCACAATGTTCTCCAATGCCTCCATTCCAAGATTCACAGCCATACAGAAAAACAGGTTCTGTATAGCACTTTAGCACCCTCTTTATTATATTCAATGATAGTGACTTATTGCATAAGATACTCTTTATTTTCTTAAGTGCAGCCTTTGCTTGCCCTATTCTGCTCTTAGTCTGGTGTGCATTTTCCATCTGTTATAAATGCCCATAGGTATTTAAAATTATCCAATTGGTTAAGAATGTTCCCTTCTATTTCTATTTAATATTTTGGTGTCACCTTTTTCTTGGATATCACCATTGTTACCATTTTCTTGGTATTCAAGGAAAGTCCCTTCTTTGCACTCTGTTACTACAATGTCCTACAATTGTTGTAGACCTTTTTCATTTTCTGCCACTAATACTGTATCATCTGCATAGCATATATTGTTTATGTTATAACATCCAATTAGTGTTCTGGCTTCTCTTTGATCTCTCTCTTTATTACTTTACTATAGAGGGAGAAGAGATCCGGTAACAAGACACATCCCTGTCATACTTTGGCTTTATTTGTTCATAATTTCCCTCTTTATTTCCCATTTTAATTGCTGCTACTTGGTTCCAGTAAATAGTCCTTATTATTCTGAGATCTTTCCCATCAATGTTAACATCATCCAACATTTTAATAAGTTAATCATGTTTTACTTTATCAAATGTCTTGGTATAATCTGTGAAGCACAAATATATGTCTTTCTGTGTCTCTGTTGATCTTTCTATTAGTGTCCGTAATGTATATAATGCATTGTTTGTACCCTTTCCTTCCACAAATCCACACTGTCCTTCATCAATATTCATTATTTATTTTCTTTCTTGTTCTTCTCATTATAATTCTGAGTAGAATCTTAGTGACATGGTTTATGAGGGAATGACAGTTATGTATGGATGTTAATTTTACCTTTTTGTTCACAGTGAGTCATGGGAAATGTATTAATTCAAGTACTAGCCATCTTTACTGCTAGAGAGGAAAATCTGTCTACAGCAACTGCAGAAATTTCTGCATTCAGTGAGCTGCAAATGGACAGGTTTGTCAGACAAAAATATAAAAGAAATATGGCAGCAATATACAAGAAAATAAAAGCTAAGCTGCCCAACCTTCGCAACAAACAATGTGATGAATTCGAAGTTCTTATGGAGGTCGACCGATACTTTGACAAATTGGACAGAAGAAATATTCTCCCAAGATCCATTGAGTGAGTTTTCATTTCTACTAAATTTTATGTGTAAGGTGCAGGTCTTAGTAAGATACGACTGAGCTACCATATGACAGTAGACAGTACTACTTGCTTTGTTAGCACTGAATGTTGGGTGGTGCTGACCAAATGCAACACCCCACATTGTGCCAACAGCTTCAGGCCGAGGAGCTCATTAGGAAATGCAACCTAATGACTATATGTCACGGCATGGCAGAGCAGGCCCTACGCCTTTGTTTGCAACGGATCTAGGATCAAAGTTCTGGCAGGCAGACAGACAGAGCATTGCTTTGCTGATCCGGCAGCTTCTGCAACTTGTCTTGTTCCAGATGTATTGGTTTTACCTTTCCTCTGTAGTAAACTAGGCACGCCGAGAGAGGGATCATGCTGCACAGGCAACACATGGTCTCTACAATTCAGCCCAGGCTTTGTGCTATGGAGAGGCATAACTCCATCCTTGATCTTAACCGGTCTTTGAATCATTGCTATGGGTTGTATAGTGCGTTCACAATTGTTTGCTCCCATATAAAACTTCGTAACTCAGTAACCAACTGAGGAATAATGAAGAGATGTAGCATATAACTTTATGATTATGTACACCCAACAAAAAGATTTTTGTTCTGGAGATTGTACAGCAGATCTCAATGTTTGTTTATATACAGTATATAATTTATGGGTTATAAAGTACATATTATGAAATATATTACATCTTCACACGGAGGCATCTGTGTTCAATAAGAAATATTCCAAGTGCTGCACAGGAATTTCCTTATTACAAGCATGCCACATAGTGGGACAGAAGTGTTCAGAGGCAACGTCAATAATTCTACCAATAGTGGGTGCTTTAATGAAACTTTATTATTTTAAAATGTCTTACCATTTATCGATAACATCTACGTGCGTGATTATGGCCAAAGTACGGCGGATGTGTGGGGTTAAGATTTTTTGAAAATAACAATGCAAGATTGCAGGTGTGAGATGAGAGTAAGGCAGATGTGGGGCCAGGGAGGTTAAGTAAGAAGTACAAGCGAATGGGGGAGCCCCAAAGACAGTGGTATTGTAGAGCACGCACCAGCCTAGATTATATTACCGGTGGGAAGGTAAAATGTGCTAGTAGATGCATAGAAAAAGGAAAACCCAAAAATGGAATGTTCATGGGAACATGTTCATGTTCGGCGTAACAGTTCATTTTATCGTGGTGGCATAAAGGCCTGTGGAAGGCAGTGTTATACTCCACAGGAGTGAAAAGGATATATGTAGATCTGTTATGAATATTCCTGAATAGTGCTGTGCATTGTGTTCATTCATAGTTAATAAATTTCATGTGTGTGCAAACCGGTGTTCTACAGTGACTGATAGTTGTTGTTAAGTAGTCCGGCACAATATTCACACTGACATACCCTAGACACAATCACATTCACTTCTCTCTGTCTGCAGCATTATGACTGAGCCCAACCGTAGTCGTCTCGAAGTTCTTATTGAGGTCAATAAATACTTGGAAATAGTGGAACAAAGACATATTTTCTCAAGGTCCAGTGGGTGAGTTTTCATTTCTACTAAATTTTATGTGTAAAGTGCAGGTCTTAGCGCAGATGTGGCTGAGCTACCGTATGACAGTAGGCAGTACTACCTGCTTTCTGTTAGCACCGAATGTTGGGCAGTGCTGATCAAATCCAACATCCCACATTGTGCCAATGGCTTCAGGCGGAGGAGCTCATTTGGGAGGGTACAAGCCTTACCCCAGTGTGAGGAAATGAAACCTAATAACTAAATGTCATGGTAGGGCACACCAGGCCCTATGCCTTGGTTGGCGACTGGTCTAGGATCGAAGCTCTGACAGGCAGACAGTTAGAGCAATGCTTTGTTGATCTGGCAGCTTCTGCAGCTTGTCTTGCTCCAGTTATATTGGTTTTATCTTTCCTCTGGAAAGAGGAACTAGGCAGGCCAAGAGAGGCATCATGCTGCATGGACAACACATGGTCTCTATAATTCAGCCTAGGCTTTGTGCTATGGAGAGGTATAACTCCATCCCTGATCTTAACCGGTCTTGGAGTCTTCGCCATGGGTTGTATAGTGTGTTCACAATTGTTTGCTCCCATATAAAACTTTGTAATTCAGTAACCAACTGAGGGACAGTGAAGAAATGTAGCATATAACTTTATGATTATGTACACCCAAGAAAAATTTTTTTGTTCTGGAGATTGTTTCACAGATCTCAATGTTTGTTTATATGCAGTATATAATTTACGGGTTATAAAGTACATATTATAAAATGTATTACATCTTCACACGGAAGCATCAGTGCTCAATAAGAAATATTCCAAGTGCTGCACAGGAATTTCCTTATTACAAGCATGTCACATAGTGGGACAGACGTGTTCAGAGGCGACGTCAACAATTCTACCAATAGTGGGTGCTTTAATGAAACTTTATTATTTTAAAATGTCTCACCATTTATCGATAACATCTGCATGTGTGAATATTTAATGGGATTTAATGTGAAGTATTGTACACTTCAAAGCATCGCTATGAGGCTGTACGCATATTTTTGTAAAGAAGCTGATCGCAGGAAACTTTTTCATACTATTACGAATCCCAAGAAAAGAACAGGGCATGCATTGGTCATTTTATCAATGGGAAAGAATCTGGAATAAAATAACCATGCAAAAAAGCATAGGGCCGGTAATTGTAGATAGCTTTGACATGGAGGTCATAAGGCGAGCTTAGAATTTGGTTGAGAAAGAATAATGACATAGAGCTATGCAAAACAATTTTGTGGAAAATTGTAAAGACATTACCCTTGAGAAGCAAGTATCTACGTGACATAAGGGAAATGTGCAAAGACAATTATGACATAGTGTGTTTGGATGACACATGGATCAATGTGCACCACACATGAAAAGGAATGGCAATCAGTGGGTGGAAAGATAAACCAATATGTACCAAGTAGTAAAGGACAACGTTTGATCATAGCCCATGTTCTTATCAAAGTATACAGACAATAGGGATTATCATGAGAAGAATGATCATGTATTTAAAGATTAGCTCAAGAATACAATGCTTCCATCCCTATATAGAATGTCTTACCCAATTATGGACAGTGCATCATATCGCAATGTTGTTGTCCAAGAAGACAAAATACCTATGGCATTGAGCACAATGGAAGATATAAGATTTCGAAGAGATAAAGATATGGCTGCGAAGGGAAAATATACAACTTCTAGAAATGTATTTCAAGCTAGAGTTGTTGTCCCTTGTAAAATAGTTGCGAAAAAGCAAGAAATATCAAATCGACAAGTTTATAGAAGAGCATGGCCATAGGCGCTTGAGACTTCCACATACCATTCTCATGTATAAACCTTATAAAACTTGAGTGGGATAAAATTAAAGGACATGTGGCAGCTGACAATACTACATTCAAACTGCTTAATGTCAAGATATTAACCCAGGCCGCACTATTAAGTATTGATAAAAGTTACTGGAGAAATCTTCTTCTTCTTCTTCTTCTTCTTCTTCTTCTTCTTCTTCTTCTTCTTCTTCTTCTTCTTCTTCTTCTTCTTCTTCTTCTTCTTCTTCTTCTTTTTCTTTTTCTTTTTCTTCTTCTTTTTCTTCTTCTTCTACTTCTTCTTCTGCGCTCATCTGGAGTTTTTTTTTCTTTCGAACGTGATTGCGTTGTGCCTTTTTACAATTGAGCTGCATTCTTGCACCGTTAGGCAGACACATCTGACTTCTGCGGGCATTTGTTGACTGGGTTAACCTTCCCGGGACTGAAGAAATGATGGATTGAATTTTATGCAATCAAGAGCCACCAACCTACTAGAATCGTCACACAGATTAAGATCACAGACATTAATCCACATGCACATCTACTGTAATTTATAGGGAGGGAATAGGAAAAGATGGGAGGGTGGGGGGTAACGTTCTGAACATACAGTGAAGGGGTGCATGGGCCCAAAAAAAAAAAAGGTTGACCACTGTTGTAGGAGCTTGTGACCATACATCTGTGGGAGGTGATGCAACGCACAGTCTGGCATTCCATAGACTCTCTCTCTCTCTCTCTCTCTCTCTCTCTCTCACAAACATATGCACACACACACACTCAATCTCTCATACTTGCTCTCTCACTAACAATCACTCCCACTCTGCCCCACTCACACTCTCTCACTCACACACACAGACAGACAGACACACACATACTGACACTCAATCTGTCCCTCACACGTACTTTCTTCCTCTCTCACTCACTCTCTCTCACTTTCTGTGTTTGTTTGTCTTAACTTGTTCAGCCTATTTTACAGATGTCCAAGGGGAGAACTTCATCTTCCTGTAATCTTTGCTATGTGGCATTGGGGATCATGTCTGTCCACATAATTCTATCTCATGTTCTGCAATTCATTTCTGATACTGATATTTCTCCTTGCCATGAAATCAAACTTTAACCCAACTTCTCTTCAAACTTTCCCCCATCCTCTCTTGAAACTTTCCCCCATCCTCTCTTGAAACTGTCCCCCATCCTCTCTTGAAACTTTCCCCCATCCTCTCTTGAAACTTTCCCCCATCTTCTCTTCAAACTCCCCCCATCTTCTCATCAAACTTCCCCCATCCTCTCTTGAAACTTTCCCCCATCCTCTCTTGAAACTTTCCCCCATCCTCTCTTGAAACTGTCCCCCATCCTCTCTTGAAACTTTCCCCCATCCTCTCTTGAAACTGTCCCCCATCTTCTCTTCAAACTGTCCCCCATCTTCTCGTCAAACTCCCCCCATCTTCTCTTCAAACTCCCCCCATCTTCTCGTCAAACTTCCCCCATCCTCTCTTGAAACTGTCCCCCCATCTTCTCTTCAAACTGTCCCCCATCTTCTCTTCAAACTCCCCCCATCTTCTCGTCAAACTTCCCCCATCCTCTCTTGAAACTTTCCCCCATCTTCTCTTTAAACTGTCCCCCATCTTCTCTTCAAACTCCCCCCCATCTTCTCGTCAAACTCCCCCCATCTTCTCTTCAAACTCCCCCCATCTTCTCGTCAAACTTCCCCCATCCTCTCTTGAAACTGTCCCCCCATCTTCTCTTCAAACTGTCCCCCATCTTCTCTTCAAACTCCCCCCATCTTCTCGTCAAACTTCCCCCATCCTCTCTTGAAACTTTCCCCCATCTTCTCTTCAAACTGTCCCCCATCTTCTCTTCAAACTCCCCCCCATCTTCTCGTCAAACTTCCCCCATCCTCTCTTGAAACTTTCCCCCATCTTCTCTTCAAACTGTCCCCCATCTTCTCTTCAAACTCCCCCCCATCTTCTCGTCAAACTTCCCCCATCCTCTCTTGAAACTTTCCCCCATCTTCTCTTTAAACTGTCCCCCATCTTCTCTTCAAACTCCCCCCCATCTTCTCGTCAAACTCCCCCCATCTTCTCTTCAAACTCCCCCCATCTTCTCGTCAAACTTCCCCCATCCTCTCTTGAAACTTTCCCCCATCTTCTCTTTAAACTGTCCCCCATCTTCTCTTCAAACTCCCCCCCATCTTCTCGTCAAACTCCCCCCATCTTCTCTTCAAACTCCCCCCATCTTCTCGTGAAACTTCCCCCATCCTCTCTTGAAACTTTCCCCCATCTTCTCTTCAAACTGTCCCCCATCTTCTCTTCAAACTCCCCCCATCTTCTCTTGAAACTTTCCCCTATCCTCTCTTGAAACTGTCCCCATCCTGCCTCTCCTTGCTCCAAATTTCTCACTGTGGTGATGTACTCCAGCTTTCCCTTTCTCATGACATGCCCCAAAATATGTAGACTTCTGATACGAGTAGCAAGGTTTCCTTTGTGATTAAACTTATTTCAAGATACCTTCATTACTTGATTTATCCACCCATGGTGTTTTCAATATTCTTCTATAAAACCTCTTCGGTATTAAGTGGCAAGACAAAATCACAAATACTGAAGTATTGGAAAGATCAGGTTGTGTGACAGTTTATTCCATGCTCAGTCTTCGTAGACTTAGATGGATAGGACATCTTAGGCGGATGGATGATGGTAGAATACCAAAGGATATCTTTTTTGGTGAATTACAGATGGGTAAGAGATCTCAGGGTCGGCCTCTACTACGATACAAAGATGTGTGTAAGCGGGACATGATTGATACAGGCATTGATAATGCACATTGGGAGCAAGTCGCCGCTGAACGTGTTGCATGGAGGGCAAATATCAGAAATGGAATAAAGTCAAAGGAGAAAATTATTGCAGAAAAGTCACACACCAAGCGTTTGAGACGTAAGATGGTGCATGATGGTGGAAATGACCACGTGTTCACATGCACCCACTGTGAACGGACATTTACAGCGCAAATTGGCCTTATCAGTCACACTCGCTACCGCCATAGTTAAAAGTTATTATGCCTTTTTAAAGCACAAACTATCGTCTGTCAAGACGGCAAGGTGCCAATGTAGATGTATAAAACCACATCAAAGGGAGAAAAATACTATGAAAAATCCAAAAATGCATGAGAAAGGCTTAATACACAGTGATAGTGATTAGTGAATTTCATAATCATTTCACACTGTACAGGTCCATAGATGCTCCAATCTCCTCCTTATTATCTTTGCCAGTGTATGACTGATTGTACCAATTCTTTGTTGATTAATCAAAGATCTTGTGCCCTTGAGGAAAAAATTCATGTCTGGCAGCTCCCTACTTCACTTCCTTCTCCTTCAGCCTGGACAGAGAAGCTGATTCCCAAGCATCCTTAACGTCATCTGTTTTTCCTGCATCTCTTATAGAAATGATAATGTCTGGCCCACCCATTATCCCTTCCATCCCCATGTCTGCCAAATGATTGGCTCTCTTGTTGCATGTGTGAAAGTTAACTTGACTCATTGTGAAAGTGGCCACTGTTGAAGCTAGATTTTTTACAAGTATGTTCTGACCAGCCGGCTTCGTGGCTTAGAGGTTATGACTTTTCTCCGTAATCTCGTATACTCTCGTCAGGTAACGTGATGACGGTTCAAATCAGCAGTGGTTCGAATCGCATCGGTAACTTACGGGGTATGTGAGCCGGCCGCTCAGAAAGCAATGGCAAACTACTGAGCGTAATCTTGCCAAGATATCAACATACAGCTGAAAGATGCTGGTGTTGACAGCTAAGTCCTGTAAAAAGGATATGCTAAAAAAAAAAAAAATGTTCTGACCAAATGTAAAAGTAACTAAACACATTACATAATGGTTGGGATTCAGGGGGAAGAGCCAATCACATATCATGCATATCTTCAAACTTCAACAATATATGGCGTTGTACCCATGATAACAGTGTGTTCTTATGATTACAGTGGATAAGATGACAGAGTCAGACCCTCAAAACTGGCGTTAACCAAAAACCTACAACTAGCCACTCAGAGGCAGAAACAATTCTATCAAAGTGCATTGACTGGTTTGAAATGCAATACAGATCCTACTTCTGTGTAAGATACGGAACATCCACACACAGAAAGCTCGAGCTTCAAAGACACAGAAGGAGATGACTATTTTAAAGTAGAGTAGGTTTATTCTATTGCAATACATTTCTGTACATTACTATTATATTAAAGTTGATATTGATCGTTTTGTAAAATTAAATACAGTATGTATGTATTATTCACTTTTAAAGGGTTTTATTTTCATTTTCGCCCCAAGCCTGCAGTGAAATCACATTTCCGTACATATGTATTAAGAGATTTCTGTTATACGTCTATTTGGTTATCCATCACAGCCCTGGTCCAGACGGTGACGGTTAACCCTGAACTACCATAATTTTGTAGTAACACTGGTTATCAATGGGGTTCCATCACTTAATATAGTTAAATGTTCTTTACTCTAAAGTTGACCAATAGCTTCGTGTTTTGATTCATACGCACCAGCCAAAATCAAAACTTAAAAAACAAATGCTGCAGTTCATTTATCTCGTTTTCCATTTGTCCTGAAACACACTAATTCCTTCTTGGTTTGTCCATTTCAGTATGTCATCTGTCACACTTTTGTCATAAATAATTCAAACGTTGAAACTATTGAGTCAATGTTTCTTTTTGCATGTTGAGTTGGGCCATGATTTTGGCTGAAAACGTTTGTTGGCAAGATCATTAAAAGTACTGCTGTCTTCTTTCATAAATATGTTTTGCCCCCTGCTGTAGCGTGATTTTCGACAGTAGAAAGAAACCTCACTTATAAAGTTGAAGACAAGTAGACTGACCCTTGGGAAAGTACATCCACTGAAGGAAGAGAAGACAGATCGGCTCATTTAAGTACAAATACTGGTCCCAGAAGAGTCTACCCTCCTATCAGTGGCATAGGAAAGCAGAAGGTAAAGCTTGCAGCTGTTCAACAGGCCGAAGACAGCAGGCTTAGTTATCCGTGCTACTAGCTCCTGTGGTAAAGTTAAACCCGCCCCCCCCCCCCCCCCCCCCCAGCTCTCTCACTTAACAAACAAGGGAGACACAAATAGTACACACAACTTTCGTCCTTACTCACTATACTGATAGTCTATTTGCTATAAATTGTAAAAATGTAACAAACATAAATAGTTTATATATTTTAGTAATATTCTATGAATCAGATGTTGCTGTTTATTACAGATTAGAAGAGTTTCTCCCTGAAAAAGGAAGAAACATGGTTAGAAGATAATAAAAGAAGATAATGTGTCAAAAACAAATGAGCGTGCAACGCTTGAGTGGTTCCTATGTGATAACAAATTGTCTTAAGTTGGGTCTGGGACAGCGGCACTATACTCATCTTGTATAAATAGTTCCAGCGATGTTCACTTGTAGCTTTCCTCCAGTCTTTCCTTTGATCCCTCTCGAAGACTGCAAGGTTGACCACACTGCGATATATGTCGTTGGGTGTATGTGTACTTAGCACTGTTTTGTTACAAGTTCATTTAATTGTCCCATAGACTACTGATGTAGCTTTGTTAGACTTAGTTATGATTCTGTGTAGCCGAACTAGCATAAGTACTATTTAAGATGGTACAGAGCATGAACTCCGTAGCTCCAGCAATAATCCCCCAGGGGTCTCTAAAAACAAACAGCACTTGTGAACCAAATGATGAAATCTAAACACGAAGCCTTGATCTAGACTGGGTTGACCCCAGGACACTACCAGTAACAGAAAGGGGTCTACCTCTGCTAGAAATGAAACCCCAGACTACTATTTTGGGTGGTGAATGCACAAACCTTTAAGCAACTACAGCTCTCTAATATAATCCATAATATAGTATATGAGACAGTAGTGGTGGAGTGGTTAGTGTGCTTATCTGCCAAGACAGTAGTCCAGAGTTCAATCCCCAGCAGTGCCCAGATTTTTTCTGATCCAGTGTGGCTTTGGGGTTGATCCATTCTCATGAAATGGGTACCGTAATATTTTCAGAATTTTGAGGGGAGGAAAGATGATGAGAAAGAGAACTAGTTACCTCATCACATTATGCAATGGTCAAGCATGTGTAAAGTTCTGACTCTTCACATCCCAGTGGCAGGTTCTGGTTCTTCCTTTATCTTTAATATAGTCGTCATCATCAAGTGCCTGGTCGACTTGCTTCTCCACATCTTGCAATGCCCAACAGCATGCATCAGTTCATGTGATGACACTATTCTGTGTCACGAGGCTGGGCTGTCTAGAACCTTCTCTCGTTGTCTTTCTTTTCCTCACTGTCCGTAAATCTTTCTAGTAATATAGTTAACACAGTTAGTTAATACATGTACATAGATATTTTAATTAGCAAGCAATCATAGTTAGTGTGTTATACCCTTTGTGCACTTCATGTGTACAGCATAAACTGTTTTAAACTTCATTTATTGGAGAGTCTAGCGAACTTAATTTGTTTCATTGTATGTATGTATCTATGTACATGTATATGTTTGTATTTGTGTATTTATGTACATGTATACGTTTGTTTGTATGTATTTATGTACATGTATGTGTTTGTATGTGTGTATTTATGTACATGTATATATTTGTGTG
Source organism: Cepaea hortensis (assembly GCA_963921405.1). Lineage (NCBI taxonomy): Eukaryota > Metazoa > Mollusca > Gastropoda > Stylommatophora > Helicidae > Cepaea > Cepaea hortensis. Next base: position 45,061,053 of record OY992885.1, read on the forward strand.
TGTGTGTGTCTACCTATCAGCATGTCTTATAACATTGAAGTCAGATTTCTTTATTTCTTGTGTGTTTACAGCATTCATGTTACACAGTTTGCTTCTGGTCTTTTTGTAATGTAAATGTAACATTCATGATAGATAATTAGCGTGGGAAAGATGAGTGATTGGAAGGGCTGAAAATAAACGGGGTCTGTGTGCCTAATTTGTGATCCTTTGAAAATAAAGTTTGTTGTTCATTCATTTAATGACGCTAATCGTTGGTACTATACTGACTGGTTGAATTGAAGATTCTCATTATTGAAGTGTCCTTTTGCATGCCATTGGTGCTAGACTCATATTTTTATGGACCAATGGGTGATGTGATAAATAAACATATATGCCTTTAGTGGTGATTAGTGCCTAAAGGTTAGTACACTTGCCGAACCATTCAAGAAGCCAGTGATTGCAGTGACACAGACTAGAATCACAGAATTATACCCATGATTGTGTCCTCAGTGATTCAGCGGGTTCTGTATGCAGGCATTAGATTGAATTGCTGCGGGGGTCTGTTGTTCATAGAGTCACCTTCATCTTCATTCCGGGATATACTGGAGTTGAAGGAAATGAACTTGCTGGCTCTGCAGATGGCCAGCCTATGGAACATGCCAATAATATTAATGCCCGCAGAGAAATGTAGAGAGTGGGGGACATTGATGCCAGTGAATCCACATCGCTGTCTAGAATGAGAGACTTTGGAGAAAGAACTGGGTTAACACAATAGTTGGGAATCAGCTGTGTGAACCATTCACACATTTCTTTGAATTGAACAATAAAATTTGGAATGTTTATGCAGGGCAGAAAATTTAATAATAAAGTGACTGTATGGCCACACAGAACAAATGTATGCATCATATATTGTGCTCAGTTATTAAATAACATATCAGAGATTAATGAAATGAAACATTAATTGGCAGCCATTTTGAACTATTATGCAGGTCTATACATTTAATGAGGGATAACAATTTACTCCATATATCCATGTGGGCAACGCAGTTGAGCGAGATTTGGTAGCGGATCGCGTTGCTTTGGTTACTTACAAGGGTATGTGAGCTGGTCGCTCAGAAAGCAATGGCAACCTAATGAGCATAATCTTGCCAAGAACATCAACAGCATCTGAAAAATGTTGGTGTTGACTGCAACATCCTGTAAGGGATATGCAACTTTAAAAATAATACATTTAATATTACAGCTCTGAGCAAAAAATGTAACAAGTACTATATGAAAAAGTATATTCAGAAGAATCTTAATGACACCTGTATAGTTCACAGTGATGTGTAATATTGAGACCTATTTATTGTGCTGTAAGTTCGCCGACGCAATGTATAGAAAAACTTGCCAACCAGGCACAGCTAAAAATTGTAGCCTATAATTCTGAAAGCTCATGAAACATACCAGCAAACATGGCTATAAATGTTATTAAAAGAACTGACTACGATACTGTTGATTATCTTATTAAAAGTGAGAAACCTGTGCACACTTCATTATTCTTTAACACGTGATCTGACCTAATTAAACATTTTTAATGGGTAGCAAAATATGCAGCATTAATCTTCCCCTTAGCCCTTAGCGAGGAAAATACGGTACTGGGAGGCCCCGGTTAATGTTGGGGTTATGTTCTTGGAAAACGCGACTTTAAGTGAAACAGCGTATTGAGAAACACTATTTCCCATGTAATTAAATGTAATACAGTGCATTATGCAATGTTTATTTTGATGGTTGTTGTCAAAGACTGAACTAGGAGGCCAGAGGTATGCCTCAAGATAGAACACCACCGGGAAGAGTGGTCAACCTCATATAGATTAGAGGGGATACATTGCCCGGGATAAGGGCAGGGTAGGGGATAGAATGGAGAACTATTAACTAGTTCTCTCATGAGACACGGAGACGGTGACCAGATAGTTAGCACTCTGGTCACGACAGAATCACGGCGCCTACATGATAGCCACGATTGCTAATCAACAGAAAACAGCTAATGTAAGCGTGCCAAACAGAACGGCACGCAGAAAGCCGAAGGACACCTCAAGGTCCTTCCGCGTGGTGTGCAACCACGCGAGCAAGCTGGTCAGACTGGGGACTGACTTTGTAGCGGGCACCTCGTTGTAGTATTGATAGGAGATTTGTGTAACCAAATAGATAGAATTAGCATTAGGGTTTAGAAACTAGGGATAGTAATTCTGTGGCTTTGTGTGTGGTTTTGATAGCGACTGTTATGTACTTGTGAAGAGCCAACGGCAATAAAATGTATCATTTATTTCCTCTCACATGACTTGCAAGTTTCTTGTGTGGTGCGAGAGAAGTAATCTGATGATGCCTTACACATGAGTTGTTGACAGGCAAAGATTAATGTGGTGTCAGAAGTGGTGCTTGGACGAAAGCGCCAAGCAAATACACTCATCCACGGCTCTAGACTAAGTTTACAAATAGTGAAGTAGTGATTTAATTTGTGTCAGTGACGGTTAACGTGTGCAGAACTAGGACAAGTTGCTAACGAAACTGTGCCTATCGTGACGAAATAACGCTTATTTATGTTTAGTAAAATATTATATACTTAAATCATGTGTTTCTTCAAGATTGTAAGTATTGATATTATTATTTTCTGTTATTTATTCATGTAATTATTTATTTATTTATGAATAACTATCAAAAATGATTGTTGGCGGAGCGATACACAGCCAGCAACATTATCGATTTTTGCAAGCTAAAAATAGCGCTGCGCCTCTGACGTAGCACGATTGACAAGCAGTTGGGTTACGCCATTGGCAATCAGCATCTGAGTGTTTACAAATCGGTAAACTGCTGCCCGCCTGAATCAGTGCTTTATATTACCTATTATTTATTTATTTGAGTTAGTAATTGAATATATTTGCTTATTTAAACAATATTAATATATTTTCGTTTATTTCAAAGCAGTTATTAAATTTGTTTTTGGTACTTTTTCTTGTGTTTACCGTCACGATGGCACTATTTTCAGCCAGGCAAATTAGACTGGTCTGCACAACACTTGCATAGATTAAACTAGGTTAGTGACGAAAGGCATATACGGTTAGAACGAAGACAGGACATTGACAATTTAATATTAAGTAAACTATATTCTGTTTTGTTCGTGTGCATGTCATTGTCAATGTGTCAAATTGTCGCATAGTATATCGTTTGCTATTGGTTAATTGTTGCTGCTCTGTAAACCAGGGTGAACATTAGCTGATTATAAGATTGGTGTGTATGCCGAAGTGCCAAACAGGTGACCTAGATAGAAAACTCGCGGCGATACTGAAGCGCCAAACAAGGTGACCTGTGTTAGCGGAGTGTGTTCCTTGTTCTCGGGAACATTAAGTTGAGTAAAACCTACATATTTTGCATGCATTGTGATTAATAGTGCATCTCTTTTTCAGCTTGTGATGCATTAGCATACTTTTGTGCTCTGTTTTTTGCAGGACTAAATTTTTCAGGTTATACACAAAGAGTACAATTTGCAGTGCTCAGATAGTAACAAATATAACATATCAAAGAAAAATAAGTGAATAAAAAGGTCAGTGTAGGTCAACACTAGCTATTTACCTAACATCATGACTACTTTAGCTGACTTCGTAAAAGCAGGCAAAGAAATGCAATACGCAGGTAAAGAGCTAGAAGAATATGCCGATAAGAAATTTAAAGAAGCAAAGGATGCAGAAAGAGATGAACGCGCACTAGAAAGACAACATCAATTAGAATTAAAATAGAAGCAGTTAGAGCATGATAAGGAAATTAAGCAACAACAATTACAATAAGATAAGGAAATTAAACAGAAAGAACTAGAATTAAAACAAAAGACATTAGATCAAGAAAGAGAACTAAAGCAAAAAGAGATAGATGAAATGGCAAGAGTTAAGGAAAAACAAATTCAAGTAGAATCAGAGACACAGTTAAAGATGAAAAATATGGATGTAAACTCACACGCAGAGATCTCTGCCACTAAACTTAAAAGTCAACAAGAGGAAAATAAGTTCAACAAATACAAAAATATTATCAAACCATATTGTAAAGAAGATTCAATATCAGCCTGGACAGAAAATGTCGAGTATCAATTTAAATATCACCAAGTTCCAATAGACATGTGGGCTATGATTTATATGAAGAACCTAAGTGGTGAGCCCCTTAAAGTGATAGAAGCTATACCAACTGATCTTAGATCTAACTATCAATACATCCATGATAGGATAATGCAACACTTTTTACTTGATGCCCCTGGGTATCAGGTTCAGTTCTCAAATTTAAAACCTAAACCTAGTGAGACTTTCATTGATTACGTCTCAAATGTTCAGAGTGTACTAAATAGATGGCTTAAGGCAGCTAACATAGGAAAAGACTTTGATAGACTTAAAAATTTAATAGCCATGGATAAAGTCATATCCACTATACCATCTCCTTTTGCTAAATTTCTACAGCAGTCAGACATTGAGAACATAGAGCAGTTCGAAAAGAAAGGGTCTGCATATTTTTCTTCTAACAGAGATATTAAGACCTCAAATGACTCTGAAGTAGTGTCCTTTGTGAAAGACCAACCAAAAAATTATCAAAATAAGAGAAAACCCTTTCAGAAAATCGACACAAAAGATAGCAAAGTATCAAAATGTATTTATTGTCAACTTTTGCATGACACTTATTCCATGTGTGACAAATCGCCAAATTATCCGGCGCATCTTGAAAATGTTATCAAGAAGCAACAAAACAAAAGATCTGCATACAGGCGTGCAATCAAATGCTTCTTTTGTTCCAGCTACGGCCATTATTCAAATAAGTGTCTGGGCCGCCAACGTATGAAAGCCAACAATGCTATTTTGATTGATACATCTTCTGATAGTGGTAGTGAGACTGAGTGTGATGTTGAGAATGTATTACCTTTCAAGCAATCTGAAGATGTTTGTTGTGTGAACGATGTGTTAGCCTTTGACAGTTGTAACCAATGTCACCAATTTCATGCAGACGGCAAACTTGCATGTGGGCATACAGTAACATCCTCCTTAGAGAATGCAAATGCAGCTATAGCCTCCAGAGGCAATCTATTGTTTCACTCTGCGTTGGTCAATGAGAAGCCATGCCGATGTTTGCTAGACAGTGGGAGCTCTATTATTGGTGTGAAAAAGGAACTTGTCAATCCAAAGGATTATACTGGTGACTCTGTAAAATGCCGAACTTTTTCTGGTAATATAGAAACCTATCCTCTGGCAAGAGCCCGTATAAACACCCCGTTCCTTTCTAGTACCTTTACTTGTGCAATACTAGACAACCCTTGTGCTGAGTTAATTCTTGGGTGTCTGTCCCAGCTAAAGCACTGTACAGATGAAGAAATATCTGTCTGGGAGGAAAAGAATGGTTTCACTCCAGTAAACAGTGCAGATATCCTCGGACATCACAGTCCTAACAAAGGTGCTAGACCCATAACACTTGAAACTGGTCAATACATAATGGTGCTACTACCAGACAAGCATAATAAAATGTTAACTTCATGGCAAGGGCCTTTCAAAGTGATACAACAACTTTCAGATGTTGACTATGAAATATCAATAAACGGACACTTAAAGATATTCCATGTCAACATGCTGAAACCTTACTTTTCACGACAACAGACAGAAGTAGAGACAGACGAACAAAGTGCACCCACATCTAGTGATCAGACGACAGACATACATAACGCAACTACACTAGTTAGCGAGACTGGCATATCCGACGATATCCATACATCTAGCGAGAATACAGAATACGCACTTAGTACCACCACCGTACTGAATCAGGTAGACGACGAAGGAATGGAATTACCCGTTCCTATTGTGGACAAGACTGCCACATTAGATAGCATACAGATAGAACAGGGACTAACAGACAGTCAACGACGACAATTAGTAAAATTAGTGACGGAATACAAAGACATATTTTCTGACATTCCAGGTAGGACGGACAGAATCGAACACTCCATTCTTCTTTCGGACTCAAAGCCTATTAAATGCAGGCCGTACTCAATCCCACTTAGCTATAGGGAAAATCTAAATAAGGAAATTCTTAATTTAGAAGCTAGTGGGATCATCCAGAAATCCACTTCTGAGTACTCTTTTCCAATCGTCCTAGTTAAGAAAAAAGATTCCACAATTCGTCTGTGTGTGGACTATCGAAAACTCAACAACGTCACTAAGATCGACGCAGAGCCAATTCCTTCCTGCGAAGATCTTATTCTTGACATGTCCACTTCCAAAATCTTTTCTAAACTAGATCTTACTAAGGGATATTGGCAGGTCCCTATGCAGTCTCAATCCATCCATCTTACTGCTTTTTCAACACCCTTAGGACTATACGAGTGGCGTTTTCTTCCTTTCGGACTTCTAAATGCTCCTGCCACTTTTGTACGCTTAACTAGAGATCTACTTCATGGAGTGACGAATACAGTGACCTATATAGATGATATATGTGTCCATACTGATGACTGGACAACACACTTACTGAAACTAAGACATGTCTTTGATAGGTTGCGACTCTTCGGGCTCACTGTCAAACCGAGCAAAGTCGAATTGGGCCTAAAAGAAATTGACTTTTTGGGTCATGTCATTTCTCAGGGTCAACTTAAGACTGACAATAAAATTATTACCAAAATTATGAACCTGACCATGCCTACCACAAAAAAGCAGGTCAGAAGCCTTTTGGGGCTAGTAAATTACTATAGCAAATTCATACCAAATTTAGCGGAAATTACAAGTGTATTTTCCAATGTTTTAAAAGCATCTGTAAAATTAGATGTCAAAGATGCATTATTAATTTCTGCATTGTGAAAATTGAAAATCCTTTTTAGTAATGTTCCAATTCTCCGCTTGCCTAATCCTGGGCTCGTTTATTATCTTAGGACAGATGCCAGCAGAATCTCCATCGCTGCAGTATTAGGCCAATTTTATGATGGCATCTTCCACCCGATTTGCTACGTGAGCCGTAAGATCACACCTAGTGAGTCCAGATATTCCATATCAGAGTTGGAAGCCCTAAGCGTCATCTATGCGGTGAGGAAGCTCCATCGATATCTGGCAGGTGTTCACTTCATTGTCCAGACTGACAACTCCCCAATCACGGTCATACAGAGTGGTGTGCATCGGAATGACCGTATATACAGGTGGTCGCTAATACTACAAAATTACACCTTTAGTATAGAGCATATCAAGGGTAAGGATAACATCTTGGCTGATACCCTTAGTCGACCATCTGAGGTAGAAATACCAGAGATGCCACATAAGAGTGTAGAGTAATAGATGTTAACTTAGTACAGTAAAATATTCTATGTTAAATATGGTACAAATACATAGACAGTATGTGCTGAACTAGGTACGAAGAACACTGATTACTATGTGTCCGTAGACATCCAAATTAAGAACTTTGCTCTGAGAACTAAGATATCACTTTGTGAACGAGGACAGCTCATTACTTGCTAAGCTCCATATGTGTTCCAGTGAATCAGTTGTATTAAGCAGAGAAAAACAGTGTCAGAACAATACATGAATACAGACGCGAAAACAGTGGTCTACGACACAAGCGAACTCTACAGGTGCAATACCCATAAGACACAAGTGTGACTATGTGATGTATTTCATATACCCAGGACAATTGTATAGATAGTATGCCAATGAAAGCATTTTCTGAACATTAAGGGCAACGACTAACCTGAGGTATTTAAATACCATGTATATAAATACTCATTGTGATATGTATTATAACGTTTTAATATAGTCATAAATTATAGGTAGATTATCTCATTTAAGTTATATTTAGATTTAGATAATATAATAGTTTTCATTTTTTTTACTTTAGATAGATTATTAATTTACCCACTTATTTAGCTTAAAAGTAGTAGAGGATAGTAATTTAAACATAACAAGTAATTATAAACTAGAATAAGAAATTTAGATAGTAATAGTACCATTTAGTTTATTACTTTTCACTTTGTTTCATTTCATTTAAGTTCATTCCATCTTAATGAACCAGTCCATTTAACAAACATTATCATTTAGTATTATAATTAGTTTAACACCGTAATAGGATAAATAGAGTATACAATTAAACATACATCATTCACATCATTTAGATTAAGAATATCAATCATATAGTTTTTTTCATTTAAAAACATTAGTTATAATTGTGTCAGATTTAACATCACCCATGTTAAATAGGTACGTAACTTATTACATTTCACATTACCCATTTCACAAAGGTACATAACTCATCTCACATCAATTTCATTTTAAATAGTTAGATTACATCCCTTAAATTAGATAAATATTACGAGCAATGTAAGCTTTTGTGAGGATTAATGTCCACAGCTAAAGATTAGTGTTTGAGGATTAATGTGACAGATGGATTAAGATAGGTAACACATTAAATATATATTTATATAACTAGTATTAGTATGTTAGTATTTAGAATATTATTGTAATAGAATATAGTGGTGAACAATACCAGGGTACAAACCATCAACCCTTTTTCTTACATGTAAATATATTGTAAATACTTGACTTGTGCAGCAATTTACGCACAGTCATGAGGCTCAACTGTGTCAAACTGAGCCAAACTTGTACAGGGTCACTCCAAGGTTTTTAAATAACTATGAGGGTAAGAGATGTGTGACAGAAGTGTGAAAGTGAAAAATGTGTGACATATGTGTGAAAGTGAAATAAGTGTGACAGAAGTGTGAAAGTGAAAGAGGTTTGACAGAAGTGTGAAAGTGAGAGCGAATGTAAATTATACAAGAGAGTGTGAGATCGGTCAGCGGATTTTTCTACCGCTCAACCCGACTTTTTATTTTTCGTCTGCGTCAAATGTGTGCTTTCTTTGGTGTGCTGTGATGAATGTGTTGTGTGTAGTTTAGTGTAGATCTTAGAGAAAGTATTTTAAGTCTCATAAGACGGAGATGTAGTCACTAATTAGTGTGATACACTTCTTTGTGGCCTCATTCAACCGAATTATGGCACTTGAAAACTTACTTACATACACATGATAGTTAGATACACATGTTAGAGAGTAGATTATACTATTAATATAATCCAAACACGCAAACAACCAGAAAAACAAACATATAAATTGCATACACTTTTTGTAGATCAAAGGGAGATAACTCCGGGTCAGGGGACATAATAGACAACGAAACACTAACTTAACAGTGAAAGATAACTTTACACGCGGAAGCGAGATAGGTAAAGCCTGTCGCACACAGCTTGTGTAATGGTTGTTTAATATTATATGGGGGACATGAAGCAATTCATGTGTTGACCCTAAGAAAGTCAACTTTGTATGGGTAGTGAGTTAATTTACTATTTGAGGGCAGGTCTTATTAGACAACGGTCCGGTTCAGACATACCTCTAATTAATATAATATTGTGATTGAGAAGAGGGCTCACGCCAACCAGACAAGTTTGTGGCGATTGCCAGTAACCAAGTAAAGTGATACGACATTGTGAAAATAGGCAGTAGAAGTCTATTAAGTAGCCCAAAGCCAGGTTATCTACAGTCTTTGACAAAAATTAGATACACTAATTTTTTAGAAACCTCTTGCGTCACAACCAATGAGTCAAAGTTGATGACGCAACACAGGAGGGGAGGGTGTGTGTCAAAGACTGAACTAGGAGGCCAGAGGTATGCCTCAAGATAGAACACCACCGGGAAGAGTGGTCAACCTCATATAGATTAGAGGGGATACATTGCCCGGGATAAGGGCAGGGTAGGGGATAGAATGGAGAACTATTAACTAGTTCTCTCATGAGACACGGAGACGGTGACCAGATAGTTAGCACTCTGGTCACGACAGAATCACGGCGCCTACATGATAGCCACGATTGCTAATCAACAGAAAACAGCTAATGTAAGCGTGCCAAACAGAACGGCACGCAGAAAGCCGAAGGACACCTCAAGGTCCTTCCGCGTGGTGTGTAACCACGCGAGCAAGCTGGTCAGATTGGGACTGACTTTGTAGCGGGCACCTCGTTGTAGTATTGATAGGAGATTTGTGTAACCAAATAGATAGAATTAGCATTAGGGTTTAGAAACTAGGGATAGTAATTCTGTGGCTTTGTGTGTGGTTTTGATAGCGACTGTTATGTACTTGTGAAGAGCCAACGGCAATAAAATGTATCATTTATTTCCTCTCACACGACTTGCAAGTTTCTTGTGTGGTGCGAGAGAAGTAATCTGATGATGCCTTACACATGAGTTGTTGACAGTTGTTGATATTTGATGGCTAAATAGAGGTGGGTTGTAGGGCGAATGATAGACTTATTGGGAGTAGAGGCATTAAATTCTGACTCTTCATCTGAGAATGAAACTAACCTCTTCCTGCCGCTTTTCCTGGCTCTTCTTTGCTTGAACAAAAAATTTGCCCAATGTCTGCTGCACAGTAAACACCCTCCTCAATCATGGCCTTTAACTCTGCAAGGAAACACTCTGCAGCTGCAGTAACAGCACTCGACGCTTCACCTGTTGTCTGAATGTTGTGCATGTGTGAACGCTTCTTTACGCGCTAAAACCAACCACGACTCGCTCCAAAACTATCATCAGCACTACTAGTACTGCTCTCAACCACTTTCTTAGCTAGATCTTCATAGAGAGACGTTGCTTTATCTTGGATAACCATCTTGCTCACAGGTATATTCCATTGGTGCTGGACTTCAATCCAGATGGCCAATAGTGCTTCCATGTTCTCCATAAGAGTACTTCTGGTACGAGTGATCTTGAAGCACTCAAAGGAGTTACGTTTTTAGCACCCGCTTTGATTTTGTCAGCACCTGCATGAATTGTTCTTACCGTGGTTGGAGGTAAACCACCGACTTTACCGATATCAACAGCCTGATCACCAGCCTCAAAACGACGTTATGGCGAAACGTAGTGACGTAAAATGAAGTTAGTCCCCTTTGTGACAATGACGTTATAGCACGTGGATACAAGCACATGTGGGAATTTGTCGGAATGAAATGGTGGACTGGAAAGCTAAGATAGACAGAACCAATAACAAAATTCATGTAATTAATTTGGTTGTTTAGGGATTTGAGATTTGAAGATTGAGCACAATCAACTACTGGCAACGCTGATAGTATTCCGGTACGAACCTTGGGCCTTGTCCACGTCGGACTAATGCTTCCAGACGCAGTAGCGGGTTGCTCACAGTCTTCAAAATTCATGTGGTCTAGCAATTTAGAAACAAAATGTATAAAAAGAATAATGGAAAACTACGTGAGTCAAATCTCAAGGAAAGACATGCATACAAATTATTAAATGAGAAATGCCCTAACAAAAACATGTCAAATTACAAATAAGCTTAACATTCACTGCAATAAAACATTGCTGATTTTACAAATGGATGAGCATATACAGGAGATACCAAAGAACATCAGTTAGATCTAGCATTACTATTTTTTTTTTTTTAAATATCATATTTACAGGGCATTGCAGTCATTGGCACCTTGCCGTCTTGAAAGAGTTTGTGCTTTAAAAAGGCATAATAACTTTTACCTATGGCGGTAGCGAATGTGACTGATAAGGCCAATTCGCGCTGTAAATGTCCGTTTACAGTGGGTGCATATGAACATGTGGTCATTTCCACCATCATGCACCATCTTATGTCTCACACGCTCGGTGTGTGACTTATCTGCAATAATTTTCTCCTTTGTCTTCATTCCATTTCTGATGTTTGCCCTCCATGCAACACGTTCAGCGGCGACTTGCTCCCAATGTGCATTATCAATGCCTGTATCAGTCATGTCCCGCTTACACACATCTGTGTATCGTAGTAGAGGCCGACCTTGAGATCTCTTACCCATCTGTAATTCACCCAAACAGATGTCCTTTGGTATTCTACCATCATCCATCCTCCTAAGATGTCCTATCCATCTAAGTCTACGAAGACTGAGCATGGAATAAACCGTCACACAGCCTGATCTTTCCAATACTTCAGTATTTGTGATTTTGTCTTGCCACTTAATACCAAGAATTCTTCGTAGACACCGCATATGAAAGCTGTTTAAACGTTTCTCTTGGCGTGAGTAAGTTGTCCAGGTTTCACTGCCATAAAGAAGAGTACTAAGGACACAGGCTTGATAGACAAGGACTTTTGTTTTGGCAGTAAGCTTCCTGTTCTCCCAGGCTCTTTTTCTTAACCTGTTCATTATTGTTACTGCCTTACCTATCCGGATGTTGATTTCCTGATCTAGAGATAATTTGCTATTTACCACTGATCCTAGATATGTAAAATGGTCTACCATCTCTAGTTCGGCGTCGTCAATAAAGATTGATGGTACCCCATGTGCACTCTGTGACATTATCTGTGCCTTCTTTTTGCTAATTGTTAAACCACATTCAGAACAAGCATTGGAGAATGCAGATAGTAGACATTGCAATTCTTCCTCAGAGTGGGTCTTAACTGCAGCATCATCTGCAAAAAGCAAGTCTCTGATCAGTACCCTCCTAATTTTGGTCTTGGCCTTCAATCTCTGAGCATTGTAGAGGCCGCCATCTGAGCGTGAGTGAATGTATATACCACCATCCTGATCACGAAAGGCATATTTCAGTAGAAGTGAAAAGTATATTCCAAAAAGGGTGGGAGCTAGTACACAACCTTGCTTAACTCCACTCTTGATTTCAAACTCTTCAGAAGTTGCACCAAACTTGATTATACCCTTCATGCCTGTGTGGAACGATTCCACAATGGACAAGAGAGTTGGTGGGCAACCAATCTTCTTTAGTGCCTCACGACTGACCAAATCAAATGCTTTTGTGAAGGCAATAAACAGTCGTTGATTCTGTTCACGGCATTTTTCTTGCATTTGTCGCAATGGGAATATCATATCAATGGTAGACTGCTTCTGTCGAAAGCCACACTGTGATTCGGGGTAGACTTGATCCCCTAGGACTTGAAGGCTGCGCAGAACAATTCTGGCAAATACTTTTCCAACAATACACAGAAGTGAGATACCCCTATAGTTGTTGCAGTGGCTCCGATCGCCCTTGTTCTTGTACAGTGTTATGATGCTTGAATCTTTGAAATCCTGTGGGACTTGTCCTTCTCGCCAGCATAGCTCTATTAGCTGGTGGATCTGTAGAGTGAGTGTGTCTTGCCTACTCCTGATACACGGAGACAACATCTGAACCATATTATATCATTGACTCGAAGTTACCACAGTGCTGACTGTGATACGGATCATTCTTTGGTTGTATCAAGGGTTAGACTTAGACCAAAGAGAATCTACACAGCTAAACACAAATCTAGCCCCAGGATTAATATTTCAACAGCAACTTGAAGACGCTTTCACTGATACACCAGAAAATTGTACAGTAAATGAAAAGTGGGGTCAACTTAAGGAAACTCTTTATAAAACTGCCGTAGGGGTTTACGGCACTGTGGATCATAAGAGGCAGGACTGGTTTGCGGCAAACAGCGAGACTCTGCAGTCCTTGATTGATAAGAAGAAGATAGCTCTCTTAAGAAACAAGGAAAGACCAACGCGTAACACTCTGAGTGAGCTAAGGCAAGCTAGGAAGGATGTGCAAAAGGCTGCCAGGCAGTGTGCAAATGATTACTGGATCAAGTTATGTGAGTCCATTCAAATCGCAAGTGATTTAAGGGAAACATAAGAAGCATGTATGAAGGAATAAAGAAAGCCTGTGGTCCAGTGATCAAAAGAAGTGCACCATTGAAAACCTTGATTGGAGAAATCATAACTGATAAGAAACAGCAGATGGACAGATGGGTAGAGCACTATTTGGAGCTTTACTCAAGTGAGACCAAACTAGCGGATGATGCCCTCAACGCCATAGAGGCTCTACCAACTCTTGACCACCTGGACACACTTCCCACCATAACAGAAGTTAAGTGTGCTATAAATGAACTTGCATCTGGCCTTTCCTTTGTTCTTTCCTTTATCCAAGACATTCTTAGAACTCGTCTATAACATTTATTTTCAAAGGCATCTATGCGCTGTTCAGCATGTTTAGTAAGTGTCCAGGTCTCACTGGCGTATGGGAAAGATGATGCTCTTAAAAATCTGATTTTTGTAGTTCTATCTGTCCCTTTCCACAATTTATTCAGTTGTTTTAGGTTTTGAAGAGCAATAGCTATTCGTCTTTTAACTTCTTTCATTGTGTCACCATTATTGGTAATCAATGACCCAAGATATTCAAAATTTTCCACCACCTCCAATTTTTCCTCAATAACATATATTTCTTTCTCCATAGTGGTTTTATCTGTATGCATTCTCTTTGTTTTTGCTATGTTAAGATATAAGTTGTGATCATGGTGTCAGGTCTTAGTCAGATATGACTGAGCTACCGTATGACAGTAGACGGTACTACCTGCTTTCTCTTAGCGCCGAACGTTGGGCCGCGCTTACCAAACCCGACTCCCACATTGTACCAACAGCTTCGGGCGGAAGAGTGCAATTGGGAGGGTACAAGCCTTAACCTGGTGCGAGGAAATGCAACCTAAAGACAAAATGTCATGGCAGGGCAAACCAGGCCCTAAGCCTTGGTTGGCGGCTGGTCTAGGATCGAATCTCTGACAGGTGGACAGTTAGAGCATTGTTTTGCTGATCCGGCAGCTTCTGCAGCTTGTCTTGTTCCAGATGTAGAGGTGTTACCTTTCCTCTGGAGTGAACTAGGCAGGCCGAGAGAGGGATCATGCTGCATGGGCAACACACGATCTCTATATTTTAACCCACGCTTTGTGCTATGGAGAGGCAATAACTCCATCCCTGGTCTTAACCGGTCTCGGAATCAAAGCGAGAGGTAACAGATACGGGTTATAAGTCCCTGTCAATTGGAGTAGACATGGGGCGCCACGCGTTGCCTCTGACGGTGGGAGACACCTACAGGTGTCACTGATCAGCTACCGCCCGCCTCAAGCTGGGCAGCCCCCGGCCAATCGGGTGCTGATCCGCCACAGCCTGCCTGCTTCAATGGGTGCTTGGGGCTAGGACATAATCTGAATCGCAGGCTGTAAAACCAATGCACCAGGTACTAATAAAAAGGAAAATAGAAACCTCAAGCTACGGCTTGCAACCTAGAACGTGAGAACCATATGTCCAGGATTTTCCACTGACTTGACCAATATTGACGATGTGAGAAAAACGGCTGTGATTGATGCCGAACTCAATCTTCTTAACATTGATATTGCTGGCCTGCAGGAGACTCGCCTCGCTGAGGAAGGGTCACTCAAGAAAAACAATTACACCTTTTTTTGGAAGGTAGAGGGCAGGCAGAAAAAAAAGGTAACATGGTGTGGGCTTTGCAGTGAAGAATTCGCTACTGGGAATGATTGAAATTCCAGCTGGAGGAAATGAAAGACTATTATCCCTGCGCTTGGCAACCTCTTGTGGTTTTGCCACCATTATTACTGCATATGCACCGACACTCGATTCCTCTGATGATGTAAAGGATTCGTTCTATGGGCAGCTAGACTCTGCGATCAAGGCAGTTCCAAAATCTTAATACATTTATATGCTCGGTGATTTCAATGAACGAAATACCACAGTGTAATATACAAGTAAATGGGAATATTCTTCAACAAGTGAATAGGTACAATTACCTCGGAACAGTAATAACATCTGATGGGAGATGCCTTGAAGAGATTAGAACAAGAATCGCCATGGCAAAAGTAGCCTTTAGCAAGATGAAAAACATACTGACCAATAAAAAGATGTCAATTGAAACGAGAAAAAGAGTGTTGAGATGCTACATAGAACCTGTACTTTTATATGGATGTGAAGCTTGGACAATGAGCAGCCAGGCTGAAAAACATCTGATGGCTGTAGAAATGTGGTTTCTGAGGAAAATGCAAAGAATACCATGGACAGCCAGAAAGACCAATGAACAAGTCCTTCAAGAAACAAATGAAGATCGTAAACTGATCAGAGACATTAGACGTAGACAGTCACAATTTTTTGGGCATGTTATGAGAAGAAATGATTTGGAGAACTTGGTGACAACTGGTAAGATCGAGGGGAACAGACCAAGGGGAAGACCTAGAAACAAGTATCTGGATGGCTTGGCCTTGTGGCATGGTCGAGACAGAAACACGGAACTGATCCACGACTCTGTTGATCGAGTGAGATGGCAGAACATGACCGCCCACGCTTACCGGCATGGCACATGATGGATGGATGGATTTCAATGCTCGTGTGGGCAAGGACTCGAGTTGATGGCCAGTGTGCCTTGGAAAATACAACATCGGTCACATGAATGAAAATGGGCAAAGGCTGCCGGAACATTGCACCAGAAATGACCTATGTATTACAAACTCTTTTTTAAAACAAAAGAGCTGCATAATGTCACATGGAAGCATCCAAGATCCGGCCATTGGCACCAGCTGGACCTCATCATCACACGGAGACAACATCTGAACCATATATCATTGACTTGAAGTTACCACAGTGCTGACTGTGATACGGATCATTCTTTGGTTGTTGCAAGGGTTAGACTGAGACCAAAGAGAATCTACACAGCTAAACACAAATCTAGCCCCAGGATTAATATTATTAACGCTCACGATCCTGAAAAGTGCTTTCAGTTTCAACAGCAACTTGAAGACGCTTTCACTGATACACCAGAAAATTATACAGTAAGTGAAAAGTGGGGCCAACTTAAGGAAACTCTTTATAAAACTGCCGTAGGGGTTTACGGCACTGTGGATCATAAGAGGCAGGACTGGTTTGCGGCAAACAGCGAGACTCTGCAGCCCTTGATTGATAAGAAGAAGATATCTCTCTTAAGAAACAAGGAAAGACTAACGCGTAACACTCTGAGTGAGCTCAAGCAAGCTAGGAAGGATGTGCAAAAGGCTGCCAGGCTGTGTGCAAATTTTATTGGCTCAAGTTATGTGAGTCCATTCAAACCGCAAATGATAAGGGAAACATCAGAAGCATGTATGAAGTAATAAAGAAATCATGTGGTCCAATGATCAAAAGAAGTGCACCATTGAAAACTTTGACTGGAGAAATCATAACTAATAAGAAACAGCAGATGGACAGATGGGTAGAGCACTATTTGGAGCTTTACTCAAGTGAGACCAAACTAGATGATGATGCCCTCAACGCCATAGAGGCTCTACCAACTCTTGAACACCTGGACACACTTCCCACAATAACAGAAGTTAAGTGTGCTATAAATGAACTTGCATCTGGCAAGGCTCCAGGTAAGGATGGGATTCCAATAGAGGTTATCAGGAGTGGGCAAGGCATACTCTCTCTACAGATCCACCAGCTAATAGAGCTATACTGGCGAGAAGGACAAGTCCCACAGGATTTCAAAGATTCAAGCATCATAACACTGTACAAGAACAAGGGCGATCGGAGCGACTGCGACAACTATAGGGGTATCTCACTTCTGTGTATTGTTAGAAAAGTATTTGCTAGAATTGTTCTGCGCAGACTTCAAGTCCTAGGAGATCAAGTCTACCCCGAATCACAGTGTGGCTTCCGACAGAACCGGTCTACCATCGATATGATAATATTCTCATTGCGACAAATGCAAGAAAAATGCCGCGAACAGAATCAACCACTTTTTATTTCCTTCATCAACCTCACAAAGGCATTTTTGATTTAGTCAGTCGTGAGGGTCTGTTCAAGGCACTAAAGAAGATTGGCTGCCCACCAACTCTTCTGTCCATTGTGGAATCGTTCCACACAGGCATGAAGGGTATAATAATGTTTGATGGTGCAACTTTAGAAGAGTTTGAAATCAAGAGTGGAATTAAGCAAGGTTGTGTACTAGCTCCCACCCTCTTTGAAATATACTTTTCACTTCTACTGAAATATGCCTTTCGTGATCAGGATGGTGGTATATACATTCACTCACGCTCAGATGGCGGCCTTTACAATGCTCACAGATTGAAGGCCAAGTCCAAAATTAAGAGGGTACTCAGGGCCGGATGTAGACTTAATAAGGCCCTAAGCTATTTGAAATAAGTCCAGATATTCTATGTCAGTGACAAATATGATTTTCGGATACCTAGAGGGTTAAACTGAAATACAATTAAGAAGTATATTGATAGTGAAATAATAAATCTTTAACTTAAAATCAATTTTATTCATAACAAACTTAAAAATGCAAGCTCTGGTAAAAAGAAACAAAAGTTCTTTTAAAAGGCACAATTTACAAAGGCTTATTATCTAATCTTTTGAAACATGTTATAAGAATTAAGGAATTATATTAAACTAAAATATTTTCTTTCTTGCCTTTGCCAGAGCAAAGTCACTGATGACATCATCACATGATAAACTGCGTAGTTTGTCGCTTTCTATGCACATGGGACTGAGGGAACATAATTTATCTTGAGTCATTGTTGTTCTAAATTCATTTTTTATCCTCTTCAGCTGAGAAAAAGATCTTTCTCCAGAGCAATTTGCAACCATCATACTAAGAAACAATCTCAAAATTGCTTCTACATTAGGGAATGCTGATTGGACACGATCGTTAAATATTACCCTATACAGATCCTGATGTGTCAGACTATCTTGTTCCGCTGAACTATGGGCTTGACTATGTCTAACATATTGATGAAAATGCTTGACTTCTCCTACAAGATTCATGTTCACATCTTCAGGATATGTTTGACATAAAGCACTAACTCCTTCACGAGTAGCTTCTAGTTTTGTTAAGAATGAAAACTTTTTTGCAGCATCATTGTATACTGAGGCCCTCTGTGCCAGACTTGACTCTAATACATCCATCACAGGTATAAATGTTTTGATTCTGAACTTGTCTCTTGGCTCAAGGTTCTCTAAAGCATCATCTTCATCATCATTGATATGCCTTCTTCTATATCTTCTTTTCTTGTAATCAACATCAGGCAATTTTTTCTTTGCTTCTTCTTCAAAATGATCGAAAAGATCCCTGGAACCTTTAACAAAATCCGAAAGTGAAGCATACAATTTCCTACATACATCTAGACTAATTTGGGGGTCTTGCAGTGATTGACTAGTCTTGTGAAATTCATCTAGCAATTAACTCCACAAACATAACAATATCATAAATTCACACTCCTCTATTTTATTCAAAATGTTTATGGCTTGATTTCTTGTTTCGCCTTTCTCTGTAGTACCAATATGCAGCTGATGCAATGCAGAAATTATTCCATCATAACTATCAAGTATTGCACTTGTGGCCATTGAATGTGCTTCCCATCTAGTCTTTGACAAAGACTTTGGAACTTTTGAATCATCTTTGAAGAATAACAGTACTGCCAATCTATGTGTAGATGATGAAAAGAAATTATATATTTCTTGAACAATTCCAAAAAAGTTTACTGCCTCTAAACAACAGTCTACTGCTGCTCTACCAACAAGATTCAGGGAATGACCAGCACATGGAATATACATAGCATACTTGTTAATCTTCAATATTATTTCTGGCATACCCTTGTATTTGCCAGACATATTGGCAGCATTATCATATGACTGGCCTCGACACTTACTAAAATCTATTTTACACTCTTTTGTAAGGTAGTTGTGCACCATCTTAGCCATACTTTCCCCTATGTGGCTACCCATCTCTAGGAAAGTTAGAAAACGTTCAATAGGGAGCCCATCATCTGGTGAAACATACCTCACAATAACAGTGAGCTGATCAATATGGGACCGGTCTGGAGTGGAATCTACAGATAAACTGAAGTACCTGCAGTTCTTAAATCATCCAAGATTGAGTCTCTTACTTTATGTGCCATAATTTGGATAAATTCATCACATATTGTTTTAGACAGATAAGATGTGACACCTGATCCGTTATTCCTAAATTTTTGTATATGGCTTGCTAGAAAAGGATCAAATTTTGATATAAGTTCGAGTAATCCAAGGAAATTGCCATTGTGAGGAGAAACAAAAGTTTCCTTATCTCCTCTGAAAGGTAAACCACGCTCTGCCATAGTAATTATGGCTGCCACAACTCGTTCAAGAACATTTTTCCAGTACTGCCGTTTATTATTTATCTGTTCTGCTAGCTGGCAGTCAATTGCTGAGCCACGTTTTCTTGTAAGATATGTTACCGAAGCTGTTCTATGATCTACACATTTTTCATGACTTTGAACTAAATAGGTGTTGCGCCAATCACAAAATCCATCGGATGATAATGGTGTAGAAGAATTTGAAAAGAGTTAACACACGAAACAGTATACACGACCAGTTGCTGGCGAATATACTAACCATTCTCTGCAATATTTTTCACCATTAGCCCGTTTGGGATAGAACAAGCTTTTCGAGCAATATTGTCTTGGTTTGCAAAAATCTTCTTTGATTTTTCAAATGAGCCATTTGAGTGCTGACATTTTGACGCACCTTTTTCTACCCAGTATAAAATCTAATCTTTACTTAAATCACCCCATACCCCAACATCATTATGTTTTGTTTTGTTTTAATGCTGAATCTTCTGTGCTTGTACTACTCTCTGGTTTACTAATCTTAATATTTGTTGCTTCATTCGTTGAAGTAGATTCTATACAACTAGATGTACCAGGCTCTGTATCAGGAATAGGGTGAATATCCTGTGACTGACTCACTGTGGTAGAGGCTTTTGGTTCATCAGGCCCCTTATCTATCTTTGTTAAGAAACTATCTAATTTTGTTATCTTGCTAAGCTCTTCTTCAGCTCTCTGCTTCTTTTTCCTCTTTTGAGCTCCACTTTTATAATTTCTGGTTGACATCTTGCAAACTGTGGGCAGACAAATCAACAATGGTTCCGCCACGTCACATGAATAAAAATTATTAAATCAACAACACAAATTATCTGTAGAAATTATTTGATATTTTGTATATTATGATTCTACATCTCCAGTGTTTCAATAAAAACAGACACTAGTGTGATATTATATGCTGGAATGCCGCCATTGTGAATTTTCCCGATTGTAAAGATGTAACCAGGTGGTCTCACAAAATATTTTTTTTCCACACCTCTGCATAACGAATCTTGCTAGAACTTCTATAGTTGTGTGCAAAAATGGACACAGCTTTCATAAATGCACAATAAAGTATAATTCTCTTGATAAGACATTTATCAATACAAATAAAACTGTGAACCAGTCAATTAAATTTCAGCAATGGACGATGGACAAGTTTGAAAACTGACTTGACTTTCATAAATTTTAAGTCATGTAGCAAGATGAACAATAAATACAATAGATATAAAGCAACAAAATAAATATGTAATAGAATTTAAACGTATATTGATATTTTGTTTAACTTGATGATTGTAAATCTTCTCTTTTATTAAAAAAAGCAGACACCAATCCAATATGCCGCGATTCCGACATTATGAATTTAATAAGAGTACACACCACGACCGTGCTCACAAAATTTTTTTATTCTATGTCTTCTGCATAACGAATATTGTTGAAACTCAACATTTATATGTAAAATTGGATGCGCAGTGCGCAGTTCAAAAATGCAGGTTAAATTAGCTTACCTTTGACAATAAACAAGCCAAACTATAAACTTCCTTACCTTTGTCAAACAGTGGAAAATATTCTTCAAACAATTCACTTGCATTAGCTTTCAAGCATGCAGGACTGAAGAATAACCGTTTGACCCCTCGTTAAAGTTGTCATTCGCGATTTTCATAAAAACAGTTTCGTATTTATCCAATAGGAAACACGACAGGGTTATTTTCGTATACTGCACTCACGGGCCACAGGAAACGGTCCGCGGACCCGATGACCTTGAACTTTCCGAAAAAAGGCGTCCTCCGTTAGCAACGAAATCGCTAATAATACTGCAGTATATTTAAGTATACATATATGACAATTGCTCACTCGGACAATATTTTTTGGGATCCCCACTTTCTTGGGGGCCCTAAGCTATAGCTTGTTTAGCTTATACGTAAATCCTGCACTGGAGTCCTTTTGGTATTCTACCATCATCCATCTTCCTAAGATGTCCTATCCATCTAAGTCTAGGAAGACTGAGCATGGAATAAACCGTCACAAAACCTGATCTTTCCAATACTTCAGTATTTGTGATTTTGTCTTGCCACTTAATACCAAGAATTCTTTGCAGACACCGCATATGAAAGCTGTTTAAATGTTTCCCTTGGTGTGAGTAAGTTGTCCAGGTTTCACTGCCATAAAGAAGAGTACTAAGGACACAGGCTTGATAGACAAGGACTTTTGTTTTGGCAGTAAGCTTCCTGTTCTCCCAGACTCCTTTTTCTTAACCTGTTCATTGTTGTTGCTGCCTTACCAATCCGGATGTTGATTTCCTGATCTAGGGATAATTTGCTACTTACCACTGATCCTAGATATGTAAAATGGTCTACCATCTCTAGTTCGGCGTCGTCAATAAAGATTGATGGTACCCTGTGTGCACCTTGTGACTAATCTGTGTCTTCTTTTTGCTAATTGTTAAACCAAATTCAGAATAAGTATTGGAGAATGCAGATAGTAGACATTGCAATACTTCCTCCGAGTGGGTCGTAACTGCAGCATCATCTGCAAAAAGCAACTCTCTGATCACTGATCAGTACCCTCCTCATTTTGGTCTTGGTCTTCAATCTCTGAGCATTGAAGAGGCCGCCATCTGAGCGTGAGTGAATGTATATACCAGCATCCTGATCACGAAAGGCATATTTCAGAAGTTTAACTAGTAATATCAACTTCAATGTTACAAAAGATTAATACTTTTAACTCACAACTTGAGTATTAAATTAATACTAAAGAAAATCACACGGGCTCCGTGTAAGCAATGTTTGAAAACCCCTGATATGAACTTAAGAGTTGTCCCCCGATAGATTGGGACACGCCCATTTCACACGAAGATGAACCTGGCCGTGCTAATGTGGACGTGGAGTGGCGATATTAGTAACGGGTGTGTGGTGGAACACCGGGGGATGTGCAGCGTCTGTTTTGCTGACACCTGGTGGGTGCCACTACTGCACCCACAGTTGTCTCTGGTGTGAAAATATACCGATGATTATACACGGGTATGTAAATACAAGGGGTCGCTGCAGCCGGTGTCATCCCTCTGCTGGTGTGCGACACTGACAATGTGGGTGTGGGGGAGACGGGCTGGCAGAGTTGACCTGTGGGGAGTCATCACAAGCTGTAGGCGAGCTCAGATCATCGGCCGTCTTCACAGTGTCGGTCGACTACACTAGATCCCAAGAAGGTCTGGGCTTCGGTGGTCTAGAGGTAGAATGTCCGCCTACCATGTGAGAGATCAAGGTTCGATTCTCGGTCGATGCAACTTAACTGCGGACTGTGTCGTTTACAGTAAGAATGGAGACTTGTGGGTGTCACGGCTGGAGCTAGGGAGTTCGTGCATTGTGCAATGCTCACGGCAAGCGCGTTGCCGTTTTGTAGAGAGAGAGAGAGAGAGAGAGAGAGAGAGAGAGAGAGAGAGAGAGAGAGAGAGAGAGAGAGAGAGAGACCGCGCCAGATTAAGTAGACCTCAGTGCACTGAAATCGACCCTCTCGACTTTAGGACTTGTAGACTTTAGTACTTGCAGACTTTAGTCGAGAATGTAGACTGAACAATGCTCTTTCCTGGCCATCTTCTGCGTACTCATGACTCACAAGTGCACACTGGTTTCGTGTATTGCACTTTGCGTCCCCCTCAACACTTCTATACAAAGACGTAGAGAAGGATAAGTCTACACAGTTTTTTTAAAAATGTTTCTTAACTGATTCAGTGACAAAACAAAAAGACGGTGTGGATCAAACATGGTGCAGAATCAATTGAACAACTATTATAATGTAAATGTCCGCTCACCGAGCATTGAAATTGCAGAAGAAAGCACGAAACAACAAAAATAACAGGGTGATCACATTCGGTGATATATTATCCTTCGTCACTGAATCAGTTAAATACACAAGACTATGCCAGCATGGGGATGACTCCAACCATGGCCAATATGTGGTGATGACTCCAACCATGGCCAATATGTGGGGATGACTCCAACCATGGCCAATATGTGGGGATGACTCCAACCATGGCCAATATGTGGGGATGACTCCAACCATGGCCAATATGTTGGGATGACTCCAACCATGGCCAATATGTGGGGATGACTCCAACCATGGCCAATATGTGGGGATGACTCCAACCATGGCCAATATGTGGGGATGACTCCAACCATGGCCAATATGTGGGGATGACTCCAACCATGGCCAATATGTGGGGATGACTCCAACCATGGCCAATATGTGGGGATGACTCCAACCATGGCCAATATGTGGGGATGACTCCAACCATGGCCAATATGTGGGAATGACTCCAACCATGGCCAATATGTGGGGATGACTCCAACCATGGCCAATATGTGGGGATGACTCCAACCATGGCCAATATGTGTGGATGACTCCAACCATGGCCAATATGTGGGGATGACTCCAACCATGGCCAATATGTGTGGATGACTCCAACCATGGCCAATATGTGTGGATGACTCCAACCATGGCCAATATGTGGGGATGACTCCAACCATGGCCAATATGTGGGGATCCTTGACAAAGTCACGCAGTCCAACGCGAGAACTTGGATATGGCTTGCCGGCAAAGCTAAACCAGTTCTTGGGCCGCTTAAGATGTTTAGACGGGTGTGCAGGGGGCAGTAAACAACGGCTTGTTGCATGGCGACACATCCCTGGATGAGCTGTCTCTAGCTGGGGTGTTTGTGGTGGACACTCTAGTGTCTTAACATCACATCTTTCTCTATATTCCTCTGTCGCATCTTTCTCTATGTTCCTCTGTCACATCTCTCTCTCTCTATCTTGTTATGCCATATAGTTCTCTACGTTCCTGTCACATCTTTCTCTGTCTTGTTGTGAGACATCTTTCTATATGTTTCTCCGTCACACGTTCCTCTATGTTCCTCTGTCGCACCTTTCTCTATGTTCCTATGTCACATCTCTCTATATCTTCCTCTGCTAAATCTTTCTGTATCTTTCTCAGTCACATCGTTCTATATCTTCCTCTTTGACATTTTTCTCTATCTTCCACTGTTATATCAATCTATATGTTCCTCTACCATATCTTTCTCTATTCTACTCTACCACATCTTTCAACATCTTCCTTTAACACATCAATCTATATCTTCCTCTGTCACATCCGTACACATCACGACAGCAATACCCTGATAGGTCGCACCGTCGTATCCCTCCACTTCTATGCTTGTACATAGAGGATGCTGACACCAAACCGTCCTCCTTGCTTATGTAAACAAGATGCACACACGAATGAATGATAACATGGCAGTAATGTCAGCCGCAATACAAACATCTCAAGCATAAAATCTATCAAAGGCTTATTTTCGGTTTAATTCACGGAAAATTGACTTCATATGCATAATTGAAAAGTTAGTTGTGTATAAATAGAAAGTCCTACCACGGTCAGTGGTTTAAGACCCCCACAGCAAGACAAGCTAAACATAGTTAACAGTAAACATACAGCGGATTGTTTCTTGTTCAAATCTAGGGAGTCTGCCACTGCGAGTCCAGGATACAGGAACAGTCAGAAAAATAATTTCGATTCCGATTCCATTTCAAAAACAAAAATTCCAAATTCGACCTCGTCTAACCTGCTTCATCAGCTGTGGTTATTGTTGAGGTACGTGGTTTTTGTTGGTTTATTAGCCCTAATTCTTGTCTTGTGAGTCCTATCTCGGGCGTTTGTGTCTGTGACTTCAGCAGTCACAGCAGACTTTTCGTATCTCCGTGATGAGAGCGAAGTTCTGTACAAGGCTTGCCGTATAGTGAGAAGTTGTTCCAGTACTACGTGATAGAAGCATGGAATTGTGCACACTTCCCATATGGCAAGTGCTGAATGTGTGCATTAAGTTGCAACCCAACGGGCCAATAATATGGAAATAATACAGAGGACAGACTGTATCGGGTCCGTTTTGTCACATAAATATGATCATTTGCACAACGTGCTTTCTATATATGAGGTAGTTGGGGCATAAATATGATCATTTGCGCAACGTGCTCACTATAGAAGAAGAAGTTGGGGCATAAATGTGATTATTTGCTCAACGTGATCATTCTAGAGCAGTGTTTCCCAACCTTTTTTGTGCTATGCCCCACCTAAGCCTTTCTAAAATTCTTATGCCCCCCCCCCCCACAAAAAATGTATATATATATATATATATATATATATATATATATATATATATATATATATATATATATATATATATATATATATATATATATATATATATATATATATATATATATATATATATATTTAATATTCAAAAATTGAAATGTTCACCAAAGAAACTTGAATGATAGGTGTTAGGAAGAAATCACTTGAAAATTATTTAGGAAACACAGTAAGTAAATTTTCAAACATATAACGGAGAACTGAAATTCAAGTGCAAAAGAATTTTAAAGAAAGATTTTTCTATATTATTTTAATTATTAGTAATTATTTATTATTTAAATTTAGTGAGATCCTTGCACTTGATGCTTGCTGCAAAGACATTTTATGTCAGGTTCCAATTTAGTTACCTTCAGTCTCAGGTCTCCCCGTTTTGTTATATCCAGCCGATGTTTTTTTTTTTTTTTTAGCAGCAAATCATTTATGGTACTAAATTCGCATTCAACCAATTATGAAGATGGAAACGGTACCGATAGTTCTCTTGCACATTTGGTTGCATTTGGATATTTGATTTCGGTTTCGTCACAAAGCTATGCCATCGCTCCTTTTATATTAAATAACGTTTTAATTGACTCATCATTGTGCATTTCTGCGAGTTCTTCTTGATACTGCATATTTGAAATATCAGACAAATCCACTAACATTGGCTGCGTCATCCAAGTTGGGAAATCAATTTGTTTCAAATCAGAAAATCTTTCCTTTAAATCAGCCGATAAAATTTTCAGATGATAGACAATAACATATATAGCGGTATCAGTCACTTCACATTTTTGGAGCCAATGAAGCTTTACAAAATTTTTGTTATAAATATATGTCTGACATAATTCACTACAGGTAATGAAACCAAATATCTTCGCTTTTGCGTCGACAAGAGTTTTATTTGTTCCTTGAAGTTGTTTAATTAATATATTTAGTTTTTCAAAGATAAGGGCTAAATAACTCTCAAATGCCTTACCATCGACCGTTAACAGATTTTTCATTTCAGGTTTGTCGCTTAAAATATCACTAAGAGTATCAAATAGTTCCATAAATCTTTTCAGGCAGTTCCCTTTCGAGAGCCGACTTACTTCAGTGTGAAGTATGTCTCACATGGTCTTCATTTTGTTCTTCACAAAATAACTTGAAGAGTCGTTCACATTTGGCACTAGTTTTAATAGCATTGATACACTTTATAACTAAATTTAGTACTTCATTTAGAACAGGCGAAATGTTTTTAGCTACCAGGTTTTCCCTGTGAATAACACAATGCACAAGAAGCATTTCTGGATTCTCATCTTTAATCAATTTTAAGCAACCATTTTCTTCCCCATCATATTAGGAGCACTATCTGCAGCACAAGAAGTTATATTTTTCATTGGTATATAATTGGACAATGAGCAGTCATTGGTATATTATTGGACAATGAGCAGTCAAGCTGAAAAGCATCTGATGGCCGAAAAATTTGGTATCTGAGGAGAATGCAAAGAATACCATGGACAGACAGAAAAACCAATGACCAAGTACTACAGGAAACAAATGAAAATCATAAATTGGTTAGAGAAATTAGACGTAGACAGTCAAAATCTTTTGGACATGTTATGAGAAGAAATAAATTGGAGAACTTAGTGACAACTGGCAAGATCGAAGGGAACAGACCAAGGGGAAGACCGTGAAGTAAATACATGGATGACTTGGCCACATGGCATGGTTGAGACAGGAACAATGAGCTAATCCACGACTCTGGTGATCGAGTGAAATGGCGAGTCATGACCGCCCACGCTTTCCGGCATGGCACATGATGGATGGATATTATTGACATCTAAGTAATTTTTTAGCTTTCTATATATATCTTTGGAG
This sequence comes from Cepaea hortensis, assembly GCA_963921405.1. Classification (NCBI taxonomy): domain Eukaryota; kingdom Metazoa; phylum Mollusca; class Gastropoda; order Stylommatophora; family Helicidae; genus Cepaea; species Cepaea hortensis. The sequence goes on from OY992885.1 coordinate 45,089,050, forward strand.
GTTGTGGTGCTTTCTAATGATTTACAAAACATCATTTCTTCAGCAAAATCACCTTTATCAATACATCTTATGTTAGTTATAAGTACGGCCTTACTCTCTCTCAGAGTTGATTCATCCATTTGCACCGAGAATTTTCTTGTTGTCAGCTTTTCAAAAAGTTGTATTTCAATATCCTCACTCATTTCGTCTATTCTTCTGCTAACAGTATTGTTACTTTGTGGCATAGCTCTGAAGTCTTTGACATCTTTTTTCGCTATATTGATGGTTTGATTAAATTCTCCCCTATAGTATGACTTTTCCCAGATTTAGCGATGAGTAATGAAATTGATAACTAGCCTCAAGATTACGATTGATAGTTGCATTATGAGCAGTAAATAGAGACTTTAATGTTCCTCTTTTTTTCAAAATTGTTCTTTAAAGTTTGAAAGTAATTCAAATCTGAATTAATATGAGCATTATGTTTCGCCTTCAAATGTGCTTCAAGACAACCTCGTTTCATTGATTCGTTGGTCAAGCATTGTTGGCATAAAAGATAAAAAGGTGACCGTTCATCGTGGACATCGGGTATGAAACGAAATTTTAAATATTCCTCCGAATACTGACAAATTGTTTTCTTGCTTGCACCACTTATTTCACTATGGGCTGAAATAAATAAATAAATATAGATCAGTTGAGATCCCGGCACTAAGCATTTCGTACCATTCAGAACAAATAGCGCGAAATGTTTAGTGCCAGCTCAGTATAACCAGTAGTTCGCCTCTAACGTCTAACAATGAAATCACGGCTACTAACATGGCGGACAGATCTAACTTATACTGGACGTTTACCCAGCTCGAGTAGCGACTGAGAGTCGCCATACGGTTAACTTAAACTCTGGACGAGTCCATTTTCGAATTGCTCCCCTTAACAATCTAATTGACCCCCTGAACAATCGAATTGCCCCCCTGAACAATCAAATTGCCCCCCTGTTGGGCGTGGGCCCCACGTTGGGAAACACTGTTCTAGAGGAAGCATTTGGCTAAAAAATATGATCATTTGCATAACGTGCTCACTATATAAGAGGCAATTGGGGCATAAATATGATCACATCACACCTCCCACTAGATGTCTGTACAACATGTCTACCTCCCACTGGATGTCTGTACAACATGGATAAAACTCCCTGAAAGAAACAGCACCATATGACGTGGTTGGTATCAATCCTCAATAAGTGTGCGGCTCTGTCCAGACATGAAAAACCTCATCAAGAAAATAACGATCGCAATCAATCCATCAGACGCCGTGAAGCTGACAACAAACAGCCCAAAGTAAGAAAATAAACTACAAGCTACACCATAAACACCCCTACATAGCCAACTCGAAAACTGGAAGGCTGAAAGAGGGTACTCGTACCACAAATTGGATTGGATTGGATTTTTGTGCCACTCATAACAGTGCATTGAGCACTGCTAAAACATGTCTGGTAGAGGTAAAGGCGGCAAGGGACTCAGGAAAAGAGGCGCTAAGTGTCACTGCAAAGTCCTGTGCGATAACATCCAGGGTATCACCAAGCCCGCCATCCGCCGACTGGCCCAGCGAGGAGGTGTCAGCGCATCTCCGGGCTCATCTACGAGGAGATCCGAAGTGTCCTTAAGATGTTCCTAGAGAAAGTCATCCGCGACGCTGTCACCTATACCGAGCACGCCAAGAGGGAGACGGTCACCGCCATGGACGTCGTCGAACCCTAACCCCTTTACCCGCCCTGTACAATATAGTTTGTTGTTGTATTTCGGTGTCTGCTGCGCCCGCCCGTTCCCTAGCAATGTAGCAAACCGGACAAATCTACAGGTGCTCATTCTCCCTGTGAAAACCGCCTCAACACCACGTGTTGCAGGCCTTCTTATGTTTTAATTGTCACTCCCTTGAAATTTGGTGTTTTAAATAAGTCGCTGGGTTTCTAAGAACCGTAGCCCACCGGACAAACCCGCAAGTGCTCAGTCTCACGCACACAAAGCAGACAAGACAGATAGGGAACTCTCTTGCATTCAGGAACATTGTTCAACTGATGCCAATAGATAGATGGTCAATAGTATGCCCACCGGACAAACCCGCAAGTGCTCAGTCTCACGCACACAAAGTAGACAAGACAGATAGAGAACTCTGGTGCATTCAGGAAAGTTATTAAATTGATGCCAATATATAGGTGGTCAATAGTCTCCACCCCAACTGACCTGGCTGAGAAGGACTGGGTCCCAGTTCATGCGGCAGAGTGCTGGCCAGGACGTCTTCAGTCCAAAGAAGTATACCAAAGCCTTCACCCCCTGAACCCATTGCCTGGTCCACTTGATCATTGTGGACCAGCTTTACCGCCGTAATGGCGTCCTTCAGATGGCTCAGGCTATGTGACACAACTTCTAGAGGGAATCGTCGGCCAATGCGGTCTCTGGTTCATGAAGGAGGTGACCCTTCAGTCTCAGTCGCAGTCAATCAAGGCGGGGGCCCGATTCACTGTCACCCCCACCTGGCTTATAAGTCATGGGGCGGACCTGAGAGAGAGCTGTGCCAGTAGGAGATGATGTCCAGCAGCCCGGGCATCACGCGGACCTGGGAGAGAGCTGTGCCAGTAGAAGAAGGTCATGTCCAGCAGCACGCTCATCACGCGGACCTGAGAGAGAGCTGTGCCAGTAGGAGATGATGACCATCAGCCCACTCTTCATGTGGACCTGGGAGAGAGCTGTGCCAGTAGAAGAAGGTCATGTCCAGCAGCACGCTCATCACGCGGACCTGAGAGAGAGCTGTGCCAGTAGGAGATGATGACCAGCAGCCCACTCTTCATGTGGACCTGAGAGAGAGCTGTCCCAGTAGTAGATGTATGCCGGCAATACTCGCCGTCCTCGTGCTCTCTGTAATGATGATGTGTGGTGATGACTGTCCGCCTGTGGTCAGTTCTGTCTGTAATGTCATGTACCCATTAGGGGTTGGGTTATGGGTTAGGGTTAGAGTTAGGGTAAGGGTTAGGGTTAACCGTACCACTAAACCCAGGGCGTAGCCAGGGCAATGGTATTTGTCTGTATTTAACTCCTGGAGCATGTGGACATCACAATAATATATGAACCTATAGTAGCATGAACCATCAGATTGTTAAATTTGAGTATTTTCTAATGGGACCACCACCAAAAGATAGGCCTTGAGAAACCGAATCTAATGGTACCAAGATGATGCATGTATGTCAATTAGAAGCGAAGATATGCAACTTTGAGTGTCGTGATTGTAAACACATAAATTGACACAAAAGATCTCTTCTGCACATCTTTTTTTCGTGTCCGAACCAAGGTCATAGCAGAAGTTATCAAAACTAGAGTAGTTTGTTTATTTTTAAACGAACATCCTAGCAACCATACACGAACATCCCAGCAACCATACATCATTGCGATCGGTGTAGCGAAGCCTAACCGCTCATGTCATCTATTTTTACATATCATGTAACATTATCTAATTAGCATATAAAAATGGCCGCCAATTGGTTATTATATTAATTAATTACCAAGTGCATTCTTAATATTATGTTTAAACCCTGGCACGTAATATATTGTATTATGCGGAATGATGCTACGCACATAATGGGTTAATTCCTGTTTAGATAGTATGCAACATTATCTAATTAGCATATAAAAATGGCCGCTAATTAGTTATTATATTAATTAATTACCACGAGCATTCTTTATATTAGCTTTAAACCCTGGTAAGTTGTATCTTGTATTCTGCGAAATTGTGCAACGCACGATATGTGTTATATCCTGTTTAGATAGTATGCAATGTTACCTAATTAGCATATAAAAATGGCCGCTAATTAGTAGTTATATTAATTAATTACCACGAGCATTCTTTATATTAGCTTTAAACCCTGGTAAGTTGTATCTTGTATTCTGCGAAATTGTACAACGCACGATATGTGTTATATCCTGTTTAGATAGTATGCAATGTTACCTAATTAGCATATAAAAATGGCCGCTAATTAGTAGTTATATTAATTAATTACCACGAGCATTCTTTATATTAGCTTTAAACCCTGGTAAGTTGTATCTTGTATTCTGCGAAATTGTGCAACGCACGATATGTGTTATATCCTGTTTAGATAGTATGCAATGTTACATAATTAGCATATAAAAATGGCCGCTAATTAGTAGTTATATTAATTAATTTCTGTGTTTACGATCACGACACTCAAAGTTGCATATCTTCGCTTCTAATTGACATACATGCAACATCTTGGTACCATTAGATTCGGTTTCTCAAGGCCTATCTTTCGGTGGTGGTCCCATTAGTAAATACTCAAATTTAAAATCTGATGGTTCATGCTAAAATAGATATCTTTATATAATGAGAGGAGGAGCGGCTGGCCGAGAGGCTAGAATGCCGGACTCTCATTCGGAGGCCCGGGTTAGATCCCTCGGTAAGGTGTCAAATTTTTTTCTGTCAGGGGCAAAAAGAAAATCCTAACCTGCACAGTTCGCGGCGACTGCACTAGCCAGGCGGACTTTATTCCTCAGGCTCAAAGACCCCTCTGCCATACACCGCAAGGTACTATATTGGCAGTAAATGACAGTTTTTATATAATGAGAAATTATATTTTTCTAAAAAAAGATTTCTCCTTTATGCAAACATTTAACATTTGTCATTAATTAAAGAGATTGGCTCACAAGGTAGTAGTTCGAATTGCACGTTTCCGGGAAGGTTAACCCGGTCAACAAATGCCCGCAGAAGTCGGATGTGTCGGCCTAACAGCGCAAGAACGCAGCTCTGCTGTAAACGGGCACAACGCAATCACATACGAAAAAAAAACTCCGGATGAACGCAGAAGAAGAAGAAGAAGAAGAAGAAGAAGAAGAAGAAGAAGAAGAAGAAGAAGAAGAAGAAGAAGAAGAAGAAGAAGAAGAAGAAGAAGAATTGCACGTTTTAAAAAGTGAAACGCATGCCGACATTTTGGATTTCCAAAGGCAAAGAGGGATTTAATATGTCGGCAAAAATATGTCTTTCCCTGGATCATTTGTCGCCACAATGGTTTGGACTTTTCCTAACACATCAGGTACAGAACAACTGTCCACAACCAGCAGCCGGGCAATGTATCCTGTACTTATAGGATATCCTCCTTCGAACGCAGACAGATGGGATCTGAGATCATCAGCAGTCCTTGCCATGATAGTCAGTCAAATTTTAAATAAATTTACGTAAAATTAATATTTAATAATTACATGCAATCATATAATAATAAGAGATGATATCTTTATATAACGAGAAAGTACATATATTTTTATTAAAAGGATTTATTTATTTTTCCAATCGCAAAGAGAATTTAATCACGTCCGCAAAAATAATTATTAATTCATTAATTTTTTCTACCAGAGGGGCCCCATATTTTTAAATGAAACTTTCCAAATTTATGTATCTTTGCATGCACAATTCGAAAATGCAACTAAAATTAACGAATATCTATGCCTTGTACTAAAAAAAATTTTTATTGCGTGCCGACAATGTGGATTTACAATCACAAAGAGGAATTTATCATGTCCGCAAACAAAACGAATTTTTTTCTATCAGAGAGGCCGCATATTTTTAAATGAAACTTTCCAAATTTATGTATCTTTGCATGCTCAATTCGAAAATGCAACTGAAATTAACGAATATCTATGCCCTGTACTAAAAAAATTGTTTATTGCGTGCCGACAATGTGGATTTACAATCACAAAGAGGAATTTATCATGCCCGGGAAACGAATTTTTTTCTACCAGAGGGTCCCCATATTTTTAAATGAAACTTTCCAAATTTATGTATCTTTGCATGCAGAATTCGAAAATGCAGCTAAATTTAACGAATATCTATGCCTTGTACTAAAATTATTATAATTATTTATGGTATGCCAAATAGTGAAATTATCTCAAAGACAATTTCAAATCTAACCACCGGCTATATGCGCAATGATTAGACTGGCCATTTTACCGGAAGCGGAGATGGTAATTCGTTATTGGCACGAGTGATTTAAATATATCCAATGAGATATACAAAGTGTATGTTAATAGTCAATGATGTAGACACGACGACACCCTTCTGCGCAAGCGCGGAAAAAATGGCTTCCGGTTAAAGTATGCTTCAGTACTGATGGATCACGCTACCTATAGGTTAGGGTATATGGTGCTAGACCATGTTGTACAGACATCCAGCGGGTGGTGTCATGTCATTAGGTATATGGTGCTTGTCAGCGTCTCAATCAGTCATAGCTCCTCGTCAAAGACGTGACAGTAGTGTAAAACATGCAAAATAATTTGTCAACAAACAACACTCTCACAACAGTAGTAAATCTCTCTAACATGAGGCGATCAGCACCCTTTCTCTCAGGTAACCCACAAAACTCCTCTCTCAACCACAGTCAGGTCCTGTCTCATCGTCCTTGCCTCGGTCTGTGGTCACGTGGTGTTTTACCAACGTATCGTCCGTGCTAAGTCGGGTGTCTCTGTATCTTGGTATCCTCATGTCCTTCACCCGTCTATTGATGGCTGATGTCTCAGGTTGTCTAGTCGAAGGTTGGACTGTCATTCAAGGACATGTCCAGTCCAGGGATGGATTAACCATTAGGCAAACAAGGCACGTGCCTAGGGCACCAAGCATTTGGGGGGCACCACAAGTCCTCAAGAAAAATGTGTATATTGTCCCGGTAGCGTAATTGCATGGTATAAGCAAATCGCAAATGTATTATTGAATCGCACATTTTTTAACCTTGGTCCCACAACCCGGGGGTAAAATATCCCCCACCCAGGTTTTTTGCTATTTTTTGTTAATTTTCTTCAAGGTTTTTTGGTGCTATTTTTTTACTTTTTTTGGATATGTTTGTGCTACGTAACGCACTAATGCGTAGCGACAAATTCACTTCCGTTTTGGTTTGCTAGAGAAAACAATTGTGAATAGTGCTAATTTGTCGATGTGTCGTTGAATGACTGTACATTTGCATAAGGCTTAGAACTACTTTGCATTTTCGAACATTTGTATAAACTACTTACTGATGTAGATATTACTAATTTAGCTTACACAGCAAAACCTGATTTGACGAAGGTAAGGTTAATGGTTACACTTTTTACTTTCGTTTTCGTTTTCATCTAAGGCTTTTTAATTCTAAAAAACACATACTTTTTTTCAGATTCAGACCCCAAGATGAAACATGTTCAGTTAAGTGGTGCACAAAAGAGAAAACTAGCTAAACAAAAAGAGCATACTGTTTCAGTTGTAAAAGCTAAGAGCAGAAATTTTACGAATTATTTAGTTTCGGTTAAGCAACAGGTGGAACAGGATTTTACTGACACTATCAAACCTCTTGATAAGTCTACTATAGGCTGTTCTGCAAATCCAGACACTGCATTAGTGCTTGAAAATGAAATTTGTGGTGACCCACTTCAGTCTGCTGAAGATGATGATAAAGATGAAGATGATAAAATAAATCAAGCAGTAGATCCAGGACTGTGGATTGACTTCTCGGCTGATGATGTAGCTTACTGGGTTGACTGTGGGCCCACTAACTGTCAGCATCATTATGGTCCCTTTGATAAATCTTGCCGTATTTATGCTGAAGGAAAAATAACAAGATACTGTTCTCAAAAACTCTTCTATGGCACAAAAGCAAATGGTGAGCAGTACAGGAGAGAATGGGTATTGTATTCACCATCCACAGGATCTGTGTTCTGCTTTGTTTGTATACATTTTGCTTCTAAAGGTTCCACAAGTTTGGCTGATAAAAATGGGTTTAGTGACTGGAAAAATAACATTCAAGTTGATAAGCATGAACAAAGCGCTACTCATAAAGACTGCATGTTAACATACCTAGCTCGTAGACAAGGCTCGGGTCTACTACAAAAGCTAGAAGAGCAAATAAATGAAGAGTACATTTACTGGGAACATGTTTTGAGGTGAGCAGTAGCGGTTATTTGATGAGCATAGTCTGGCTTTTAGAGGGACAAATGAAAAATTTGGATCTTTACAAAATGGAAATTATCTAGGGTTGCTGGAGTTGGTCAGTCAGTTTGACCCATTTTTAGCATCACACATTGCGAAATATGGAAATTCTGGAAAAGGAAATCCTTCTTATTTTTCCAAAACTATATGTGAAGAACTGATTGAAATTATGTCCCAAAAAGTCCATGCAGTAATTGTAGATGAAGTAAAGGCTTCCGGTTATTTCAGCTTGTCAGTAGACTCAACACCTGATATTTCACATATAGATCAGTTAAGCGTGGTTCTTCGATATGTGGTAGATGGAGAGCCCATTGAGCGCTTTTTGACTTTCTTGGAGCTGCAAAGTCACGCCGGTGAAGGTATGGCTAAGCAAGTGTTGCAGTACTTACGTGAAGCTTGCAATATTGATTTTTCGAAATGCAGAGGTCAGTCCTACGACAACGCAGCTAATATGTCTGGGTGCTACAAGGGCATGCAGAAAAAAATTCTAGAAGAAAATGAGTTTGCTATATACATACCCTGTGCTGCCCATTCACTAAATCTGGTAGGCAGAAGTGCCGTTGACTCTTGTTTAGAGGCAGTAAACTTCTTCCATACAGTGCAACTGATCTATACTTTTTTCTCAGCTTCAACCAAAAGATGGAAGATTCTGAAAGGATGCCTTGTGAATGAAAAGCTGGTTAAGTCCCTTTCCGATACTAGATGGGAAGCACATGCTGTTGCAACTGAAGCAACATTCTAATGTCTCATCCTCAGATTATAGAAGCGTTAGAATGTTTACAAGAAGACCAGTCACAGAAGGGGGACACCAGAAGAGAAGCAGAAAACATTGCAAAGAAGATGCAAGAATTAGAATTTGCTTTCATGCTTGTCTTTTGGGAAGAAGTGTTACAACATTTTCACAGGGTCAGTCAAGCTCTACAAAATGAGCACGTGAACTTGAAAACGTGTGCTGATTTGTATTCTTCACTAGCAGATCACTTGCATGAATCTAGGAATTAATTTGAAAGATTTGAAGAAGCTGCAAAAGAAATAACACCAGGTGTGGACTATAAGTCAACTTTGACCCGTAATCGTAAACGAAAGACAGTGGTCATTGATGGTGATGCCCCTGAGGTATCTCAGAATGCCAGAGACAAATTTCGTATATCTGCTTTCTACACCATTGTTGACAAACTTGAGACAGAGATGAGTAGACGAGGACAGGTATATAATGATCTAACAGTTCGATTTTCTTGTTTGGTCGATGTACCACAAACATCTCAGTGTTGTGAAGGACTAATAAATGCTTCTCCTGAAGATCTGAACAATAATTTATATACTGAACTACAACAGTTCCACTCATGTATTCGCCACAAGTTTCGTGCATCAAAATCTGACAACAAAACGTTCAGTCATGCAGAACTCTACAAAGTAATAGTTAGAGACAACATCGAGTGTGCTTTTCCAAATGTAGAAATCGCCTTGCGCATATTTTTAACATTAATGGTTACGAACTGTTCAACTGAGCGCTCTTTTTTCTTTTTCTCAGTTGAAACGTACAAAAAATCCAAGTAGATCGGCAATGAAACAAGAAAGGCTTGATTCCTTATCTTTGTTGATGATTGAGGCAGACTTTTGATGATGTTCTCAAAAACTTTGCCAGAAGTAAATCTAGAAAAAAGAACTTTAAAATGTAAATGTGTGCTCTCTCTGACTTTCTTATCTATCAAAAAAGTTACAGTATTTTTGTCTACTATTATTACAAAATTAAAGTACCCACAGTAGACGGTACTACCTGCTTTCTGTCAGCGTCGAATGGTGGGCGGCACTTACCAAACCCGACACCCCACATTGTGCCAACGGCTTCGGGCGGAAGAGCGCAATTGGGAGGATACTTGCCTTATTCTGGTGCGAGGAAATGCAACCCAAAGACCAAATAAGTCATGGCAGGGCAGACAAGGCCCTAAGCCTTGGTTGGCAGCTGGTCTAGGATCGAAGCTCCGACTGGCGGAAAGTTAGAGCATTGCTTTGCTGATCCGGCAGCTTCTGCAGCTTGTCTTGTTCCAGATTATAGGTGTCAACTTTCCTCTGGAGTGAACTAGGCAGGCCGAGAGAGGGATCATGCTGCATGGGCAACACATGGTTTCTTTATTTTAGCCCAGGCTTTGTGCTATGGAGAGGCTTGGCAACCTCTTGTGGATTTGCCACCATTCTCACTGCATATGCACCGACACTCGCTTCCTCTGATGATGTGAAGGATACGTTCTATGAGCAGCTAGACTCTGCGATCAAGGCAGTTCCAAAATCCGACTACATTTATATGCTCGGTGATTTCAATGCTCGTGTGGGCAAGGACTCGAGTTCATGGCCAGTGTGCCTTGGAAAATACAACATCGGTCGCATGAATGATAATGGGCAAAGGCTGCTGGAGCATTGCACTAGAAATGACCTATGTATTACAAACTCCTTTTTTAAAACAAAAGAGATGCATAAGGTCACATGGAAACATCCAAGATCCAGCCATTAGCAAAAGCTGGACTTCATTATTGTCAGCAACTTGCTTGCGACAGGGTATTTCAGGACTCCCCTACTTTTGCACCACACGAAACAATAACTCGTGTCATTTGCAAAAGGGTATGATTTATTTAGAGCCGATTACAAATAAGCTCCGCGAGCGGAATACTTCATTGACAATAAACAACATGGTACGTTTCACAAAGGCAATGAAGGGATGATAATGATACTATTAAAGCACTGAATGGTATCTAAGCCTAACAATCACTATTGTTTAGAAACTTATAGTATTCTTAAGCACACGTCTAATCTCCAGTCGTCCTCAGTCCAGTCTGAGCCATGCTTCGCGTTGCGTGTTCAAACACAGAGGTTGGATCCTCCGTGCGCTAACGAGCTCTGCGTGCCTGGTGTCCCAGCACGCTGGTCAGTTTCGTTCGAGTAACCTGTACTCCAACGGTTACTCGTCGAGGCGGTGAGTTTCCTAGTGTGTTGGGAAACCCTCGCTCACCTGTACTAATTGCTCCCTTGGTTGACACAAGTGTGTCCCGTTATGAAGCTATTTATAGCGCTGGTGTCTCTCCTGTCTGGTGTCCTTCTATTTACTCTGTCTTAGCTCTATTACCTATATTTTTAACTCCCTAAACTCCTCTTGAGATCTTTGACAGGCTCCTCTCCTTTCTGGTAGTGTTACAACCGTTTAACTCATTGCTTGTAACACGCTTTCTAGTCACAACAAAAAATTGGCTGTCCAATTTTGTCAAAGATCTACTAGGTTGTAAATCTCTCTTCTGGGGATAAAACAAACTCTTTTCTTTCCTTATTCACACTGTTTCAATTCTTCACTCGGCTAATTGAGTAGCCCATCGTATCAGTACAGTTGGTTATAGATCTTCTTGGGAATTGTTTTGATCCGGAACCGTTGTCTTATGACTTATGTCCTGACTTCTGTCTTATGACCCTATGTCTTTTGACTTCTGTCCGTTGACTTATGCCGTTTGACCTGTCCTCATATTGCCCAAAATGACAACCCAATACAAGTTGACTCTGTTATGAGTACAACACATGAGCATTAAATGTTCATGTTCCCAATAATATCATCACCCAACTCGTATACATCAAGTTCTACTCTTCACCTTCTCGCTTCCGCTTATGAAAAATCTTTCCACTGTTACATTAAGGTTTTTAAAGAAATTATTGTGTCCCCTGATTCGAGTTACGGTTCTTTGAAATAAATGTTGTGTGCAACTTTTATGTGTTCGTTTTCCTGTTTGTTTGTATGTTTTCTAATAAACTACAGTGTATTTAATTTGCTAACATGTGTATGCGTTTCTATTCTACCGGTGTGTATTTCTTCGAGCGCCGTAAATCGGTATTTTGTGGCTACAAATGTCTGTTATTCTTATTTATGACCACAGTTTCGTTTTAAGATGCTCAAAGTATGTTTTCTATTTACGACTACTAAAGTATAGCAGTAACACACTAAAGTATAGCAGTAACACACTCAAACTTGACAACACATTGCCCACACAGACAAGTCATAACAAGACGTTTTAAGCAAAGCAAAATTTTCCCGCTACCTCTCCCTCTCTCTTTCTCTCTCTTTTAATGTTTACTGTTGTATTCATCCTCACATCTTTCGTTCAACTTTCATACCACTGTTCTGTTAAAACATTAATTCGTCTTTAAAATATGGTTCATAATATCACATAAATTAACATTACATATTTACAATAAACGATTGGCTGAATTATACAAGTTTTCACGCCAACTGACTGTGCCGTTGCTTTGCACGTGTCATGTTTGTGCATATTGGGGTTCTGCCTACACAATATACACAAGTTTGCGAGGATGGTTTGCTACCGATCCTGTAATACTAACTAATGAATGACGTAATTTGATGTGCTGTTCTAAACTTATCCTAAGAGAAATAACCTATTTAAATACTTACATTTAAGCAAAATGGATTAGTTACCTTCTAATGTTATTGGTACATGAAATGATGTTAATTCCTAAATGGTTGGGTTAGTTTAGAAATGATATTTTAGATAAATGAATTTATAAATGGTTATGTTTGCGCGGTAATGAAGTAAAGTAATATCTAACAATTGTATTTCTAATCTCGGTGTTAATTTAAATGGGTGTTTAACTAGATGTGGGTGAGTTATCATTATCAAATGACATAAATAAAGTTATATATGCACTTGAACAGTTTGCAATTCAATTATTCATAGAAAAATGAAGTTATGCGTACAGTTCATAAAACAAATGTTATATACATATCACAACTAAGTCTATATATATAATTACACTAACTAATGTCGTTCTTTCCGTTGTGATGATGGAGCAATGTTCTTTGTTGACTATTTTCATAACATAGTTCATTTACACAAAGTCTTATATGCTCTTCTTCGTGGATAGTGTTCATATATATAGTTCCCTACTAATTTATGTAGGTTCACGTCTAACACTTCAATGTAAATATGGCTTTTATATGTGTTAGCGATGTAGACATACTACTTATGCGTCTGTTTGTTTCACTCATAATGGCACTGTTACTCTTACACAGTTCACAGACTTGGCGATGATAACGCACTTACAGTGTAACTTATTCACCACATACTGAACTGCTCTAATTAACAATTACAGTGTCACTGTCTTAGGTGATTTCTGGTCGATCTCTTCCTGTAACTCAGGTATTTCAATGTTTGACGGTCGACTAAGAGTGTCTGCCAGTGAGTTCAAACTTCCCTTTAAATGATGGATGGTAAAAGCATAGTTCTGGAGCATCAAGGCCCATCTGTAGACCCTGTTGTTGTGGGGAATGCCAGACTGCATTACAGAGAGTGGAGCATTGTCGGTCTGGATCACAAACTGTGCTCCTGCTAGAAACCTATGAAGTTTCTTAACACAATAGATTAAGCTAAGGCCCTCCAATTCTGATGCTGAGTATCTTGATTCAGCTGGGGTAATCTTGCGACTTACGTACATTACTGGGTGGAACTTCCCTTCGTAAAATTGGCCTAGGACCCCCGAGATGGAAATAGCACTTGCTTCTGTACGTAAAAAATAGGTAAGATCTTGGTTAGGCAAGCGCAAAATAGGTGGAACGCTGAATAAATATTTCCATTCTGATAATGCACTAATTAACTGTGCATCTTCCATGTCTAATTTTGCCGAAGCTTTTAAAATATTTGAAAAAACACTGGTGATTTCCGCCAGGTTGGGGATAAATTTACTATAATAATTCACAAGACCAAGTAGACTTCTGACCTGTTTCTTGGTCGTTGGCATTGTTAAATTGAGAATCTTTGTTACAATCTTTTCATCTGTTCTAAGTTGTCCTTTGCAGATGGTATGGCCTAGGAAGTCAATTTGCTCCATGCCCAACTCTACTTTAGTGGGTTTGATTGTAAGCCCGAATAATCGTAACCTATCGAAGACATGTCGTAGTTTCTGTAGGTGTGACGTCCAGTCTCCAGTATGGATGCATATGTCATCAATGTATGTCGAAGTATTGGTCATCCCGTGGAGAAGATCCCTAGTTAGACGGACGAAAGTCGCTGGTGCATTACGAAGGCCAAAAGGAAGAAATAGCCACTCATAGAGACCTAAAGGAGTGGAGAAAGCTGTTAAATGAATTGAGTTTGATTCCATCGGGACTTGCCAGTATCCTTTCGTGAGGTCGAGTTTGGAAAAGATGCGAGATGTAGACATATCAAGGATCAAATCCTCGCATGCTGGGATTGGTTCAGCATCAATTTTGGTCACTCTGTTTAAACGTCGGTAGTCGACGCAGAGTCGAATTGTCGAGTCCTTTTTGGCGACAAGGGCGATAGGGAAAGAATATTCTGACTGAGATTTTCGAATGATTCCACTCGACTCAAGTAATTCTTTGTCGAGATTAGCCCTATAATTTAGAGAGATGGAATAAGGTCGACACTTGATTGGGGTGTTATCAGTCAGAATAATGGAGTGCTCTATTCTGTCTGTCTTTCCTGGGATGTCGGACAAAATGTCTTTGCACTCCGTCACTAACTCTATCATCTGTCGTCGTTGCTCGTCTGTAAGTTTGCTTTCTATCTTTATGCTGTCGATGGTACCAGTCGTGTCTACTGTAGGGACTGGTAATTCTATTCCGTCGTCTTCTGTCTCGTTCAGTACTGTTGTTGTACTAGCTGTGTGTGCTGTTATCTGGCTTGGTGTGTTTGCGATGTCGTTGTCATGCGTCGCCCTACCTAGTGTAGTTGTGTTGTGTACGTCTGTCGTCCGATCACTTGGTGTGGGTGCAATTTGTTCGTTTGTCGGTAGTTCTTGTCGTGAGAAGTATGGTTTCAGCATGTTGATATGAAATATCTTTAATTTTCCTTTTATCGATATTTCATAGTCGACATATGATATTTTCCGTTCGACGTTGAATGGCCCTTGCCATGATGTTAGTAACAAATTGCGTTTATCTGGTAACAATAGCAGAACCTTCTGATTTGGTTCAAGGTGTATAGTTTTAGCACCTTTATTTGCGTAGTCTCGGTACATCTGTCCTTTCCTCTCCAAAGATGATTTGGCTATTATACACGCGTTCATTATTCTATCGCGTGTCTCTGTTACCATCTCATACTGTGTTACTGGTGTTGGGTTTTCTGGTAAGCTAGTGATTAGCTGATGGTAAATTGTTAGGGGTCCTCGAGGGTTTGCCCCATACACTAATTCAAAAGGCGAGACACCCGTACTTGAGTGCGGAATTTCTCGATGGGCGAATAGCACAGCTGGCAATAGAGTGTTCCAATCAGAGGGGTTTTCTGCTGTTACTTTCACCAGCATATGTTTGAGATCCCCGTTAATTTTTTCTATGATCCCATTGCTCATCGGGTGATACGGGGTACAGAAGTGCTGCTCTATTCCTAACAATTTTGTTAAGGCTTGCGTAGCAGCCGAAATAAACTGCGTTCCACGATCCGATAGAATCGTTCGCGGAAAGCCAAAACGACAAAATAGGTGCAAAAATACATTTGCCACATCTTTGGAGGTGATGTATTTCAGTGGAATAGCTTCGATCCACCTGGTACACAGATCTACGAGAGTAAGTATGAATCGGTTTCCTTTGCCGGACACCTGATTTAGGGGTCCAACAATATCGACCGCTACACACTCAAATGGTCTAGATGCTAATAATGACCGTTGAACTTCGGCCGTCACATGCTTTCCCTTTCGTACAAGATGTTGACAAATAGTACATGAACGACAGAAAAATTTTATATCAGTACAGAATTTAGGCCAGTAAATGTGTGACAAAATTCTGGCTCTAGTTTTGTCATAGGCCAAATGTCCAGCAAACGGTGACTCATGTGCGCTCTTTAGCACATTTTGTCGGTATGTTACAGGTAACACCGTCTGCTGAATTTCATGGTTATTATTTGTGTAATAACGCATGAGAATTCCGTTGTACATTTTAAAATACCAAGATGCATTTTTAGTCACTTTCGCTCGCTCACCTAGCAATTTAAAATAAGGTGCGATCGTTTGATCGGTGCGTTGTGCCTCGATAAATTCCTGTCGAGTAGTGTTAGTATCGGCACCGCTGGGTGTTAACAGCTGTAACATCTCATTTTGTAGGTCAGTATAGTGTGTTTGCGTATCTGACCTTGTTACAGCATTAGCCATGTTGGTATGTTTCCAGGCTAATATGTCGTCGTCAGTACATTGCTTCAATGAAGCTAAACAGCTTAAAATCAGATCCGTACATGAATCTTGTAGGATTGCGCACGTAAATATGCCGGTAAGGAACGGGGTATTGATATGCGCTTTTGCCAGTGGGTATTTCTCAATGGTTCCGGAGAAAGTACGGCATTTGACAAATTCTCCCGTGTAATCTTCTGGTCTGACCAGTTTTTCCGCTAGACCAAGTAAAGTACTGCCGCTATCGAGTAAACAATGGCATGGTTTATTATTGACCAGTGCATCGTAGAACTTCAATTTACCTTTGGAGGCATTAGCTACATTAGCATCTTCGATGGAGCATGGAATAATGTGCCCACATTTCAATTTACCATCCGCATGAAACTGGTGACAGGTATCACATTTCTTAAAGTCTAATATATCAGTAACTACTGCCACACTTTCACATTCGCTCTCAGGTAATACATTTACAAGCTCAGGGTCAATGTCACTCTCATCGTCAGATGACGTATCGATGAGCACAGCATTATTTGCTTTCATTTGTTGTCTGCCAAGACATTTAGCGCTATAGTGGCCATAGCTTGAACAAAAATAACATTTAACAGCACGTTTAAATGAATTTCTTTTATTTTCCTGCTTCTTTATGACTGTTTCTAAGTGTGCAGGATATGCAGGGTTCTTGTCGCACTTAGAGTAGCTAGGATGATAAATTTTACAATATCCACATTGAGGTGGCTTCTGGTAAGGTTTGTTTTTCTTATGATACTCTTTCTGATTATATGATCTACTGGGTACGTTCTTCACAAAAGCAGTGATCTCTGTATCATGAGTTGTGGACTTAAATATATCACGATTGGAAGAAAAATATGCTGACCCCCGTTTTTCTAGTTGTTCAATGGATTCTATATCTGATTGTTGGAGAAACTTTGCAAAAGGGGTAGGGACTGTGGATATTACCTTGTCCATTACTATCAGATCTTGTAATTTATCAAAGTTTTTACCCACTTTCGCTGCCTTAATCCATTTTGTAAATATGCTTTGCACGTTAGAGATGTAATCTAGGAAGGTTTCAGTTGGCTTTGGTTTTAACTGGGAAAATTGTATTTGATACCCAGTGACATCTAGCAGGAAGTGCTGCATGATCTTATAGTGGATGTATTGATAATTACTCCTTAATTCTGTAGGTATTGATTCTATAACCTTCAATGGCTCTCCACTGAGATTTCTCATGTAGATCATTGCCCAGTCTTCTAAAGGTATTTTCTGAGTCTTAAGTTGATATTCTATGTTCTCAGTCCATGCTGAGATGGAATCGCCTACGCCGTATGGTTTGATCAGGCCTTTATATTTACTGAATTTATTTTGTTCTTCCTGGCTCTTTTGTTTACTAGAAGCTATCTGTATGTTTGAGTCTATCTCCATTTCTTTCATCTTTAACTTAGTTTCTGACTCTACCTGTATCTGCTTCTGTTTGGTGGCATCCTCTAACTCTAGCTGTTTTTGCTTGGTGGCTTCCTCGACTTCTTTCATTTCTTTTTGATGTTGCCTTTCTAATGCTCTTTCGTCTCTCTCTAGAGCAGCTTTCTTTTCCATTCGAGCTATTTCTTCTTTATATTTTTGTTCAGCCCATTTCTCTAACTTCTCTCCAGTATGGCCCATCTCTTTGCCTGCCTGGATACATTCATTTAATGATGCCATTTTTGTGGCTTTATGTTATTATACAATTCTCTCACTCTAAGTTTACACAATAGTTTGATTTGGCTATGTGTTAGTTATTTACATTTTCCCTGAAATAAAGATGCATGGTTAACATAATGCAAATCAAAATATTTCGAAAATATACTCATCTAATTCCTCGGAAAATACGGCCCTGGGATGTTCCACCGCTGTCTTCCGGACACACAAAAACGATCGACTTGATAACAGACCGGATGCTTCTGTTTAGTAGAGCATCAATAATTTAGAAACATGTATATGCTGTAAATACATGTATACTTTTCCCTGCGGCTGATGAATCAATAATGTGATCTAGATAATGATTGATGATGTTAATGAATGGATGTTATGATAGTATCAATGATCGTCATGATTCGTGAGATGATGCGTCGTATGATAGTCAATGTCGTCTTGTCTTCACTTTCTTTCTTGTTTGGTATAACTATGTTCTAAAGATTCCGTTCAGTATCTAATATCTAGGTTCTTTAGATGAATGTGATGAATGGTGACATTGATGGCTGTATCACACAAAATGAAATGTACACGATGGTATGCTTGATAATTTAAATTCACGTTTGTATACATCTTCATTATTACCAAATCCATACACATTTCCTATTACTTTTGTTGGAATAACACAATTCGTAAATTACACTTTCCTCATTGTGGTTCAAGCTCCACAAATGGTAACATAATAAATATCACGTAGTACCGGTGTTAAATCACTATCTTTCAATCACAAAACAAAATTATTTCCGACATCGTATGAAAATATTTCACGTTAATTTTGACACAAAATAATTCGCGTTAATTTTTAACACAGAGAAATAATATCAAATAGTGCTGTTGACGTTGGTTCAGGAACTTCTGACACCAATTGGGGCCTTCCTGTCAGCAACTTGCTTGCGACAGGGTATTTCAGGACTCCCCTACTTTTGCACCACACGAAACAATAACTCGTGTCATTTGCAAAATGATTTATTTAGAGCCGATTACAAATAAGCTCCGCGAGCGGAATACTTCATTGACAATAAACAACATGGTACGTTTCACAAAGGCAATGAAGGGATGATAATGATACTATTAAAGCACTGAATGGTATCTAAGCCTAACAATCACTATTGTTTAGAAACTTATAGTATTCTTAAGCACACGTCTAATCTCCAGTCGTCCTCAGTCCAGTCTGAGCCACGCTTCGCGTTGCGTGTTCAAACACAGAGGTTGGATCCTCCGTGCGCTAACGAGCTCTGCGTGCCTGGTGTCCCAGGTACTCCAACGGTTACTCGTCGAGGCGGTGAGTTTCCTAGTGTTTTGGGAAACCCTCGCTCACCTGTACTAATTGCTCCCTTGGTTGACACAAGTGTGTCCCGTTATGAAGCTATTTATAGCGCTGGTGTCTCTCCTGTCTGGTGTCCTTCTATTTACTCTGTCTTAGCTCTATTACCTATATTTTTAACTCCCTAAACTCCTCTTGAGATCTTTGACAATTATCACACGGAGACAACATCTGAACCATACATCATTAACTCGAAGTTACCACAGTGCTGACTGTGATACAGATAATTCTTTGGTTGTTGCAAGGGTTAGACTGAGACCAAAGAGAATCTACACAGCTAAACACAAGTCTAGCCCCAGGATTAATATTACTAACACTCACGATCCTGGAAAGTGATTTGAATTTCAACAGCAACTTGAAGACGCTTTCAATGATACATGAGAAAATTGTATAGTAAATGATAAATGGAGTAAACTTAAGGAAACTATTTATAAAACAGCGGTAGGGGTTTACGGCACTGTGGATCATAAGAGGCAGGACTGGTTTGCCGCAAACAGCCAGATACTGCAGCCCTTGATTGATAAAAAGAAGATAGATCTCTTAAGAAACAAGGAAAGACCAACGCGTAACACTCTGAGTGAGCTGAAGCAAGCGAGGAAGGATGTACAAAAGGCTGCCAGGCAGTGTGCGAATGACTATTGGATCACGTTATGTGAGTCCATTCAAATCGCAAGTGATAAGGGAAACATCAGAAGCATGTATGAAGGGATAAAGAAACCTTATGGTTTAATGATCAAAAGAAGTGCACCGCTGAAAACCTTGACTGGAGAAATCATCACTGATAAGAAACATCAGATGGATAGATGGGTCGAGCAATATTTAGAGCTTTACTCAAGTGAGACCAAGCTAGCGGATGATGCCCTCAACGCCATAGAGGCTCTACCAACTCTTGACCACCTGAACACACTTCCAACTATAACAGAAGTTAAGTGTGCTATAAATGAGCTTGCATCTGGCAAGGCTCCAGGTAAGGATGGGATTCCAATAGAGGTAATCAGGAGTGGGCAAGACACACTCGCTCTACAGATCCACCAGCTAATAGAGCTAAGCAGGCGAGAAGAACAAGTCCCACAGGATTTCAAAGATTCAAACATCATAACGCTGTACAAGAACACGGGAGATCGGAGCGACTGTAACAACTATAGGGGTATCTCACTTTTGTGTATTGTTGGGAAAGTATTTGCCAGAATTGACCTGCACAGACTTCAAGTCCCGGGAGATCAAGTCTAATCACAGCGCGGCATCCGTCAGAACCGGTCTACCATTGATATGATATTCTCATTGCGACAGATGCAAGAAAAATGCCGGGAACAAAATCAGCCACTGTTTATTGCCTGCATTGACCTCACAAAGGCATTCGATTTGGTCAGTCGTGAGGGTCTGTTCAAAGCACTAAAGAAGATTGGCTGCCCACCAACTCTTATGTCCATTGTGGAATCGTTCCACACAGGCCATCCATCATGTGCCATGCCGGTAAGCGTGGGCGGTCATGTTCTGCCATCTCACCCGATCACCAGAGTCGTGGATCAGCTCCGTGTTTCTGTCTCGACTATGCCACAAGGCCAAGCCATCCAGGTACTTGCTTCTAGGTCTTCCCCTTGGTCTGTTCCCCTCGATCTTACCAGTTGTCACCAAATTCTCCAATCCATTTCTTCTCATAACATGTCCAAAAAATGTTGACTGTCTACGTCTAATTTCTCTAATCAATTTACGATCTTCATTTGTTTCTTGAAGGACTTGTTCATTGGTCTTTCTGGCTGTCCATGGTATTCTTTGCATTTTCCTCAGAAACCACATCTCTACAGCCATCAGATGTTTTTCAGCCTGACTGCTCATTGTCCACGCTTCACATCCATACAAAAGTACAGGCTCAATGTAGCATCTCAACACTCTCTTTCTCGTTTCAATTGACATCTTTTTATTGGTCAATATGTTTTTCATCTTGCTAAAGGCTACTTTTGCCATGGCGATTCTTGTTCTAATCTCTTCAAGGCATCTCCCATCAGATGTTATTACTGTTCCGAGATAATTGTACCTGCTCACTTGTTGAAGAATATTCCCATTTACTTGTATATTACATTGTGGTATTTCGTCCTTCCTAGTGACGACCATAATCTGTGTCTTTTTACAATTTAATTCTAACCCTAGTTGTTCACTGTGTGTCACAATCGCATCTATTAAATTTTGCAGGTCCTGTTCATTGTCTGCAATCAAGACTGTATCATCTGCATATCTAATGTTATTGATGCATCGTCCCCCAATGTTGATTCCTTCCATATCTTCAATATTTCTGAAAATACTTTCACTGTACAGGGAAAACAGATCTGGAGACATTGCACATCCCTGTCTCACACCCCTTTTAATAGGCTGATATTGGCTTACTTCATTATCAACTCTTATGGCAGCTTGTTGTTTCCAATGTATGTTTTTTTTACAAGTCTAAGATCTTTTACATCAATTTGTAGATCTTCAAGCATCCTTATCATGTTGACATGTCTCACTTTATCAAAAGCCTTTGTGTAGTCAATAAAGCAAAGGTGTAGATCTTTGTTTACTTCTATAGAACGTTCGATTATGTTTCTCAGTATATACACAGCATTTACTGTACCCTTGCCTTCCACAAACCCACATTGTTCTTCTCCTATTTCAGGTTGTATTTTCCTCCTGACTCTTTGCATGATAATTCTTAGCAAAATCTTCGTGATGTGACTCATTATACTAATTGTTCGATGTTGATCACATTCCAAGGCTCCTGATTTCTTTGGGATTGCAATAAATACAGAATTACATAACTCCTGAGGTATATTTCCATTATCATATATTGTATTAAGCAGACTGGTAACTTGATCTATTCCATATTCTTCTAAAGCATTAATCATTTCTGTTGTGACGCTGTCTGAACCGGGGATCTTGCCAGATTTCATATGGTTAAGAGCATTCTGAACCTCCATCTTCAAAATTGCTGGTCCTTCATTATTATTTTGAACATCATACTGTTCGTCTCTGTTGTCGTCATACAGGTTTTTCACGTAATCTGACCATTCATGTAATGTTCACACAGGCATGAAGGGTATAATCAAGTTTGATGGCTCAACTTCAGAAGAGTTTGAAATCAAGAGTGGAGTTAAGCAAGGTTGTGTACTATCCCCCACCCTCTTTGTGATATACTTTTCACTTCTACTGAAATATGCCTTTCGTGATCAGGATGACGGTATATACATTCACTCACGCTCAGATGGTGGCCTCTATAATGCTCAGAGATTGAAGGCCAAGACCAAAATTAGCAGGGTACTAATCAGAGAGATGCTTTTTGCAGATGATGCTGCGATTACGACCCACTCTGAGGAAGAATTACAACATCTACTATCTGCGTTCTCCAATGCTTGTTCTGAATTTGGTTTAACAATTAACAAAAAGAAGACACAGATTATGTCACAAGGTGCACATGGTATACCATCAATCTTTATTGACGACGCCGAACTGGAGATGGTAGACCATTTTACATATCTAGGATCAGAGGTAAATAGCAAATTATCCCTCGATCAGGAAATCAACACCAGGATTGGCAAGGCAGCAACAACAATGAACATGTTAGCAAAAAGAGTCTGGGAGAACAGGAAGCTTACTGCCAATACAAAAGTCCTCGTCTACCAAGCCTGTGTCCTTAGTACTCTTCTTTATGGCAGTGAAACCTGGACAACTTACTCACGCCAAGAGAAACGTTTAAACAGCTTTCATATGCGGTGTCTGCGAAGAATACTTGGTATTAAGTGGCAAGACAAAATCACAAATACTGAAGTATTGGAAAGATCAGGTTGTGTGACGGTGTATTCCATGCTCAGTCTTCGTAGACTTAGATGGATAGGGCACGTTAGGAGGATGGATGATGGTAGAATACCAAAGGACATCTTTTTTGGTGAATTACAGACAGGTAGGAGATCTCAGGGTCGACCTCTACTACGATACAAAGATGTGTGTAAGCGGGACATGATTGATACAGGCCTTGATAATGCACATTGGGAGCACGTCGCCGCTGAACGTATTGCATGGAGGGCAACTATCAGAAATGGAATAAAGACAAAGGAGAAAATGATTGCAGATAAAGCACACACAGAGCGTGAGAGACGTAAGATGGTGCAAAATGGTGGAAGTGACCATGTTTTCACATGCACCTCCTGTGGGCAAACATTTGCAGCAAGAATTGGCCTTACCAGCCACACTCGCCACCGCCATGGATTAAGCCTTTTTTGAAGCACAATGTACCAAACTATCGTCTGTCAAGACGGAAAGGTGCCAATTAAAAAATTAATTAACTATTAATTTTAATACAGAAATACCTTATTGTAAGTTTTATATGAGTGATAGTAGTACAAACATATGTGTTTACATTTCACAACTGTTTTTCTTTGTTAGTTTTTTGCATAATATTGAACATACCAGCAGTCAGTGGAGGATCGGGGGCCCGGGGCAGTAGGGGGCACCCATGTGGGTTTGTGCCTAGGGCACCAAGATGGCTTAATCCGGCCCTGGTCGTCTCTAACCCCATGTCCTGTCTCCCACTGGGTCTACAGTCCTGTCCTACTCTACCCATGCTCTACCTATGTCCTGTCCTTGTCCTGTGTCTTCTCTTACACTCACCAGGACTCTGACACGCTCCTTTCGCCCCCCCCCCCCTTTTTGTGTCACTTATGTCATACTCATAAGTGACACATTGTGTTATTTCTTGGTAATT
Source organism: Cepaea hortensis (assembly GCA_963921405.1). NCBI lineage: Eukaryota > Metazoa > Mollusca > Gastropoda > Stylommatophora > Helicidae > Cepaea > Cepaea hortensis. The sequence continues at coordinate 45,112,980 of OY992885.1, forward strand.
AGTTGGAACTAATTCGTCAGAGGACTAAGGGAGTAAGTAAGTCGTCATGGCTACCGTAGGTTGGGGTTGACAACTATAGTCTATAAAGGGTTGGATCTACTGTAGAAACCCAACTCACTGGTGTTGTTCGGTGGTATGCATTTGGTTAGTTAACAAAGAGTCTACCACTCTTGCTCATTTTACTCCTGGGGAATATTACGGACCAAGATAACGTTGTCTCACATTCTTGGCGTGAGCCTTGAATTGCAACCCTCTCAAGACACCAACAGTGCCCACGGAACAATGGTCTCTTTTTTAGGGACACTCATCAAGGGAAATATTCCCCCTGGTCCCCGTAAAACGCCAATTCAACCTTTCATCCAAATCTGTGTACTCACTGTTAAACCAATATCTAGTTCTCGCTTGTTAGCAGTGATTCTATGTACGATCACGTCTTGCCCCCCCCCCCCCTTTTAAGAACTACTTATGTCCCTTGGTATGTGCAAGATAATGTCCCATTCCCCTTGTAATATTTTTTTTTTTTTTAATTCGCATATCCTTTACAGGACATCGCTGTCAACAGCAGCATCTTTCAGCTGTCTGTTGATTTCTTGGCAAGATTACGCTCAGTAGTTTGCCATTGCTTTCTGAGCGGCCGGCTCAGTTATCCCGCAAGTCACCAGCGGGGGTCGAACCGCTCCCAGCTCTCGCCCGCTACGAGACTCTGCGTGATAAACGGGATTACGGAGAAAGTGTTGTAACACCTCGGCCAGAGAGACCGGCCCTTTTAATAGTGGATGTAATTTATCTGTTCGTGTGGCATGTGTATGCGAGCTATGTGTAATTATATTTGTGTTAACTACATCCATGTGTGCATGCTTATAATATATGTTTGAACTCTGTCTAAGAGTCATTAGTTTAGTCTTCCGAATTCATGAAGGATTTCATATTCATCATCCATGACGCGGGCTACCCAACTATGATGCTTAGACATTTGTCTATTAGCGTTGTGTCAATGTAACAATCACACATCCAATTTAAAATGGCACAAATTACATGTGTTGCAGATGACGAATACAATATATAACATTGAGGCCAAAGTGCGTGAACAATATTGCATATCATTTCTTTCACACCCTCAAATTTAATACATTTATAATGTCTTTCGTACATATCTCATATACACACTAAAACTGCATATTATAAAAATATACATGCAGGTATGCAGGTATACACAGGTAAAATAATAAATGTTTAAGGTAATGTAATAGGTATTAACTAAAGGTAATATTATTCTATCTTAATACTTAAACTGAAGTGAATTTATAATTAGAAAAACATTTAGTGAAAAAGACAAGGGCTTATAATCTTAAGCTCTTGTTATTGCTTTAACATTTTAGCAATTGAATATGTACAATGTAGTTTAACTAGTCAAGTCACCTGCACCTTGCCGTCGTGACAGACGATAGTTTGTGCTTTAAAAAGGCATAATAACTTTTATCTGTGGCGGTAGCGAGTGTGACTGATAAGGCCAATTTGCGCTGTAAATGTCCGTTCACAGTGGGTGCATGTGAACATGTGGTCATTTCCACCATCATGCACAATCTTACGTCTCACACGCTCTGTGTGTGACTTATCTGCAATAATTTTCTCCTTTGTCTTTATTCCATTTCTGATGTTTGCCCTCCATGCAACACGTTCAGCGACGACTTGCTCCCACTGTGCATTATCAATGCCAGTAACAATCATGTCCCGCTTACACACATCTTTGTATCGTAGTAGAGGCCGACCCTGAGATCTCTTACCAATCTGTAATTCACCAAAAAAGATGTCCTTTGCAGGGCCGGATTTAGACTTAATAAGGCCCTAAGCTATTTGAAATATGGGGCCCTTTATAAGTCCAGATATTCTATGTCAGTGACAAATATGATTTTCGGATACCTAGAGGGTTAAACTGAAATACAATTAAGAAGTATATTGATAGTGAAATAATAAATCTTTAACTTAAAATCATTTTTATTCATAACAAACTTAAAAATGCAAGCTCTGGTAAAAAGAAACAAAAGTTCTTTTAAAAGGCACAATTTACAAAGACTTATTATCTAATCTCTTGAAACATGTTATAAGAATTAAGGAATTATATTAAACTAAAATATTTTCTTTCTTGCCTTTGCCAGAGCAAAGTCACTGATGACATCATCAAATGATAAACTGCGTAGTTTGTCGCTTTCTATGCACATGGGACTGAGGGAACATAATTTATCTTGAGTCATTGTTGTTCTAAATTAATTTTTTATCCTCTTCAGCTGAGAAAAAGATCTTTCTCCAGAGCAATTTGCAACCATCATACTAAGAAACAATCTCAAAATTGCTTCTACATTAGGGAATGCTGATTGGACTTAAAACTATGGCTGCAATGGACATAGAGCAGAGAATGCTTTTCACACTATACCAGCACTTGATCCTCTCAGTAATTGATTATGGATTAGGTCTGCTCACTGTCTCAGACTGTCAGCTGGTGAAGTTAGAGCGCATACAGAACGAAGCTATGCGGGTCATTCTGGGATGCACTAGAGACACCCCAGTAGTGTGTATGTGTTACATCCTTGGTCTGCCGACTGTTGCTGGTAGGCTCAAGGTGATGCAGGCGAAGGCATACCTCAGAGTAGCTGCAGACACTCAGAAAGCATGCTGACGAGGGTGAGGACGGGCAGACTTCGTGCGGAGTGGCTTGCTTCGCTTCGGAGGTCACGGGTGAAAAGCATCGCCTGGATCTTTTCTCCGGGGCATGCCGGTGTGCTGGGAAATGAACAGGCGGACAGATTGGCTGGCTCTGCAGAACTTGGTGGAGTATTGATACATGACAAGGCAGGCGTGGTTGCGGCCTTGTGGGAGCACGTGCACACCTCGGAGGAGCAAATGGATTACCATGGTCTGGCAAGAATGAGACAACGAGGAGTGACGAAGGGATCTGGCCGACGCTCAACGCTCAAAGGAAAGGCGAGACGGACTTATAATCAGATTGCTACTGGTACTATTAGTGTTGGAACTCTTCGCTGGCTGCTGAGGATGGGGACGGAGCACTTATGGGAATGCCCCGAATGCTGTGATGTCGATTCCTAAATCAATCAATCAACCAATCAATCAATCAATCATGCTGATTGGACACGATCGTTAAATATTACCATATACAGATCCTGATGTGTCAGACTATCTTGTTCCGCTGAACTATGGGCTTGACTATGTCTAACATATTGATGAAAATGCTTGACTTCTCCTACAAGATTCATGTCCACATCTTCAGGATATGTTTGGCATAAAGCTCTAACTCCTTCATGAATATCTTCTTCTGTAGCTTCTAGTTTTGTTAAGAATGAAAACTTTTTTGCAGCATCATTGTATACTGAGGCCCTCTGTGTCAGACTTGACTCTAATGCATCCATCACAGGTATAAATGTTTTGATTCTGAACTTGTCTCTTGGCTCAAGGTTCTCTAAAGCATCATCTTCATCATCATTGATATGCCTTCTTCTGTATCTTCTTTTCTTTTAATCAACAGCAGGCAATTTTTCTTTGCTTCTTCTTCAAAATGATCGAAAAGATCCCTGGAACCTTTAACAAAATCCGAAAGTGAAGCATACAATTTCCTACATACATCTAGACTAATTTGGGGGTCTTGCAGTGATTGACTAGTCTTGTGAAATTCATCTAGCAAGTAACTCCACAAACACAACAATACCATAAATTCAAACTCCTCTATTTTATTCAAAATGTTTATGGCTTGATTTCTTGTTTCGCCTTTCTCTGTAGTATCAATATGCAGCTGATGTAATGCAGAAATTATTCCATCATAACTATCAAGTATTGCACTTGTGGCCATTGAATGTGCTTCCCATCTAGTCTTTGACAAAGACTTTGGAACTTTTGAATCATCTTTGAAGAATGACAACAGTACTGCCCATCTATGTGTAGATGATGAAAAGAAATTATATATTTCTTGAACAATTCCAAAAATGTTTACTGCCTCTAAACAACAGTCTACTGCTGCTCTACCAACAAGATTCAGGGAATGCCCAGCACATGGAATATACATAGCATACTTGTTAATCTTCAATATTATTTCTTGCATACCCTTGTATTTGCCAGACATATTGGCAGCATTATCATATGACTGGCCTCGACACTTACTAAAATCTATTTTGCCCTCTTTTGTAAGGTAGTTGTGCACCATCTTAGCCATACTTTCCCCTGTGTGGCTACCCATCTCTAGGAAAGTTAGAAAACGTTCAATAGGGAGCCCATCATCTGGTGAAACATACCTCACAATAACAGTGAGCTGATCAATATGGGACCGGTCGGGAGTGGAATCTACAGATAAACTGAAGTACCTGCAGTTCTTAAATCATCCAAGATTGAGTCTCTTACTTTATGTGCCATAATTTGGATAAATTCATCACATATTGTTTTAGACAGATAAGATGTGACACCTGATCCTTTATTCCTAAATTTTTGTATATGGCTTGCTAGAAAAGGATCAAATTTTGATATAAGTTCGAGTAATCCAAGGAAATTGCCATTGTGAGGAGAAACAAAAGTTTCCTTATCTCCTCTGAAAGGTAAACCACGCTCTGCCATAGTAATTATGGCTGCCACAACTCGTTCAAGAACATTTTTTCCAGTACTGCCGTTTATTATTTATCTGTTCTGCTAGCTGGCAGTCAATTGTTGAGCCACGTTTTCTTGTAAGATATGTTACCGAAGCTGTTCTATGGTCTACACAGTTTTCATGACTTTGAACTAAATAGGTGTTGCGCCAATCACAAAATCCATCGGATGATAATGGTGTAGAAGAATTTGAAAAGAGTTTACACACGAAACAGTATACACGACCAGTTGCTGGCGAATATACTAACCATTCTCTGTAATATCTTTCACCATTAGCCCGTTTGGGATAGAACAAGCTTTTCGAGCAATATCTGTCTTGGTTTGCAAAAAGCTTCTTTGATTTTTCAAATGAACCATTTGAGTGCTGACATTCTGACGGACCTTTTTCTACCCAGTATAAAATCTCATCTTTACTTAAATCACCCCATACCCCAACATCATTCTGTTTGTTTTTTTATGCTGAATCTTCTGTGCTTGTACTACTCTCTGGTTTATTAATCTTAATATTTGTTGCTTCATTCGTTGAAGTAGATTCTATACAACTAGATGTACCAGGCTCTGTATCCGGGGCATTAGGGATAACCTGGTCATGAGCATGCGTCAGGATCCACGTTTACATAGATCCACGTGTACATAGATCCACGTGCATGGTTGCACGAGGTTCTATGTGTGCATAAATCCACGTGAATCGTTACATGAGGGTCTATGTGTACACAGGCCCGTGTGAATCGTTACATGAGGATCTATGTGTACACAGACCCGTGTGAAACGTTACATGCGGATCTAGATGTACATAGACCCGTGTGAATCATTACATGAGGATCCATGTGTACATAACCCAGGTTAATGTTTACAGGAGGATCTATGTGTGTAAACACCCAGGTTAATGTTCACATGAGGATCCATGTGTACACCCAGCCAGGTTAATGTTGATAAGAGGATCAACGTGTACATACACTCAGGTCAATGTTTACAGGAGGATCCATGTGTACACACAGCCAGGTTAATGTTTACAAGGGGATCCACGTGTGGAAACACTCAGATGCATCTCTACAATTAAAAAAAAAGGTTTGAGGATGTTAAACTTTGCTCTCTGATTCTGTGGTTGTCTTTTATAAGTGCCAATTAATACTCGTAGATGTTTTTTCCCCCCATTTCCATACTCTTTTAATAAAGAAAACCCAATTAGCTTTCCATAGTCTCCCCTGTGCACTTGCTCTTCTCTGCGAGAGCCTTAGCTCTGCTCATTGTCTGTCTTTCCAGAATCTTCTTGCGATTCGTGTCCAGTTTCAGCTTAACAATGACAACCTTAGACCAGAAAGAAGATTTAATTTATACGTTGATCGAAGTGTCGCAAACATTCATACCACACACGCCTTTGTAAGCACACCACACGCGCCTTTGTAAGCACACCACGCATGCCTTTGTAAGCACACCACGCATGCCTTTGTAAGCACACCACACATACCTTTGTAAGCATACCACGCATGCCTTTGTAAGCACATCACACATACCTTTGTAAGCACACCACACATACCTTTGCCAGTACGAGTAATTTCTGCAGATTTTGATTGTGTAAACAATTTCATGTTGTTTGAGGAAAATAGATAACTGTTGAATAACATGTCCGAGTTGCCTCCCTTGGCTAGGTCACAACATGAGACATGAGATTGGCTCCCTTGGTTTAGTCACAAACTTGGACATGGAGGTTGTCTCGCTTGGGTTCGTCACAAACTGTTATTTAAAGATTGAGCACAGCCCAAAACTGGCAACGCTGATCGTATTCCGGTACGAACCTAAGGCCTTGTCCACGTCAATTTGGAAGCACCAGACTCGAGTTTCGCTTTTGTTTGAGCTTGTCAGTAGTGCATATCCTTGACTGGACCCGGAAACAAACCCCGGATCACTGGCGTGTGACGCGGGTGTGTAACCACTGGACCACGCGGTTCACGCTAGACGCAACCAAATTATCACACTAGAATATCACAACGTCACCCATCGTAGGTTAAAGCTCATTTGACCGATCGCCGCAATTGACATCCGTCATTCGATGTGGCCCCGAATGATCAGGTCTTCTCGCCTGGCAAGGCACACCAGGCCGCCGTATTGAAAATACTGGAGGAGAAAGTTGAGGGCAGACTAAAGAGAAAGTCCAAGAAACTGGTGGTGTTGTTTACTATCGTTCGTTCAGACAAGTGTAATACTCGTGTTTTCTTATATATGTGTAATACTTGTGTTTACTTATATATATATATGTAATACTTGTGTTTACTTATATATGTGTAATACTTGTGTTTACTTATATATGTGTAATACTTGTGTTTACTTGTATAAGTGTAATACTTGTGTTTACTTATATAAGTGTAATACTTGTGTTTACTTATATATGTGTAATACTTGTGTTTACTTATATATGTGTAATACTTGTGTTTACTTGTATAAGTGTAATACTTGTGTTTACTTATATAAGTGTAATACTTGTGTTTACTTATATATATGTAATACTTGTGTTTACTTATATATGTGTAATACTTGTGTTTACTTATATATGTGTAATACTTGTGTTTACTTATATAAGTGTAATACTTGTGTTTACTTATATATGTGTAATACTTGTGTTTACTTATATAAGTGTAATACTTGTGTTTACTTATATATATGTAATACTTGTGTTTACTTATATATGTGTAATACTTGTGTTTACTTATATATATGTAATACTTGTGTTTACTTATATATGTGTAATACTTGTGTTTACTTATATATGTGTAATACTTGTGTTTACTTATATAAGTGTAATACTTGTGTTTACTTATATATGTGTAATACTTGTGTTTACTTATATAAGTGTAATACTTGTGTTTACTTATATAAGTGTAATACTTGTGTTTACATATATATGTGTAATACTTGTGTTTACTTATATAAGTGTAATACTTGTGTTTACTTATATAAGTGTAATACTTGTGTTTACTTATATAAGTGTAATACTGTATACTATTTTTCGCTTATTGGTAAAGGCAATGGTCGAAACGTTTGTGTCTTCTCTTTTGTCGATATTCAGAGCTCTATTCTATTCATGCAGGACCGATCTTGTTACTTCTCGGCCGTTTGTCGATATTCAGACCTCTATTCTACTCATGCAGGGCAGATCTTCTTACTTCTCGGCCTTTTCGCTAAGATCAAAGTGTAGTATCTGCACTTGACCATACCAGGGCCACATGCCAAAAAACAAACAAACAAAGAAACACACAAACAAATACTAGAGATGGGCTGGTTTTCACAATTTTGGACAAAGAAATATGGATCACATCTTTGTAGACAACGGCTGGCATGTTGTGTAACTTTGCAACATGACGACGGCACATTGCTCTAACAAGACTTCCGACCGCTGGCTTAGGGGCATCTCTGAGCTCAGCAATCACTAACCACTTGATAGCCGTCCGTTTTTAGACGAGAGGCCACGAAACTTGGCCCTTCACCTGGCGTGGGCCACTGTGTCGGAACAACATCAAAATTAGACAATCTAATCGGCTTTCCAATCGCTGGGGGTCGATTTCTCACGTTGAATGTCGGAATTTTTTTTTTGAATTGCTTTCTGAACGAGAAGTCAACGTATAAACCAAACTGACCGATGTGTGGAATGGACCCACTACCCCGCTGTTGTAGCGCACGGGAAGTTTTAGCGGTAAACCTCTCGGACATGCAGCACGGACAGGGCTGATATAAATTATTATAATCAATGCAATACGGACACGTTTGGGGGATACTGACAGACTTCGACGCTAGCCCGGTTATGATTCATGGACAGGGCTGATATAATCAATGCAATACGGACACGTTTGGGGGATACTGACAGACTTCGACGCTAGCCCGGTTATGATTCATGGACAGGGCTGATATAATCAATGCAATACGGACACGTTTGGGGGATACTGACAGACTTCGACGCTAGCCTGGTTATGATTCATGAACAGGGCTGATATAATCAATGCAATACGGACACGTTTGGGGGATACTGACAGACTTCGACGCTAGCCCGGTTACATGAACTGGGGGTGGAGCCTGGTCAAGCATGTCTATGTGGTCTTTGTGGTCAAGAGAGATGTAATCAACTCTTCGTGAGAATAGAGCGCAACTTTGGAATGGCTGCTGCACCAGACTGATCTCGCATGGAAATGCCCAATGTGCAGTGGCATAGTTAGAAATATAACATGATGTTCTTAGCGGATCCTCCTAGTTTATCGCCCTTGTCCGGGAAGGCTAGATGTCCCATCAACTACCCCACAATAAAGGTTCGTACATAATTATGTTTTTTATCTCGTAAAATTCAAACGGAGCACACTGTGAATAGAACCGATTTGTTATATTCAGAGGCGGGCGTCCTACATCTACATCACGCCACTCCAATCGTTTACTTGTAAATATGAACCACAGTAGAAAACCCTGACAGAGCATCAATACAAACATGTCGTTTAACTCTTTGTATATGTGCTCAAACATTGCCTTTCTGCTTGCTCACTTGTCGGGGCCCATTTCAGGCCATGATTTGAAACCGCCATTTGCATCTATTTGCTTTATGTCGACATATGGCTAAAAATGCCACCACAGGTCAACACACAGATGACCAGAATGGGCTTGTAGAAATACTGGGTTCGGACACGGGTTATTGGCCGCCGGCCCAGGTATTCGAATCATCCCCCCACCCCTCCTTTCCCCAAATTGACGTAGGCTGCAAGTTAGACCCACCCTAAAATAAGAAGGCACCAAGAAAACAAACAGGAAGAAAAAGTAGCCTACGTGCTACCGATTTCCGATCACATGCCACACCGAGTTCCGATCACATAACACACCGAGTTCCGATCACATGCCACACCGAGTTCCGATCACATGCCACACCGAGTTCCGATCACATGCCACACCGAGTTCCGATCACATAACATACCGAGTTCCGATCACATAACACACCGAGTTCCGATCACATAACACACGGAGTTCCGATCACATAACACACCGAGTTCCGATCACATAACATACCGAGTTCCGATCACATAACATACCGAGTTCCGATCACATAACACACGGAGTTCCGATCACATGCCACACCGAGTTCCGATCACATAACACACCGAGTTCCGATCACATGCCACACCGAGTTCCGATCACATGCCACACCGAGTTCCGATCACATGCCACACCGAGTTCCGATCACATAACATACCGAGTTCCGATCACATAACACACCGAGTTCCGATCACATAACACACGGAGTTCCGATCACATAACACACCGAGTTCCGATCACATAACGTACCGAGTTCCGATCACATAACACACGGAGTTCCGATCACATAACACACCGAGTTCCGATCACATAATACACCGAGTTCCGATCACATAACACACGGAGTTCCGATCACATAACACACCGAGTTCCGATCACATAACACACGGAGTTCCGATCACATGCCACACCGAGTTCCGATCACATAACACACCGAGTTCCGATCACATGCCACACCGAGTTCCGATCACATGCCACACCGAGTTCCGATCACATAACACACGGAGTTCCGATCACATAACACACCGAGTTCCGATCACATAACATACCGAGTTCCGATCACATAACACACGGAGTTCCGATCAAATAACACACCGAGTTCCGATCACATAACACACCGAGTTCCGATCACATGCCACACCGAGTTCCGATCACATAACACACCGAGTTCCGATCACATGCCACACCGAGTTCCGATCACATGCCACACCGAGTTCCGATCACATGCCACACCGAGTTCCGATCACATAACATACCGAGTTCCGATCACATAACACACGGAGTTCCGATCACATAACACACCGAGTTCCGATCACATAACATACCGAGTTCCGATCACATAACATACCGAGTTTCGATCACATAACACACGGAGTTCCGATCACATAACACACGGAGTTCCGATCACATAACACACGGAGTTCCGATCACATAACACACCGAGTTCCGATCACATAACACACCGAGTTCCGATCACATAACATACCGAGTTCCGATCACATAACACACCGAGTTCCGATCACATAACACACGGAGTTCCGATCACATAACACACCGAGTTCCGATCACATAACACACCGAGTTCCGATCACATAACACACGGAGTTCCGATCACATAACACACCGAGTTCCGATCACATAACACACGGAGTTCCGATCACATGCCACACCGAGTTCCGATCACATAACACACCGAGTTCCGATCACATGCCACACCGAGTTCCGATAACATGCCACACCGAGTTCCGATCACATAACACACGGAGTTCCGATCACATAACATACCGAGTTCCGATCACATAACACACGGAGTTCCGATCAAATAACACACCGAGTTCCGATCACATAACACACCGAGTTCCGATCACATGCCACACCGAGTTCCGATCACATAACACACCGAGTTCCGATCACATGCCACACCGAGTTCCGATCACATGCCACACCGAGTTCCGATCACATAACACACGGAGTTCCGATCACATAACACACGGAGTTCCGATCACATAACACACCGAGTTCCGATCACATAACACACCGAGTTCCGATCACATAACATACCGAGTTCCGATCACATAACACACCGAGTTCCGATCACATAACACACGGAGTTCCGATCACATAACACACCGAGTTCCGATCACATAACACACCGAGTTCCGATCACATAACACACGGAGTTCCGATCACATAACACACCGAGTTCCGATCACATAACACACGGAGTTCCGATCACATGCCACACCGAGTTCCGATCACATAACACACCGAGTTCCGATCACATGCCACACCGAGTTCCGATAACATGCCACACCGAGTTCCGATCACATAACACACCGAGTTCCGATCACATAACATACCGAGTTCCGATCACATAACACACGGAGTTCCGATCAAATAACACACCGAGTTCCGATCACATAACACACCGAGTTCCGATCACATGCCACACCGAGTTCCGATCACATAACACACCGAGTTCCGATCACATGCCACACCGAGTTCCGATCACATGCCACACCGAGTTCCGATCACATGCCACACCGAGATCCGATCACATAACATACCGAGTTCCGATCACATAACACACCGAGTTCCGATCACATAACACACGGAGTTCCGATCACATAACACACCGAGTTCTGATCACATAACATACCGAGTTCCGATCACATAACACACCGAGTTCCGATCACATAACATACCGAGTTCCGATCACATGCCACACCGAGCTCCGATCACATAACACACCGAGTTCCGATCACATAACACACCGAGTTCCGATCACATAACACACCGAGTTCCGATCACATAAGACACCGACTTCCGATCACAAAACACACCGAGCTCCGATCACATAACACACCGAGCTCCGATCACATAATACACCGAGTTCCGATCACATGCCACACCGAGTTCCTATCACATGCCACACCGAGTTCCGATCACATAACACACCGAGTTCCAATCTAAAACTATTTCGGCCACTATCACAGTCACAGTAGGCCATACGGCATGAAAAGGTGTCCTGGAGCTTTATTTCACAAACTAAATATTAAAATAGCTTTGATGTTTCATGTTGTCAAAAGTTTTGAAAAGTCTATTTAACTACAGCCGGTCAGTTGGACTAAAATGTTGACTTCTCGTCCTTGATTCAGGGTTGTAAATTACAAGTATCTCAGACGTCAGAGTTGGTTCGCCTGATGACGCTCCTTGGATGATCCTGGAACCCGGTGTGTGAGATTTAACAAGACCCAACCAATCTACCAGTTACTTACAACATTTATTTAGTTCCGCCAATCCAACTGGACCGACACTGTTTTCAATTCTTCCTGGATTAACTATTACACCGAAACCGTCATTGGTTGGTTGCGTATCTTTTGAAAGACTGAGACAGTTGGAAAAAAAAAGACCACATCGATCAGAGCCAGGTTGATGTAGAGACTGTTCCCTCACCTGTCAGAGCCAGGTTGATGTAGTGACTGTGTTCCCTCACCTGTCAGAGCCAGGTTGATGTAGTGACTGTGTTCCCTCACCTGTCAGAGCCAGGTTGATGTAGAGACTGTGTTCCCTCACCTGTCAGAGCCAGGTTGATGTAGTGACTGTGTTCCCTCACCTGTCAGAGCCAGGTTGATGTAGAGACTTGTTCCCTCACCTGTCAGAGCCAGGTTGATGTAGAGACTGTGTTCCCTCACCTGCCAGAGCCAGGTTGATGTAGAGACTGTGTTCCCTCACCTGCCAGAGCCAGGTTGATGTAGTGACTGTGTTCCCTCACCTGCCAGAGCCAGGTTGATGTAGAGACTGTGTTCCCTCACCTGCCAGAGCCAGGTTGATGTAGTGACTGTGTTCCCTCACCTGTCAGAGCCAGGTTGATGTAGTGACTGTGTTCCCTCACCTGTCAGAGCCAGGTTGATGTAGTGACTGTGTTCCCTCACCTGTCAGAGCCAGGTTGATGTAGAGACTGTGTTCCCTCACCTGTCAGAGCCAGGTTGATGTAGAGACTGTGTTCTCTAAATCCAGTACCAGAATACCTGAATATCATCCACGCAGGGATAATAGTCTTTCATTTCCTCCTGCTGGAATTTTAATCATTCCCAATAGCGAATTCTTTACTGCAAAGCCCACACCGTGTTGCCTTTTTTCTGCCTGCCATCTACCCTTCCAAAAAAAAAAAAAAAAAGGTGTAATTGTTTTCCCTGAGTGACCCTTCCTCAGCGAGGCGAGTCTCCTGCAGGCCAGCAATATCAATGTTAAGACGATTGTGTTCAGCATCAATCACAGCCGTTTTTCTCACATCGTCAATATTGGTCAAGTCAGTGGAAAATCCTGGACACATGGTTCTCACGTTCCAGGTTGCAAGCCGTAGCCGAGCACTATTTAGAGCTTTACTCAAGTGAGACCAAACTAGCGGATGATGCCCTTAACGCCATAGAGGCTCTACCAACTCTTGACCACCTGGAGACACTTCCCACTATAACAGAAGTTAAGTGTGCTATAAATGAGCTTGCATCTGGCAAGGCTGCAGGTAAGGATGGGATTCCAATAGAGGTAATCAGGAGTGGGCAAGACACACTCGCTCTACAGATCCACCAGCTAATAGAGCTATGCTGGCGAGAAGGACAAGTCCCACAGGATTTCAAAGATTCAAACATCATAACGCTGTACAAGAACAAGGGAGATCGGAGCGACTGTAACAACTATAGGGGTATCTCACTTCTGTATATTGTTGGGAAAGTATTTGCCAGAATTGTCCTCCACAGACTTCAAGTCCTGGGAGATCAAGTCTACCCCGAATCACAGTGCGGCTTCCGTCAGAACCGGTCTACCATTGATATGATATTCTCATTGCGACAGATGCAAGAAAAATGCCGGGAACAAAATCAGCCACTGTTTATTGCCTTCATCGACCTCACAAAGGCATTCGATTTGGTCAGTCGTGAGGGTCTGTTCAAAGCACTAAAGAAGATTGGCTGCCCACCAACTCTTCTGTCCATTGTCGAATCGTTCCACACAGGCATGAAGGGTATAATCAAGTTTGATGGCTTAACTTCAGAAGAGTTTGAAATCAAGAGTGGAGTTAAGCAAGGTTGTGTACTATCCCCCACCCTCTTTGGGATATACTTTTCACTTCTACTGAAATATGCCTTTCGTGATCAGGATGACGGTATATACATTCACTCACGCTCAGATGGTGGCCTCTATAATGCTCAGAGATTGAAGGCCAAGACCAAAATTAGCAGGGTACTAATCAGAGAGTTGCTTTTTGCGGATGATGCTGCGATTACGACCCACTCTGAGGAAGAATTACAACATCTACTATCTGCATTCTCCAATGCTTGTTCTGAATTTGGTTTAACAATTAACAAAAAGAAGACACAGATTATGTCACAAGGTGCACATGGTGTACCATCAATCTTTATTGACGACGCCGAACTGGAGATAGTAGACCATTTTACATATCTAGGATCAGAGGTAAATAGCAAATTATCCCTCGATCAGGAAATCAACATCAGGATTGGCAAGGCAGCAACAACAATGAACATGTTAGCAAAAAGAGTCTGGGAGAACAGGAAGCTTACTGCCAATACAAAAGTCCTCGTCTACCAAGCCTGTGTCCTTAGTACTCTTCTTTATGGCAGTGAAACCTGGACAACTTACTCACGCCAAGAGAAACGTTTAAACAGCTTTCATATGCGGTGTCTGCGAAGAATACTTGGTATTAAGTGGCAAGACAAAATCACAAATACTAAGTATTGGAAAAATCAGGTTGTGTGACGATGTATTCCATGCTCAGTCTTCGTAGACTTAGATGGATAGGACACGTTAGGAGGATGGATGATGGTAGAATACCAAAGGACATCTTTTTTGGTGAATTACAGACGGGTAGGAGATCTCAGGGTCGGCCTCTACTACGATACAAAGATGTGTGTAAACGGGACATGATTGATACAGGCATTGATAATGCACATTGGGAGCACGTCGCCGCTGAACGTGTTGCATGGAGGGCAACTATCAGAAATGGAATAAAGACAAAGGAGAAAATGATTGCAGATAAAGCACACACAGAGCGTGAGAGCCTTAAGATGGTGCAAAATGGTGGAAATGACCATGTTTTCACATGCACCTACTGTGGGCAAACATTTGCAGCAAGAATTGGCCTTACCAGCCACACTCGCCACCGCCATGGATCGTAGTTATTAAGCCTTTTTGAAGCACAATGTACCAATGTGTCAAGACGGAAAGGTGCCAATGATATCAAATCTGTTCTGTACTTCTGTGTTGAATTTGTTTTGTATTTCCTTGTCATTATTCAATGTACACAAACCATATTTAGTGTTTCCTGTTATATACTTGACTTTCTTCAACTTTATCCTCAGTGCAGTACATATATAATGCCAGGGCAATAATATTACAGACTATTGATGAACAATCGGACCTCTTGTTCGAACTATCCAAACAAACAAAAGGAATCATTACAACTAAACATAGAATCGCAAAACAGAAATGGCTGACAGCAGGTATGACCATAAAAGTAATCATCTGCCCTCCTGGGGAAATTTTGTGGAGAAAATTGACATAGCTCAAAATTGAGAAATTTCAACAGGGCGCCGGTCATGGATTTCCCCCCAAAATTAACAGCTTCTGAGTCACTTGGAAATTAGTCTAAAACAAGGTGCTGACACAAAATATATGACCATAAAAGTAATAATCTGAAGTCCTAGGGCAATTTTGTGGAGAAAAGTCAGATAGCTAAAAATTGAGAAATTTCAACAGCGCGCCGGTCATGGATTTTTCCCAAAAAATAAAAGTTTCTGGATTACTAGAAAAGTAGTCTAAAACAATGTGCTGACACTAGATATCACCATACAAGTAATAATCTGCCCTCCTGTGGCAATTTTGTGGAGAAATTTAAGATAGCTCAAAATTAAGAAATTTCAATAGTACGCCGGTCATTAATTTTTCCCAAAAAATGAAAATTTCTGGATCACTGGGAAATTAGTCTAAAACAATGTGCTGACACAAAATATATGATCATGAAAGTAATAATCTGTCCTACTGGGTCAATTTTCTGGGGAAAAGTGAGATATGCACCTGTCATGGATTTTCCCCCAAAATGAAAAGATTCTGGATCACTTGGAAATTAGTCTAAAACAAATGTGCTGACATCAAATATGACCATACAAGTAATAATCTGCTCTCCTGGGTAAATTTTGTTGAGAAAATTGAGATAGCTAAAAACAGAAATTTCAACAGGGAGGTCACGGATTATTCCCCCCCCCCCCCAAGTTTCTGGATCACTAGAAAAGTAGTCTAAAACAATGTGCTAACACTAGATGTAACAATAAAAGTTCTTCTGGGGCAATGTTATGGAGAAAATTCGAATAGCTCAAAATCGAGAAATTTCAACATGGCGCCGGTCTTGGATTTTTTTCCCAAAGATAAAAGTTTCTGGATCACTAGACTAATATCCTAACGATCCAGAAACATTTAATTTTTGGGAAAAGTCCATGACCGGCGCCCTGTTGAAATTGTTAATTTTCAGCAGGTCGTGGATGTTTCCGCCCAAAAATAAAAGTTTATGAATCACTAGGAAATTAGTCTAAAATAATGCGCTGACACCAGATATGACCATAAATGTAATAATTTTAGACTAATTTCCTAGTGATCCAGAAACATTTAATTTTTGGGAAAAAATCCATGACGGGCGAACTGATGAAATTTCTCAATTTTGAGCTGGTCGTGGATGTCGCCCCCCCCCCCCCCCCCCCCAAAAAAAAAAAAAACGTTTCTGGATCACTAAGAAATTAGTCTAAAACAATGTGCTGATACCAGATATGACCATAAAAGTAATAATCTGCCCTCCTGGAGCTTCTTTTTCTTCTTTTGTTCGCTTGAAATATGTCTATATCTGCAATGTTGTCTCTTGTATGAATTTAACTGTCTTTTTCAGTTCACACATTGATCAATAGACTTTATCTTCCACTTTCATCTCTCTAGGCCAGAAGGTTTGCCTAGGTATGTTATATTTTCGGCAGTCTTGGCCCCTCCTGGAGCAATTTTGTGTAGAAAAGTCGGATAGCTCAAATTGAGAAATTTCAACAGGGCGCCGGTCATGGATTTTTCCCAAAAAATAAAAGTTTCTGGATTACTAGAAAAGTAGTCTAAAACAATGTGCTGACACCAACTATTACCATACAAGTAATAATCTGCCCTCCAGAGGCAATTTTGTGGAGAAATTTAAGATAGCTCAAAATTGAGAAACTTCAACAGTCCGCCTGTCATTAATTTTTCTCAAAAATGAAAGTTTCTGGATCACTGGGAAATTAGTCTAAAACAATGTGCTGACACAAAATATATGACCATGAAAGTAATAATCTGTCCTACTGGGTAAATTTTCTGGGGAAAATTGTGATAGCTAAAACTTGAGAAACTTCAACAGGGCCCCTGTCATGGATTTTCCCCCAAAATGAAAAGTTTCTGGATCACTTGGAAATTAGTCTAAAACAAATATGCTGACACTATTATGACCATAAAAGTAATAATCTGCGCTCCTGGAGCAATTTTGTGGAGAAAATTGAGATAGCTAAAAACTGAGAAATTTCAACAGGGAGGTCATGGATTTTTCCCCAAAAAATAAAAGTTTCTGGATCACTAAAAAAGTAGTATAAAACAATGTGCTAACACTAGATGTAACAATAAATGTCCTTCTGGGGCAATTTTGTGGAGAAAATTCGGATAGCTCAAAATTGAGAAATTTCAACAGGGAGGTCATTGCTTTTTCCCAAAAAAATAAAGGTGTCTGGATCAGTAGGAAATTAGTCTAAACCAATGTGCTGACACCAAATATGACCATAAAAGTAATAATCTTCCCTCCTGGGGCAATTTTGTGGAGAAAATTGAGATAGTTCAAAGTTGAGAAATTTCAACAGGGTGCCGGTCATGGATTTTTTCCCAAAAATAAAAAAAATTCTGGATCACTAGAATATTAGTCTAAAACAATGTGCGGACACCAGATGTGACCATACACGTAATAATCTTCCCTCCTGGGGCAATTTTGTGGAGAAAATTTATATACCTCAAAATTGAGATATTTTCTTTTTATTCTTCTTTCGTTTGCCTGAAATATGTCTATAACTGCAATGTTGTCTCTTGTATGAATCTAACTGTCTTATTTAGTTCACTCAGCAGTCCATAGAGTTTATCTTCCACTGTTGTCTCTTTAGGCCAGAATGCTCGCCTGAATATGTTGTAATTTGGGCAGTCTTGGAGTATGTGCTCTGCTGTTTGCGGCGCCAAACCGCATGTGCACATGGCTGAGTCACCAATTTTGAATTTTGTATACATATGGTTGCGTAATCTATTGTGTCCTGTTCTGAGGCGCAGAATAATGACCTGTTCTGGTCTATCCATAACGTTGTATTCGTCTGAGGAGGGTTTGGTGGCCTTCTGACTGATTTGATCATTCTTTTCTTTTGGTGGTATATAATTATCACATCAGGTTGTTCTTCTTTTGCTCCTTCCTTAGCCAATCGATCAGCTCTGTCGTTTCCGTGTACCATGACTGGTATTTTGTAATTTCTCCGTTGCTATCTCGATTGCCTCAATTTCAGCAGCATAATTATAGCAGTACTTTAGTGTTGGTACTCTGGCCGTGTCCCTAGTATTATTTGGGTATTCTATGTACACTTCCGCTCCTCCATTTTGAACAGCATTTTGTGCTGATCCACCTGTGTAGACTCGGATCCAGGGATCCTGTTGGTATTCGTCATCAAGGAAGCTGAGAGTTGCTGTTCTTCGCTTTATACTGTTCTATTCTTCCTTGTCAAATATTCCTCTCACTGTTGTCTGGATTTGTAGCGATAGTCTATGTTCATCTTTCCATGGGGTTCGCTCTGAAATAGTTGTCAGGGGGTACCAACTGTGAGAAGATCGGTGGTTTCTCTGCAGAGTCGTTTGGCCCTGTGGATAAAACTGCTTCTATTCAGCCTCCCCATAGCTAAGTTTTCAAATCAGTTCTTCATAGGGTGGCCTGGTAAGCTGAGGAAATTTTCTGCTTGTATTAGTGTTTTTGTATCGCTGCGTTCTCTCAGTGCTTGCGTCCTCCTCCCCATTTTCTCCATTGCTACTATAGGAATTGATCTCATCCCTCCTGTGATGACTCTAAGAGCTTGATTTTGCACTTTGTCCAGCTCTTGTAGTGTGGTTTTTTATGCTAAACATCACACAGTTGACTCTATTCCAGGTGTGGCCGTATGCTTTGTTGTTAAAGTTTGCTAAGTATTGTCCCACTGGCTCCCCATGTGGTTCCACTTAGCTTTCTCAGGATGGCTATTTTCCTTCTGGCTTTTGCTACTGCTTTTTTGATGTGTCGTCGTCGAATGTTACACCAAGGTATGTAGGTTCTTTATCTTCTCTTAAGGGTGTTCCATTTATCTGGATGATCCCTGCCTTGTGTTTCAGAGTGACGGTAAATAGAGTGGCGCTGCAGTTGTCAGTGTTTATGCTGACACACCATCTATCCGCTCATGCTATAAATGTATCTACAGCTCTCTGTAGTAATATGGTGGCCACTGATGCATGTTCATTTGTGCTCTACAAAACCAGGTCATCAGCGTACATTGCCACTTTAATTCTATCCGGTAGATTAACAACAAGATCATTGATGAAGATTAGAAAAGTGTGGGGGACAAGACTCTACCCTGGGGAATACCATGACGCAATGGCTTCTTTCTTGCTCTTGAGACCGTCTATCTGTACTCGGGCTCTTCTGTTGTGCAGGTATGCTTTCACCCATTTGTACATTCTGCCATTGACTTTACAGTTTCTCAATTTCCTCACCAGACCTTCTTTCCAGATTTTGTCAAAGGCTTTCTTCAGATTTATGCATGCCGCAAGTACCAGCTTCTTCTCTTGGAATGCATCCTCAACTTCTTGAGAGAGATAGGTTGTCTGATCTTCTATAGAGTAGCACTGCCTAAAGCCAGACTGTTGTGGCACAAGGATGTTTTTACTTTCAATGTACCACTGTAGTCTGTGATTGATGACGCGTTCCATTGTTTTGCAGAGACAGCTGGTGAGGCTAATTGGTCTGTAGCTGGAGGCACTGGAACTGTCTTTCCCTGATTTTAGGAGGGGTATCATGATTGCTTCCCTCCAGGCTTGTGGAACACTGCCTAAAGTCCAGCTATTATTGAAGATCTGCAACAGCTTTGCTTTGGCCTCTGTTCCTAGGTTCCTGATCATTTCATTGGAGATAACATCAGCTCCTGGTGACTTTCTCATTTTCAGTTTTGTTATGGCTAGCTCCAGTTCACTGATTGTGATAGGTGCCTCCATAACCTCATGTAATATTTCCTTCTGTCATTATGTTGCAATTTCTCTCGAATCTGTTGTTGTTTCTCTGGACTTATTTCGATATTGTTATCTTGTTCGAATGAGTCCGCAAAATGATCAGCTGCTTGCTTTCCTGTTAAGATATTTCCGTCTTTATGTAGTGCAATTTTTGAGCTTCTCCTTGTGCCCTCATCGTTAAGCTGTTTTATTAGCTTCCACAAGTTCCTTGTGTCTCTTTCAAAGTTCAGTTACTCTGTTTTCTCCTGCCAGCTTTTCCATCTAGCCTGCAGCTAGGCCCTTTGAAATGTGGCTTT
The DNA here is from genome assembly GCA_963921405.1 of Cepaea hortensis. NCBI lineage: Eukaryota > Metazoa > Mollusca > Gastropoda > Stylommatophora > Helicidae > Cepaea > Cepaea hortensis. The sequence goes on from OY992885.1 coordinate 45,133,835, forward strand.
TGCGTGCTGGTATTTATTGTGGTGCTCTTGGCTGGGGTTGACCTCTGCTTGTCTTCTACACACTTTCGAGTTAAAAATCTACCCAAAGTATTTCAGGATCCTCGCCGATGCAACGGAGTTCGTGCATTGAGCTGAGTTTCTCCAGACTCAGGTTTGAGTTAGGAGGAAAATGGAGCACTTATGGGTTAAACCGGGTGCCGTGATGTTGATCCAACGACTAAACTAAACTAAACTAAACTAAACTAAACACTTCCACATCATTATGTAGCTGT
>OY992885.1:45139106-45157466 GCA_963921405.1 Cepaea hortensis
CCGTCGCCCTGCTACTGAGTGAGTGCGTGGAGCGACACTGTGAGCTGTGAGTTTCGTGTGAAGTGCTTTTGAATCTGCCCAAGTTTTTTTTTTTTTTGGAACGTGACTGCATGTTCGGAGCGAGGGCAGGTGGCTATGTCCCAGAGTTGACCGGTTTTTGCCTTATGCAGAAATGCGTGGCTGCTGGGCTTCTGGTTGACTGCCACTGCCGTCGGTGATGAACTGTATGTTCATGGACTGTGTGGGTGAACATCTAGGAAACATCCAGATAGGAAAATGACTGCCGATTCCATCAGAGATGAATTGGGTGTTTCGTGGGGGACTGGTGTGTTGACATTCTGGCGGCGTCATTATGCACAGTGTATCTGTGCGGGCTGTTGTTTGTCGAGACTCCTGTCTTTTCCACTTTTCACATTGGGCAGTGGGGAGCGTTTTATGTGATATTCACTGGCACAGGAACGGAACATAATGGGGATGACCCGTTGCTGTGAAGTTGGAACTGCGACTAACTAACTAACTAACTAGTAAACTTCACTGCATTGAGATACACAGAAAAGATATAATTGACAGTTGAGGTGCTTTACAAAATACAAACAAGACACAAGGTTATAGTATAGTCTGTTATTCCCGGATGAGAGGGCCTGACCGTTTCCCGTTCACTGCTGCACGAAGGTAAGGTGCTGAGCCGGCAGCACATGTAGCCTACCCCGTGAGCGAGTACAAAAAAGACAGACAAGTGCCCCAGTCGAAGGGCATGGTTACGGAAACTCTGTACCTAACTCATAGAGAGTGTAGATATAAGTGGAAGAACGTCTCAACGCAAAATGGAACGCACGGCGAGCGAACCTATTGCGTGGGTTGAAGTCACAAGCAAAAGCTTACCGAGTGGATGTCGCCCGCAATCTGACCGCTCCTGGTGTGTGCTTGAGCGATCAGTGGCAAGCGGGATGCTCAACACATGGAAGTGAGGAACTAAAGCAGCCATGGGCAGAACGTGGAAACTCCTTGGGTGAGCCCAGTCTCAGAGCAATATGTGCCGGCTCTGCAATTATGGAAGCCTCCTCGGATAGTGAGATGATGCCCATGGTCTGCCCCTGCCTTCCCTTGAGGGCCGTCCGCGATATCGTTGATCGTTCTATCTTGACCAGCTGAGATGTGGGTGACATTACAACAGTCTAACGTGTCTCGAAACCAGAGGATGACTAACCTCACTAAAAAATGCCCGCCAGAAGTCGGAAGTGTCGGCCTACGGGTGGCAAACTAAAAATTGACACTACGCAATTACGTCCGAGTGAAATGTCTCGCCCGAATGTCTCTCGTGCTAGGAACAGCTCTGACTACCTAGTTTCCGAATCCCGCTCTTGTTCGGAACAGCTCTGACTAGGTAGTTTCCGAATGTCTGTCGTGCCTGGAACAGCTCTGATGGGCGCAACGACAAGCACATGTCCGAAAACTCGCTGAGTGGATGCCGACTGCGAACATGTCTGGTTTGTGCGGGAATGGCCCGGGGAATACGAAATGACCAATATATTGAAGTGAGGATTTAAAGCAGCCATGAGCAGGACGTGACGATTTCCCTCGGTGAGCCCAGATCCAGGGCGTTATGTGTCGGCCCTGCAACTATGGAAGCAACCTTGGATGGCGGAAAATGCTATGGACTGTCCCTGCCTTCCTTTGAGGGATGACCGTTGTCTTCGACCGTTCAACCTTGGCCAGCTGGGCTGTAGATGGCACCACAAAAGTGAGAGTCTCCCAGGTATGCTACCTGGTCAAAAAAGCACGCTAAAGTCGATGTGTTGGCCTACGGGTTTCGGCCCAAGGGCGCATAACAGACACACCGCAATGACTTCTGAAAAAACACTCCGGATGAACGAAAAGAAGAAGAAGAAGTATAGTCTGTTTACTTTTGTCTGCCCCAATATAAAATTCCATATCTCAGAAACCAGCTGAGGGAAAATGATGAGATTTAGCATATAACCTTATCATTATGTCCACCCAACAATAACATTTTTGTTCTGGAGATTGTACAGCAGATTGTAAAGTTTGTTTTCTCTTTTAAATCATTTTAGAGTGCAACAAAAAGAACAACAACCGAATGCGACCTTCCAGTGAAATTCAACAATTAATACGTATATTCATTATTAATCTAGAGAAAATAGGTCTTGCCGAGACCTCATAGATATGTCCAAAGTATGGATAAAAAGAAAGACATTAAAGTCTGGTAGCAAGAAACTACTGTGGGTATGTGAAGCGTTAGGCCATTCACATTTTGTAGGCTTCAGTGCAAGGAGGAACAGGTGGACAGTTTTTTCCTCTCGTAGAGTACGTCGAGGGCTGATATCGATCCCTCATCCAACTGCGCCCATGCCATTGTCAGCATAATGCCCCATTCATTACACAAACATCGCCCACAATGTATGAACGTATCTTGAAAAAAAAACTAAAATACAATTTTCTTCACTTTCCCAGCTTTTGCTAAATAATGTTTGTTACTTTTAACAGCCTCTGGTGGGATACCATTTGAACCAGCAACTTCTCCATCACAAGGAAGTTTGATGGCTTTAATTTGTTTTGTTTTTTAATGTTTATTTTGTTTTTTAATGTTGATGGTTTCTCGCAGTTGATATCCGACTCCACTTGTACAGGCTGGATATCTGGAGGGTCTTATAGGACTGTTTTATTCATGAGCTCCTCAAAGTATTCACCCCCTCTGTTCAATTTATCTTTAATGTTGGTGAGAACTTTTAAATTTCGATTTTTCATCAGTCCATTTTGTTGATTATATTCTCCCGCTATCTTCCTCTCGATGCTGTTTCTTCTGCCTCTCTTGCTAGATCATCTATATATTGTCTGCTATCCGCCATTTTTCGCTTCTGAATATTTGTCCTGGGCTCTAGCTTTGCTGTTATTTAAATTTGCTTGTTTGCTTATCACCTTTTCTATGTTGTAAGAGTTTCCGGCATTATATAGGCTTTATTTTTTTTGTCCCCTTTTGCCAAGGACTATTATATAGGATTCGCTTCAAATGGTTTTTAACCTGCTGCCAAAAGTTTCCCGCATTTACTTCGTCTTTTAAACTTTGCAAGGTCTAGTAATTAAAAAGGCTTATGATAGTGTCCATAGGAATAGTCTATGGAATGCTATGCAGGAATTTCGAATACCAAGGAAGTTTATCAACATGACCAGACTTTGCATGGACGATACTTATAATATAGTAACATATAAAGGCAGGAAATAGACCCTTTCCAAATAACATCTGGCTTGAAACAGGGTGATGCACTATCGCCGCTACTCTTCAATCTGGCTCTAGAGAAAGTTGTAAGGAAGGTAAAGGAGGAATGTGATATTGGAGGAACATCCAACCTGCTTCGTTATGCAGATGATATAGATATTATAGGGCAAAGTGAACAAAAGACATTGGAAATATTGACTCACTTAAAGGAAAAAGCCCAACAGATGGGGCTGGATATCAACCAAGATAAGACAGAATATATGGTAATTTCAAGAGACGGAATGGCTAAAAACTCTGGCCACATACAAATAGATAATATGACCATTAAAAGAACGGAAACATACAGATACCTGGGTACAATCTTCAACTGCTCCAACATCATAAGGGAAGAAATACAAACTAGAATCAACTCTGGAGATAAGATATACTACTATGCAGTACAACATCTTCTAAAATCAAATCCGCTATCTCGTAACACCAAAATCACAATATACAAAACACTGATCAGACCAGTTGTGCTGTATGGCTCTGAAACCTGGAGTACAACGAAAGGAGACGAAGCCTTGTTACAAACCTTTGAGAACAAAATTTTAAGACGCATCTTTGGACCCATTAGGGATACACAAAGTGGAGAGTCGAAAAGAAGAAGTAACAAAGACATTTATGATCTGTTTAAGTCCCCGCTAATCACTGGTATCATAAAGGCTAATAGACTACAATGGCTGGGGCATATAGAAAGAATGGAAGATAATAGGGAAACAAAACTCGCTTACACTCAGGAAATAAATGACCGTAGACCCCGAGGTAGACCAAGAAGACGGTGGAGAGATAATACATATACAGACCTACAAGCACTTGGAATCAACGACAGGCAAGAGAAGGTCCACCAGAGAGACGAATGGAGGCGGATTGTATCTGCAGCAAAGAACCTCAATGGCTCGGAACGCTGAAGAAGAAGAAGAAGAAGAAGAAGAAGAAGAAGGTCTAGTGATTATTTAGAAGTCTCCGTGGCGAAATGGTCAAGCTGTCTGACTCGGGCTTCGAAGGCTGTGCGTTCAATTCCGGGCCGCGTCCTTCGGTTCATGAGTGCATTTTTTTCCGGAGACTCCTGGGGTCGTCACTGGAGCTACGGAGTTCGTGCTTTGTGCGACGCTTTCGGCAGTTCGCTACTGAAAGAGACTGCGCCATATGGAATAAAAACCCAATGCAATGAAGTCGAACCTGTCGACTTTTAAGCGACTTTAAGTAATTAGTAGAAACCCGTATCTTGCTCCCGAATTTCTTGATATCTGAAATATCCCACATTATATTGATTTCTCTCTTTATAAGATGTCATGTATATCCTGAGTTTTTGTTTAACAGTATTTATCAGAAGACGGTGATCCGCATATATGTTTTTACTCTTGAAAACTCGTACGTTGTGTAGAGATGATCTAAATATTTTGTTATTACACGTATAGTAAATTTGATTTTCTGTTTTGTGGCTTGGCGAAGACCATGTTAACTTATGTATCTTTTTTTTTCTCTCGAGGTATGATGTCCGCCTCGAGTGCTGGACATCCCGGGTTCAAGCTCGGCGAGGGCCAGGATTTTTCTCACGTGGACTTCTAGTAACAAAATTTCCCATGGTCTCTGGGTAGTGAGATCGGACGCCCATGTGTAGTATCGCGCAAGTAAAAAATCCCTTGGCAGTTAGAAATCGAAAAAGAGTAGCCTAACGGCGCTGCCCGGGCAAAATTTCGAATTAAAAATCTCCCCAAAGTATTTCAAAGTCTTCGTCAGTGCTACGGAGTTCGTGCACTGAGCTGAGATTCTGTGAGCTGTGACACTGTGAGCTGTGAGTTTCGTGTGAAGTGCTTTTGAATCTGCCCAAGTTTTTTTTTTTCTTTTGGAACGTGACTGCATGTTCGGAGCGATGGCAGGTGGCTATGTCCCAGAGTTAACCGGTTTTTGCCATATGCAGAAATGCGTGGCTGCTGGGCTTCTGGTTGACTGCCACTGCTGTCGGTGATGAACTGTATTTTCGTGGACTGTGTGGGTGAACATCTAGGAAACATCCAGATAGGAAAATGACTGCCGATTCCATCAGAGATAAATTAGGTGTTTCGTGGGGGACCGGTGTGTTGACATTCTGGCGGCGGCATTATGCGCAGTGTATTTGTGCCGGCTGTTGTTTGTCGAGACTCCTGTCTTTCCACTTTTCACATTGGGCAGTGGGGAGCGTTTTGTGTGATATTCACTAACACAGGAACGGAGCATAATGGGGACGACCCGTTGCTGTGAAGTTGGAACTGCGACTAACTAACTAACTAACTAGCTGAGATTCTCCGGAATCAGGCGTGAGTTAGGAGTAGAACGGAGCACTTAAGGGTTACACCCGTGTGCCGTGATGTTGATCCGTCGACTAAACTAAACTAAACTAAACTAAACTAAACTCATGCCTCTTTTTATGTGGAAAAACACTTCCGCCTGTGACATATTGATTCAGCCCTAAGAAATTACGGACAGCTCTCCATTTTCGTTAATTATCAGTGTCCTTTCTTTCCCATGATCTCTTCAAAGCACGTGCTGTCCGATCCTATCTTGATATTCGTACCACTCTTCAAATTGTTGATAATAATTCTTTGGAGTTTCGTGAACAACTCTTCCTTCGCTTGTTAAAATTTGCAGAAGCAATTATGATCAATCAACGCAAGCCAGAATTGTGTAAACAGAAAGACATGTTAGTCAGCTTAAAATTACCGTGGTAGATAAGTGACATTACTGTGCGAATATGTGTACATTTCAACTTGAAGGATTTATCTAGTTAATTCACGTAAGTTGTGTGATTTCTGCAGTATGTACCTGACGAGATGCAGCGAAATATGCCAGGCAATAAATCGTGCAATCTGTTGTTTGTGTCTTCGTTATTCAAATTCACTACGGGAAAACATTGTTTTGAACTCTTCCTTAATTTATTAATCCTTGTTATATTGGATTAAGTTCATGTCTATTTTCTTTTTTTGTTGTTTTTTGTTTGGTGGTTTTGTAAGTTGCTGTTATTATTCTGGAGCTCACTGCTTCCCATTCTATTAGTGCTTTTTGAGCTCTTTAGATAACATCAGGCCACTCCTTAACTCTGTGTAAGTGTTGGGGGGAGGGGGAGGGGGGAGGCATCTTCCTCTATTTGGGCAGAGAACAGCACTGTTTCACTCGTGCTTGGAAGCTTTTTGTCTGCTCCTTTCCATCCTGTTTCGCCTAATCTCAAAATGTTAATCTCAGAATATTTCCTCCCATCCACCACCTGTGCTGTCTTCCTAAATGCATGCATACTTTTTAGCATTCCAGGAGCCAAGTTTTAATATTTCACTATGTGAAAGGAAGAAAATATGTGATTTGGACTCATTGTAGCTTTCTTCGCACATCGTCATGCCTCTTATAGAAGAACCTCAGTTTGCTCTTGGCTGGTTTGGTTTTTCTTCTTTCTTTATCATCATGCCGGCGCTGTATCGAAGGGGTTACGGACCCAATTTGTAATTCCGCATACCGCGTTCGAAACACAGCTGCGAGCGAATTGGCAGTAGACTGCGTTGCGTTGGTTTTCATACAAGGTATGCGTGCCGGCCGTTCAGAAAGCAATGGCTAACTTCTGAAAGTAAATTTGCCAAGAAATCACAAACAGCCAACAAGTGCTGGGGTTTTTACGACGTCCTGTAAAAGGATATGCAACTAACTTTGAAAAAAAAAAAAAATCTTTATACAGTCGAGTCCACTTAAGTCGAACTTGGATAACTAGAATTTTGCTTAAGTCGACGTTATTGGCTTGGTCCCAGCCAAGATCCTTCTTTATCTTTGAATAAAAATTCCTGATAAGTCGAATTCGTTTAACTCGAATTTTCGGATTAGTCGAACATAAAAACAAATTACCGACTATATAAATGTCCACGTTTAAGTCGAACTGTTCATTTCACACACACCTCCCCCCCCCCCCCCCCGAAAAAAAAAAATTTGTTTCGCGAAAGAATGTGTATTTTTAGTCAGTCTGGAGAACAATGTCACACATAATATGTTGCTACATGTCAACAATGGCTGCTAGTGGACGAAAGCTTAAAACTTTGACTTTAAAAAGAAAGATTGAGCTGTTGGAAGAGGTTGAACATAGTGGGAAGAAGAAAGTGGATATAGCTAGAGAATTTGGTATTCCAACATCGACACTTTCCGGCATTTTAAAGCATAGAGACCACTACAAACAGTTATTTTTCGAATGTCAAATGGACAGTGATAGGCACAAAGCTAGAAGAACTGCTGCGTGCGATTTTGTTGATGCTGCCCTTTTAAAATGGTTCACTGTGATTAGATCGGCAAATGTACAAGTAAATGGGCCTTTACTTATTGTAACAGCAGAAGAATTTGCACGTCTTGGAGATCAGACAGACTGGAATTGTAGTGCTGGCTGGTTGGATCGTTTAAAAAAAGACGACACTGCATCACTTACAAGAATGTGTCTGGAGAGAATCAGTCAGTCGACGAAGCAACGACTTACTCATGGATAGAAGACGTGCTCAGACCTGCTTTAGCTAAATATAATTCTTCGGATGTATTTACTTCCGATGAAAGTGGATTATTTTGGAGATTGCCACCTGATAAAGCATTTTCTTTCAAAAATGGAAAGTGTCATGGAGGAAAAAAATTAAAAGAAAGAATAACAGTGGTTGTGTGTTCCAATGTGGATGGTAGTGAAAAATGGCCTTTATTTGTGATTGGAAAATTTTAAAATCCTCAAAGGCCTGAAAACGTGTGTGAATTACAGAGCCAATTCAAAGGCATGGATGACATCAGAACTGTTCAATGAGTGGCTACAAGAATTTGATTATTCAATGGTGTGTAAACAAAGAAAAGTTCTTTTAATTGTTGACAATTGTTCAGCCCACACAAAAATTAACAATCTGAAGGCAACAGAGCTTTTGTTTCTGCCACCTAATGCCACATCAACACTTCAGCCTTGTGATCAAGGTATCATTCAAAATCTGAAAGTTCTTTATAGATCCACAATGTTGTCAAAACTTGTGGGTCATATGGATGCTGACCTCATTTGTGATGATTTCAAGATAACCCTTCTTGATGCTATTCTTATGTTAAAATCTTCATGGAACAGAGTTTTACCAGCAACTATTGCAAATTGCTTTAGACAGGCTGGCTTCTTACCTGCAGTAGATGTCTATGTAAATTATAATTCCACACCATCAGCGAGCAGTGAGAGCAATGTTTCTGACATTTCAGTGGGGCCATTACTTGCTAGATCAGTGGTTCTCAACCGTTGGGGAATTCCCACCCAGGGGGGAATTTTAGGTTTTCCAGGGGGGGGGGGGGATTAAGATTATTTCTAGACTGCATGAATACAAGAACCGATTACTTGATATTGTTTTTCCCTTCATACTTTACAGTTCTGTACATATCACCCTTCTGAAATTCATTTTATAACGTAAGTAGATCCGCAAATCACGTTTTATGTAGATGTCTAGACTTGTTTTAGTATGTGCTATTAAATTTAGCTTCAATTATTACGTATACTGTGTAGGGGCAAGGGGAAATTGTTAGGGAGGTGCTGGGAGGTTATCTTGCATTCATATGAAACGTAAGCTCGAATAGGAAAATAGTCCAGAGGTGCCGACAACTGTCCAGCAATGAAGTAATGGTACTTGAATAAAAATGACCCACAAGAAGGCTGGAAAATAACTTGATGCGGCTAAGTTTATTAGCCAATATTCTTGAGCAATCCGGTAGTTAATACATTTCAATAAAAATATCGATCGTGTCTGTAAACTGCCAGACGGGCCGATCGTGATAAAACATCAATGATAAGTATTCAACTGGTTGATCACACTACTAAGAACTATCGCATCATTAGTATTGCAGTCCTTCTTTTCTTCTGTCTATCTAATGTTGCCAAAAACATTCTTCTGGTGTGGCATGCTCAATTTCATTTCTGGATTCGGCATCTGTCCCACATCGTTATCCTGATATCTAAACTGCCATGATTCAGATTTCTCCTTTACTAAATCTCAGCCATTAATAAAATTGTCCTGCCAGAAAATATCTCAATATATCAGCGATGGCTTGAACATACTGCTTCTCCAGCTACGCTCTCTGATCTCAATGTCGTATCTATTGACCAACAAAACTGACGTGATCTCCGTTATACGTCAGATGCTTGGTTATGTGTAGATTTTTGGTTCGGGAGTTTTACTCCCTCTTCTTTTTGCGTCATAAGCTCCGCTACGACTTGGCAGGAGGAAATACGAAAGTGGGGAATGACGTTCTAAAAATATGGTGAGGGGGGGGGGGGGATGATATCCTAAAAATATGGTGAAAGGGGGCACGGGCCAAAAAAGGTTGAGAACCACTGAGCTAGATTGTATAAAGAGCCAGAGAGATAAGAGTATATAAGAGATAGGAGATCCAGAGGAGTTTGTGAACATTGACAATGATGTTTCTACTAGTGCCACTCTTTCAAGCATTGATATTATAGGGCTATGTATGTCAGTCATTCAACCAACAGACCCTTCCAGCCCTGACTCTGATGATGAGGATGACTGTGGGCTGCAAGCACAACCTGTATCGCAGTCAGATATTGTGGCATCAATTGACAAAATTGACATTTACATGGATGTTCAGATGATGCAGTCTCACAACTGTGTGCCTTTAAACAGGCAATGGGAAGACATTTTTCACAAGTGAAGAAGCAAAGCAAAATCACAGACTTTTTCTTTAATTAATTTGGAAATTTTCAAAATTAAACATTTCAACATTTATGATATTGCTATTTATTTGTTCACTACCTGTTTCCTAAGTAGTACAATCATTTTACTGGATGCTACTGCATGGTACACATGTATTAGTGTAAATTAGTGTAAATGTGTGTGCAGTCTGGATAAGTAGAATTTCTGATAAGTAGAACAAATTCCTTCGGCCCCTGCGACTTCTACTTATCCAGACATCACTGTATTAGCTTATACTTGTTAATTGCAGGTTGGATTTTGCAGCTAGAGTTTCACTATGGAATAAGAAAAGCCAGCCCCATGCCCAAACAACCCTCGTCACATCTTACGACATGTAGAGAAGGTTCACTCAGGCATGCTTCCTTAGTGGCTCAATGAGTATGCTCAGAAAGATAGAGATGGGTTGGATCCGAAGACAGTGGTTGGTGTTTCTAGGGCGGTCATGGCTGGCAAAGATTCGTTTCATTTTCGTGCCAGGGCATTCGGGTGTACACAGAAATTAGCAGGCTTGCGGGTAAGGCTACCCTTGAGGGTGGACGCGCCATTGACCAGGCTGATATACCGAATGCTCTACGAGAAGTAAGACTTTTACGAGAACTAAAGTGATGAATGTGAATCTACAACCATGGTCAGACTGCGAGAACAACAAGTTAAAAGAGGTGTGGCCAGACAAGAACACTATGCAGGAAGCCCAAGAAGATTAATACATCAACGCAGAACTGGTGTCGTGAGCCGCTACACGCTGCAAGATTTACTGAGGAGGGGATCCGAACACTTATGGATTGAATGGTTCGATGCGCAATGAGGATGATCTGTCGACTAACTAACTAATGGAAAGTTACAGTGTGTTATTATTCTTTGCTTTCCCTAAGGGTTCCGGTAACACACTGGCGAAAACTTCCTTAGTTGCCTTATACGACATGTAAAGTAGGTTGCAGTATTAAATTGTTTGCTGCCCGTTAAAGTCCCGGTAACACACGGGAGAAGAAACATTTCATGGCTTCAGAAATGTGGTTTTAGGGAGAAATGAAGAGAATACAATTATCGCACAGAAAATAAATGAAAGAGGCAGATGGAATCCGCAAGTTAATTACAGAAATTACATGTACATAGTCACGATTTATTTTTATGAGGAGAAATTAACTTGGAAAATGGTAAATCTGGTGAGAAAAGAACATGAGAGAGAATTGCCCGAAGGGTTTGTCCACATAACATAATTGGGACAAGAGCAAAGACCTGATCGGGGACTGTTGTGGTGGTGTGAGATGGCAAACTACGATAGACCACAAATACTGACCTAACACGTCAAGGTAAGAAAAAGTCAAGTAAATTACCCAGTTAGAGGGCCTGAAGCATATTGGGTATATGTTGCTAGTTACATAATTGTATAGACTCGATGTGTGAAGTGGTCATCATCACCCCGGCCCATTTCACCGAGGACAAGTTCTCATACTCTTTTAGGGATGGATCGACCTGGGAGAGGGGTCAAATTTAACAGATTCAGTTTGCATATTCCTGTTTTTAAAGGACATCGCAGTCAACACCAGCATTTTTGCCGCTGTGATCTCTTGGCAAGTTCACGTTCAGTAGTTTCCCATTGCTTTATGAACGGCAGCCACCGATACTAACGCGAAACCAACGCAACGCGATCTGCTGCCAAATCGCGCGAAGCTGTGTTGCGAACGCGGGTATATAGGCTAACGAACCGCGTCCGTAAGCTCTTCGCCACGGAGCGGGTAAAAGATTCAGTGCCAAACGAAAATTAGCTTTGGAGCAAACAAAAATGGATGGCGGAAAATGGGAAGTTGTGGCGTGTCACAGTTACGACTTACAGTTGTTAATATTGTAGCAGGCATGTTGCATTATAACGTAATTACAACATTTCTGCGATTATGTACGCCCATGGCAGATAGGGGAAGTCGCTTAAGACAGTTAATCAAGCCATGGTACTTAATCAGTGACAAAACCCGGCTTAGTGGAGATCAGAAAACAAAACTATCGGGCCGTGGTGAAGCCAGGTAATCACAATGCTTACGTGGCTCACCAAAAATAATAGTAGGGAGATACAAATCCCTGTCTGTATCGGGGATTAGAACTCACTCCCAAATGTGCCTTCAGAAAGTAATGGCAAACTACTGAACGTAAACTTGCCAAGAGGTCACAAACAGCAAAAATAATCTGCTGGGGCTGACTGCGACTTCCTGTAAAGGATATGCAACTTATTCAACCCAAATGTGAGGCTTTGGTTATTAGGTCTTCTTTATTCAGCGGAGTAACTATGTTTGACTAAGGAAGATCTTGTCTGTTCGCTTTAATCGAGGACGCGGCGAGTAATTAATTGAATGTTTACAACACGCACCTTGTGTTACATACTTCGAATAGCTATTCAACTGTTTACATCTTTGTCACAGGTGCTAAACCAATAAAGAAGACAAGGAATCCACATTTCCGCCCTTCTTTGTTTACAAACACCAGCCACGCGTTGTCAAGGGCAGGGTGTTTAGCGGGCAGGAATACTGTATTTGAAAATGTTCTTGTGAAGCCGTTATAAATACCAGGCCGTTTATTTTCGGCGTCGCAGGATTTTCAAGGAGGCTTTAGGATTATGGCCCAGAAAACATAAGAATGTAATGATCTCATGCAGGTCTAGAACTTTTGACTTGCGAAGATATAAGTACAACAGAGAAATCTAGAAGAAGAGATATTAGGCGCTCGTGTGTGTGTGTGTGTGTGTGTGTGTTCCCGATACTCATCTTCAGAGAGTTGTTGTTGTTGCTGTTGTTGTTGTTGCTGGTGTTGTTGCTGTTGCTGTTGTTGTTGTTGCTGTTGTTGTTGTGCTCGCTCGTTCGCTTTGAACTTAAGCGTTGTTCACACAAACTACTTCTAGTAGCACTGGACTGAATTTTACGTGTTAATTAGCTTTCCCTATTACCAGTGTATCCAAGCCATCAGATGAACCCACTCCGACTTCAGAGGTACTTGTAATTTACGTCCCCAGGTCAAGGACGAGAAGTCAACATTTTGTCCAATTGTCCGATGTAGGAATTGAACCTATTACCTCGGCATCAGCACACCGGATGTTTAAGAAAGAACGCCCGTTCTTATCCATTTGGCCATGCTTATCTCCGTTAGAGAGTTTTAGTCTTTGCTTTTGTAGCGACATAAAGATACTTTCCGTGCACAAGGTTATGCGTGGGATATTTTTCTTCTTCATGTGTCTTTCAACTCCCAGCAGAGCACCGACCCTCTACCAACTCAGGCTAAGTCCTTTGTGACTAATTGTGTTACAATTGGTTGTATTTTGCAGCTGAAGTTTTATACGTGATGAGGCAGCCAGTCTCACGTCAGCGTTCCTAGTCGTCTCTTACCACATGCATGGTAGATTGAAGTTCTACTATCCTTTGCTCCTCTCATGGGCCTCATTAGAACCAGGACAGCTTAGAATATTAGCATCGGCTAAAAAGAAAAGCGAACATAAAAGGAGGTCCCAGAGAAGCGACTTTTCAATATCAAGTTAGAGTTACTGCTGGACGAGAAGCAATGAGTAGCGGGCGAGTTACGGAAATTGGTAGGGGGCTGAGCTGATAATGTCATAAGCACCGTCGGACGATGGTTTGACACTGAGCTCGTCGCCTGCTTAGAGAGAGACAGGTTTGTCCACCTATTTTTCCGTGGATTCAGGCTGACATGGTGTGATGGCCCTATCTCCTCTCAGACCCACAGCAGGAAACTCCTTCCAGACACATTTAGGGGCAGTGAGTGGTTAGGCCCGTTCTGTGTGTATTCTGATTGTTTAGAGCCCATTTGTGTTCGGGCAGTCTTGAATTGTGTGTGTGGTGCGTGTGTGTGTGTGTGCGTGTGTGTGTGTATGTGTGTGTGTGTGTATGTGTGTGTGAAGATTCACACACACGCACGCACGCACACAAACATGCACATTTTCTCAGCACTATCGAAGAGAAGACGCTCTATTATGGAGTGAAGAGGATAGGGCATTGAGACCGCAGCTCGGAGATCTCCAGCCACGACACTGAGAGAGGGATATGTACGCATGAGCTAACAGAATCAACACAATTGGACTTGGGACGTTCCCACAAACGCTCGACCCTGGCTCAGCATCCTGCGAGGAGTTTCAGTGCTGATGGTGCCACTGGCATGTAGCTCGATGCAGTGTCCGCCTCCAGCTGATGCGTTGAGTGCCATCCAGACAGCCGAATCAGCCTCTCTAGGTGTGGATCCACTGGTGGTTTTCCTGCAATTTCCACCAGGTCGCGGATAGTCTTCACCATGTCAGCCTCTCTAGGTGTGGATCAACTGCTGGTTGTGCTGCACTTTCCACCATGTCGCCGATAGCCTTCACCATGTCAGCCTTGTCATATAAAATCTCACCGCACAAAGGAGCGACAGCGGCCAGTCTATCAGCATGTTGATGTTCTCGCACAACCCCAAGCAATGGGCAGAACATGCGTCATATGTTCTTGACTCTCGTCTAACATTCGTCCAAGTGATTCTTGTTCTAATATCTTCAAGGCATCTTCCATTAGATGCTATGACTGTTCCGAGATACATACACCGATTCACTTGTTTAAGAATATTTCCATCTATCCGTATATATATATATATATATATATATATATATATATATATATATATATATATATATATATATATATATATATATATATATGCCGGCTCCGTGGCCGAGGGGTTAGCAGCTTTCCCCGCTAACCCCGAATACTCTCGTCACGTGACGCGACGAGAATTAGCAGTGGTTCGAATCGCAAAAGTGACTTATGAGAGTATGGAGCCGGTCGCTCAGAAAGTCGTGGCGTGCTGATGAGCGTAATCTAGCCTAGGAATCAACATACAGCTGAAAGATGCTGGTGTTGACCGCAATATCCTGAAACAGGATGGAAACGCGGGAAAAAAAAAAAAATATATATATATATACTAGCAGACCCGGCCCGGCTTCGCCCAGTCCCTGGTGGGGAGCATCTCATTTAATTAATATAAGTAGTCATATAAGCTCCCGTTCCCGTTCCTGACTGTATGTCTGTCTGTCTGTCTGTCTGTCTGTCTGTCTATCTGTCTGTCTGTCTTTCTGTCTGTCTGTCTGACCCTGCCCGGCATCGCCTGGCTCCTGGTGTGGAGCATCTCATTTAATTCATATAAGTAGTCATATATATATATCACTAGCTGACCCTGCCCGGCTTCGCCCAGACCCTGGTGGGGAGCATCTCATTTAATTCATATAAGTAGTCATATAAGTTCTCGTTCCGTTACCGACTATCTGTCTGTCTGACTGTCTGTCTGTCTGTCTGTCTGACCCAGCCCGTCTTCGCCCAGACCCTGATGGGGAGCATGTCATTTAATTCATATAAGTAGTCATATAAGTTCCCGTTCCCGACTGTCTGTCTGTCTGTCTATCTATCTATCTGTCTGTCTGTCTGACCCAGTCCAGCCATGGTGGAGAGCATCTCATTTAAATCATATAAGTAGTCATATAAGATCCCGTTCCCGACTATCTGTCTGACTGTCTGTCTGTCTTGGTTAAATGGAGGAGGGAGGAGGAAGAGGGAGGTGGAGGAGGGAGGAGGAGGGCGGAGACAGGAGGAGTAGGGAGGAATAGGAGGGAGGAGGAGGGATTAGGAGGAGGAGGGGGAGGAGGAGGGAGGAGGAGGAGGGAGGAGAAGGAGGGAGGATGAGGGAGGAGGAGGGAGCAGGAGGAGGAGAGGGAGGAGGAGAAAGAGGGAGGAGGAGGAATGTGAAGGGAGGAGGAGGTAGAGGGAGGAGGAGGGAGGAGGAGGAGGAGGAGGAGGGGGAGGAGGAGGAGGGAAGAGGAGGTAGAGGGAGGAGGAGGGAAGAGGGAGGAGGAGGAAGGAGGAGGAAGAGGGAGGAGGAGGGAGGAGGAGGAGTGAGGAGGTAGAGGGAGGAGGAGGAGGGAGGAGGAGGGAGGAGAAGGAAGAAGGAGGAGGAGGGAGGAGGCAGAGGGAGAAGGAGGAAGGAGGAGGAGGGAGGAAGAGGGAGCAGGAAGAGGGAGGAGGGAGAGGGAGGAGGAAGAGGGAGGAGGAGGAGGAAGAGGGAGGATTAAGAGGAGGAAGAGGAGGGAGAGGGAGGAGGGGAAGAGGAAGAGGGTAGGAGGAGGGGAGAGGAGGAGGAGGAGAAGGGAGGAGGAGGGAGGAGGTAGTAGGATGGAGAAGTAAGAGGGAGGAGGTAGGAGGAGGAGGAGGGACGAGGAGGCAGGAGGAGGAAGAGGGTAGGAGGAGGAAGAGGGGAGAGGAGGAGAAGAATGGAGAAGGAGGGAGGAGGAGAAGGAGGAGTGAGGAGGAGAAGGAGGAGGCAGAGGGAGAAGAAGGAAGGAGGAGGAGGAAGGAGGGAGAGGAAGGAGGGAGAATGAGGAGGGGAGGAAGGAAAGGGAGGTGGAGGAGGAGGAGGTAGAGGGAGGAGGAGGAGGAGGGAGGAAAAGGGAGGAGGAGGGAGGAGAAGGAAGAAGGAGGAGGAAGAGGGAGGAGGAGGATGGAAGAAGGAGGAGGAAGAGGGAGGAGGAGGAGGTAGAGGGAGGAGGAGGGAAGAGGGAGGAGGAGGAAGGAGGAGGAAGAGGGAGGAGGAGGGAGGAGGAGGAGTGAGGAGGTAGAGGGAGGAGGAGGAGGGAGGAAATGGAGGAGGAGGGAGGAGAAGGAAGAAGGAGGAGGAGGGAGGAGGGTAGAGGGAGGAGGAGGAGGAGGGAGGAGGAGGTGGGAGGAGGAGGAGTGAGGAGGGTAGAGGGAGGAGGGGAGGAAAAGGGAGGAGGAGGAATAGAAGGAAGAAGGAGGAGAAGGAAGAAGGAGGAGGAAGAGGGAGGAGGAGGATGGAAGAAGGAGGAGGAAGAGGGAGGAGGAGGATGGAGGAGGGAGAGGGAGGAAGAGGGAGGAGGAGGAAGTAGGAGGAAGAGGAGGGAGGAAAGGGAGGAGGAGGGAGGGAGAAGGAGAAGGAGGAGAAGGAAGAAGGAGGAGGAAGAGGGAGGAGGAGGATGGAAGAAGGAGGAGGAAGATGGGAGGAGGAGGATGGAGGAGGGAGAGGGAGGAAGAGGGAGGAGGAGGAAGTAGGAGGAAGAGGGAGGAGGAGGATGGAGGAGGGAGAGGGAGGAGGGGAAGAGAAGAGGGTAGGAAGAGGAGGAAGAGGAGGAGAAGAATGGAGAGGAGGGAGGAGGAGGGAGGAAGAGGAAGAGGGAGGAGGAGGAAGGAGGAAGGGGGAGGGAAGAGGAGGAGAGAGGAGGAGTGAGAGGGAGGAGGAGGGAGGAGGAAGAAGGAGGAGGAGGGAGGATGAGAACGAGGAGGAGGAGGAGGAGGAGGAAGAGGGAGGAGGAGGAAGGAGGAGGGGAGGGAAGAGGAGGAGAGAGGAGGAGGGAGGGGGAGGAGGAGGGAGGAGGAAGAAGAGGAGGAGGAGGGAGATGAGAACGCAGGAGGAGGGAGAGGAGGAGGAGAGGAGGAGAGAGGAGGTGGAGAGAGGAAGAGGTAGAAGGAGGAGGAGAAGGAGGAGGGAGGAGGTAGAGAGAGGAGGAGGAGGGAGGAGGAGATGGAGGAGGAGGGATGAGGAGGAGAAGAATGGAGAAGGAGGGAGGAGGAGGAGGAGGAGGAGAAGGGAGTAGGAGGAGGGAGAGGGAGGAGGAGGAGGAGGAGGAGAGAGTAGGCGGAGGGAGGAGGCGGAGGGAGCAGGAAGAGGAGGAAGAGGGAGGAGGAAGAGGGAGAAGGAGGGAGGAGAAGGAGGAGGGAGGAGGAAGGAGGAGTAGAGAGTGGGAGGAGGGAGGAGGCGGAGGAGGAAGAGGGAGGAGAAGAGGGAGAAGGGAGGAGGAGGGAGAAGGTAGTAAGGATGATTGATTGCCATCCCACCAGGTTAATATGTTATCGCGGACCTCAGAGAGAAGTGTCTATGTAGAAGACCATTTCCTGGACGTACGTATTTTGGGAGGGGGAGGAGGGGAGGAGGGAGGAGGAGGAAGAAGAAAAAAAAAATACGACAGTTGGCTGCTCTGGAATGAAAGGAAGGCGTGTAGAAAATTTCATCTCAATCGGATGGGCCGTTCGCGAGCGTATAAAGGACATACAGACAGAGATACGCACATCCTTTTTTATATATAAGACTAGCTGACACGGCCCGGCTTCGCCCAGACCCTGGTGGGGAGCATCTCATTTAATTCATATAAGTAGTCATATAAGCTCCCGTTCCCGACTGTCTGTCTGTCTGTCTGTCTATCTATCTGTCTCTCTGTCTGTCTGTCTGTCTGACCCGGCCCAGCCCATGGTGGAGAGCATCTCATTTAAATCATATAAGTAGTCATATAAGATCCGTTCCCGACTATCTGTATGTCTGTCTGTATGTCTGTCTGTCTTGGGT
>OY992885.1:45157666-45252666 GCA_963921405.1 Cepaea hortensis
GTTCCCGACTATCTGTATGTCTGTCTGTATGTCCTGTCTGTCTTGGGTAAATGGAGGAGGGAGGAGGAAGGGAGGAGGAGGAGGGAGAGGGAGGAGGAGGGAGGAGGAGGAGAGAGTAGGCGGAGGGAGGAGGCGGAGGGAGCAGGAAGAGGGAGGAAGAGGGAGGAGGAGGAGGGAGGAGAAGGAGGAGGGAGGAGTAGAGAGCGGGAGGAGGGAGGAGGCGGAGGTAGGAAGAGGGAGGAGGAAGAGGGAGAAGGAGGAGGGAGGAGAAGGAGGGAAGAGGATGAGAGGGAGGAGGAGGAAGAGGGAGGAGGAGGAATGTGAAGGGAGGAGGAGGGAGGAGGTAGAGGGAGGAGGAGGAGGAGGGAGGAGGATAGAGGAGGAGGAGGGATGAGGAGGAAGAGGGAGGAGGAGGAATGTGAAGGGAGGAGGAGGGAGGAGGTAGAGAGAGGAGGAGGAGGGAGGAGGAGAATGGAGGAGGAGGATGAGGAGGAGAGGGAGGAGGAGGGGGAGGAGGGGGAGGAGGAGGGAGGAAGAAGGAGGAGGGAGGAAGACGGATGAGGGGGAGGAGGGAGGGGTAGGAGGGGGAGGAGGAGAAGGGAAGGGAAGGGAGGAGGAGGAGGGAGCAGGAGGAAGGAGGAGGGAGGAGGAGGAGGAAGAGGGAGGAGGAGGGAGGAGGAAGAGAGAGGAGGGAGGAGGAAGAGAGAGGAGGGAGGAGGAGGGAGGAAGAGATAGGCGGAGAGAGGAGGAGGAGGGAGGAGGAGGAGTAGGGATGAATAGGAGGGAGGAGAAGGAAGAAGGAGGAGGAGGGAGGAGGTAGAGGGAGGAGGAAGAAGAGTGAGGAGGAGGAGGTGAGGAGGAGGAGGAAGAGGGAGGAGGAGGGAGGAGGAGGGAGGAGGGAGGATGAGGAGGAGGGAGGAGGAGGAGGGAGGATGGTGAAGGAGGAGGAGGAGGAGGGAGGAGGGTGAAGGAGGAGGAGGAGGGGGAGGAGGGAGGGGGAGGAGGAGGGAGGAGGAGGGATTAGGAAGAGGAGGGAGGAGGAGAACGTAGGTGGGGGAGGATGAGGAGGGAGGAGGGAGAGGGAGGAGGAGGGAGGAGGAGGAGAGAGGAGGAGGGAGGAGGTGGAGGGAGAAGGAGGAGGGAGGAAGAGGTAGAAGGAGGAGGGAGAAGGAGGGAGGAGGAGACAGGAGGAATAGGGAGGGAGGAGGAGGGATTAGGACAGAGGAGGGAGGAGTAGGGTGGAGGAGGAGGGGGAGGAGGAGGGAGGAGGAAGAGGGAGAAGGAGGGAGGAGGAGAGAGGAGGAGGAGGAGGAGGAGGAGAAGGGAGTAGGAGGAGGGAGAGGGAGGAGGAGGAGAGGAGGAGGAGGAGAGAGTAGGCGGAGGGAGGAGGCGGAGGGAGCAGGAAGAGGGAGGAAGAGGGAGGAGGAAGAGGGAGAAGGAGGGAGGAGAAGGAGGGAGGGAGGAGGAAGGAGGGAGTAGAGTGTGGGAGGAGGGAGGAGGCGGAGGAGGAAGAGGGAGGAGGAAGAGGGAGAAGGGAGGAGGAGGGAGGAGGTAGTAGGATGATTGATTGCCATCCCACCAGGTTAATATGATATCGCGGACCTCAGAGAGAAGTGTCTATGTAGAAGACCATTTCCTGGACGTACGTATTTTTGGGAGGGGGAGGGAGGGAGGAGGGAGGAGGAGGAAGAAGAAAAAAAAACTACGACAGTTGGCATCTCTGGAATGAGAGGAAGGCGTGTAGAAAATTTCATCTCAATCGGATGGGCCGTTCGCGAGCGTATAAAGGACATACATACATACAGAGATACAGACAGACAGAGATACGGACATCCTAATTTATATATAAGACTAGCTGACCCTGCCCGGCTTCGCCCAGACCCTGGTGGGGAGCATCTCATTTAATTCATATAAGTAGTCATATAAGTTCTCGTTCCCGTTACCGAACTATCTGTCTGTCTGACTGTCTGTCTGTCTGTCTGTCTGACCCAGCCCGTCTTCGCCCAGACCCTGATGGGGAGCATGTCATTTAATTCATATAAGTAGTCATATAAGTTCCCGTTCCCGACTGTCTGTCTGTCTGTCTATCTATCTATCTGTCTGTCTGTCTGACCCAGTCCAGGCCCATGGTGGAGAGCATCTCATTTAAATCATATAAGTAGTCATATAAGATCCCGTTCCCGACTATCTGTCTGACTGTCTGTCTGTTGGTTAAATGGAGGAGGGAGGAGGAAGAGGGAGGTGGAGGAGGGAGGAGGAGGGCGGAGACAGGAGGAGTAGGGAGGAATAGGAGGGAGGAGGAGGGATTAGGAGGAGGAGGGGAGGAGGAGGGAGGAGGAGGAGGGAGGATGAGGGAGGAGGAGGGAGCAGGAGGAGGAGAGGGAGGAGGAGAAAGAGGGAGGAGGAGGAATGTGAAGGGAGGAGGAGGTAGAGGGAGGAGGAGGGAGGAGGAGGGGGAGGAGGAGGAGGGAAGAGGAGGTAGAGGGAGGAGGAGGGAAGAGGGAGGAGGAGGAAGGAGGAGGAAGAGGGAGGAGGAGGGAGGAGGAGGAGTGAGGAGGTAGAGGGAGGAGGAGGAGGGAGGAGGAGGGAGGAGAAGGAAGAAGGAGGAGGAGGGAGGAGGCAGAGGGAGAAGGAGGAAGGAGGAGGAGGGAGGAAGAGGGAGCAGGAAGAGGGAGGAGGGAGAGGGAGGAGGGAGAGGGAGGAGGAGAAGGAAGAGGGAGGAGGGAGAGGGAGGAGGGGAAGAGGAAGAGGGTAGGAGGAGGGGAGAGGAGGAGGAGGAGAAGGGAGGAGGAGGGAGGAGGTAGTAGGATGGAGAGGTAAGAGGAGGAGGTAGGAGGAGGAGGAGGGACGAGGAGGCAGGAGGAGGAAGAGGGTAGGAGGAGGAAGAGGGGAGAGGAGGAGAAGAATGGAGAAGGAGGGAGGAGGAGAAGGAGGAGTGAGGAGGAGAAGGAGGAGGCAGAGGGAAAAGAAGGAAGGAGGAGGAGGAAGGAGGGAGAGGAAGGAGGGAATGAGGAGGGGAGGAAGGAAAGGGAGGTGGAGGAGGAGGAGGTAGAGGGAGGAGGAGGAGGAGGAGGGAGGGAAAAGGGAGGAGGAGGGAGGAGAAGGAAGAAGAAGGAGGAAGAGGGAGGAGGAGGATGGAAGAAGGAGGAGGAAGAGGGAGGAGGAGGGAGGAGGAGGAGGATGGAAGAAGGAGGAGGAAGAGGGAGGAGGAGGATGGAGGAGGGAGAGGGAGGAAGAGGGAGGAGGAGGGAAGGAGGAGGAAGAGGGAGGAGGTAGGAGGAGGAGGAAGAGGGAGGAAGAGGAAGAGGAAGAGGGAGGAGGAGAAAAGGGAGGAGGAGGGTTTAGGAGGAGGAGGGGGGAAAGAGGAAGAGGGAGGAGGAGGAGAAGAATGGAGAAGGAGGGAGGAGGAGAAGGAGGAGAAAGAGGGAGGAGGAGGGAGGAGGAGGGCGGAGACAGGAGGAGTAGGGAGGAGGGGGAGGGAAGAGGAGGAGAGAGGGGAGGGGAGGGAGGAGGAGGGAGGAGGAAGAAGGAGGAGGAGGGAGGATGAGAACGCAGGAGGAGGAGGAGGAGGGAGGAGGAGGGAAGAGGGAAGAGGAGGGAGGAGGAGGATGGAAGAAGGAGGAGGAAGAGGGAGGAGGAGGAGGGAGGAGGGAGAGGGAGGAAGAGGAGGAGGTAGGAGGAGGAGGAAGAGGGAGGAAGAGGAAGAGGAAGAGGGAGGAGGAGGAGGGATTATGAGGAGGGATTAGGAGGAGGGGGAGGGGAAGAGGAAGAGGGTAGGAGGATTAGGAGGGGAGAGGAGGAGGAGGGATGTGGAGGAAGGAGGAGAAAGAGGGAAGGAGGTGGGAGGAAGAGGGAGGAGGAGGAAGGAGGAAGAAGAAAAAAAAACTACGACAGTTGGCATCTCTGGATGAAAGGAAGGGTGTAGGAAAATTTCATCTCAATCGGATGGGCCGTTCGCGAGCGTATAAAGGTCAGCTGTTATCGCGGACCTCAGAGAGAAGTGTCTATGTAGAAGACCATTTCCTGGACGTACGTATTTTGGGAGGGGGAGGAGGGAGGAGGGAGGAGGAGGAAGAAGAAAAAAAACTACGACAGTTGGCATCTCTGGAATGAAAGGAAGAGGAAGGCGTGTAGAAAATTTCATCTCAATCGGATGGCCCGTTCGCGAGCGTATAAAGGACATACATACATACATACAGAGATACAGACAGACAGAGATACGGACATCCTAATTTATATATAAGATGATGTTCCTCTTGTACCTTGCGATGTCGAGGTGAAGTATAAACATCGTAAGAGTGCCCGATTACAGGCTTCATGTATCGATATGCCCATGGACTCTGCTATTCCCTCCGTCCAACGTATATATATATATATATATATATATATATATATATATATATATATATATATATATATATATATATATATATATATATATATATCTTCTTCTTCTTCTTCTTCTTCAGCTTTCCGAGCCATTGAGGTTCTTTGCTGCAAATACAATCCGTCTCCATTCGTCTCTCTGGTGGACCTTCTCTTGCCAGTCGTTGATTCCAAGTGCTTGTAGGTCTGTACATGTATTATCTCTCCACTGTCTTCTTGGTCTACCTCGGGGTCTACGGTCATTTATTTCCTGAGTGTAAGCGAGTTTTGTTTCCCTATTATCTTATTCTTTCTATATGCCCCAGCCATTGTAGTCTATTAGCCTTCATGATACCAGTGATGAGCGGGGACTTAAACAGATCATAAATGTCTTTGTTACTTCTTCTTTTCCACTCTCCACTTTGTGTATCCCTAATGGGTCCAAAGATGTGTCTTAAAATTTTGTTTTCAAAGGTTTGTAACAAGGCTTCGTCTCCTTTCGTTGTACTCCAGGTTTCAGAGCCATACAGCACAACTGGTCTGATCAGTGTTTTGTATATTGTGATTTTGGTGTTACGAGATAGCGCCTTTGATTTTAGTAGATGTTGTAGTGCATAGTATATCTTATTTCCAGAGTTGATTCAAGTTTGTATTTCTTCCCTTATGATGTTGGAGCAGTTGAAGATTGTACCCAGGTATTTGTATGTTTCCGTTCTTTTAATGGTCATATTATCTATTCGTATGTGACCAGAGTTTTTAACCATTCCGTCTCTTGAAATTACCATATATTCTGTCTTATCTTGGTTGATAACCAGCCCCATCTGTTGGGCTTTTTCCTATATATATATATATATATATATATATATATATATATATATATATATATATATATATATATATATATATATATATATATATATATATATATATATATATAATATTCGCATATCCTTTATAGGACATCGCTGTCAACATCAGCATTTTTCAGCTGATTGTTGATTTCTTGGCAAGATTATGCTGAGTAGTTTTCCATTGCTTTCTGACCGGCCGGCTCACATACCCCGTAAGTTACCAATGCAGCGAGAACCGCTACCGATTCTCGCTCAAGTTACGTTCCTCACGTGGATATACGAGATTACGGAGAAAGTCGCTAACGCCTGGGCCAGGGAGACCGTATATTACAATGCGGTATTTCTTTCTTCTTTGAGAAGACAATAATCTCTGTTTTCTTACAATTTAATTCTAACCCTAATAATGGCTACACCCATTTGTTGATTAGCTTCCACATAATAGATAATATTGTAGTCACTATTGCCGACACCCCCCCCCCCTCCCATCTTCTCACTCTTTGTCTGTGTGTCTGTGTGTCTTTGTGTCTGTGTGGCTGTGTGTCTGTGTGTCTGTCTGTCTGTCTGTCTGTCTGTCCGTCTGTCCGCCTCTCTCTCTCTCTCTCTCTCTCTCTCTCTCTCTCTCTATCTCTCTCTCTCTCTCTCTCTCTCTCTCTCTCTCTCTCTCTCTCTCAGGTCTCACACATCCTAAAGCTGTTAATATTCAGTCTGCTATTTCTTGTGTTATACTCTCTGCTTTGCCATCTGTTCTCGCGATGGGAACATGCCCCTTACGTAAGTCTTGTGAATCGTTTGCACCCAGTCGCATGTGGACTGTCTGCAGTCAGCTGGTGTACATGTCTTTCTCTACGGAGCCAGGTTGATCACTGTTTACACAGATGGATCAAGCAGAGAAGCTATTACGTTTGGAAAGAAGCGAACAGATAAGGACAACTTATCACAAACAGCAGCTCGATAATTAAACACTATTTACTTGTATTACATGTAGTTGTGGTAACCCTGCACTTGGGTTTATTTATTTATTCTATGGTAGGTAATATTGTCAGTGAATGTCTGTAAGACAGATATATTTTGTTAGCATACATATAACATACACCGCCGGGTCTTCAAGGATATGTGGCCACCGAAGACTCTTTAGCCAAACAGTTGGAAAGACAAGTCTTTTAGACATAAGTTCAGAGGCTGGAATTTCCTTTGCCATATGCCTGGATCAGGCTATAGATTGTAAGACACAATTTGCACGGCATTAGTTAAAGAAGAATGGAAAATGTGCAAGACGTTTTGGTGCAAGCACGAAAACGTCACGAAAAAGGAAGTTAGACTTGAGCTGGCGTCCACGTCGGACGTGGTCTCTGGTCACTGGAACATGGCTAATCGCTGATTGGCATCCTTGTTATACTGTTTGTCTTCCGGCTCTGCGGGAAAAGGGGTTGCGGACGAAATTCGTTATCCCGCATACCGCATTCAAATCGGTAGCAGACTACCTTGCGTTGGTTTTCATAAAATGATATGAATGCCGGTCGCTCATAAAGCCATGGGAAACTACCGAAAGTCAAGTTGCCAATGAATCACAAATAGACAAAAAATGATGAGGCTGACTGCAATCTCCTGTAAAGGATGTTCAACTAATCTGTTTTGGACGCTGTCGTTTTTTTTCTCGTGCGCCAGCTTTGAACTTGAGCGTAGTCCTCACCGGACTGATTTTTGCGTGTGTGCTACAGACACTCATACCACCTGATGAAAATCAACGCGAGACGGTCTGATGCCAAATTTCCCGCAGCTGTGTTTCGAACGCGGTATGTCTGATTACAAATTGCGCCCGTAAACCCTTCACCAGAGCGCAGGCTACAGTGTCAAAAGGCAGAGTAAATAACAACAAACCACATGCATGTCAGAGTGAGTGGCACCTTGAAGTCTTGACAGACCAAAGTATGTGAGTTGAAATGTGGCCAATATTCCATCACAATGCCTGGACAGAGCTACAGAGAAACATGTGGTGCCCAAACGACATGTTCCCTCTCTCGGCCTAGTCTTGTGTTTTACAGAGGAATGGGTAACCAATACGTCTGGCACAAGGTAGGCTGCAGACGCTGGCGGCACAGCGTCAAACCTCCGATACCTCGCCACCACGAGCAGATAGCGAGTGATGGCCAGACCCTGGAACCCAAGGGACCCGGCTTAGAGGTGTTCAGCCAAGTCCCATAGGTGAGGGCCTCGTACGCGTCCGGACCGTAAGGGCGCGTACTTCTGTCAATCACAAGTGTCCGGACCTGTGTAAAGCGTGCACTATCGTCGGACTCCCCGCCTGATTTTAGCGGATACCACAACCAGCGGGAGTAGGCCCGCCGAAGATACCGCAGGAGATATTGCACATATTGCAAGTAAATCTCCCATCCTTCCACTGTGCGGATCTCGCGACCGGCGAGAATAGGCCCGCCGGAGATAATGTTCGTCTGCTGAGGACAAATTTCTACCGAGACTGAATAAGTAAAGAAACGATGTCAGAGTAAAGAACAATAAACCATATGTATGTCAAGCGGCCGTGCTGGCCAAGTTGATAGCTGACTTCGCTGGTAATATCATGAGCAGGGTCGGACGCGGGTTCGACGCCTCGGACCGTGGCTTCTGAGAGAAAGAGTAGTCTACAAAATGTGATATCGCTAGTACAGCACAGATGTGAGAGACAAAAAGTCTACAAAATGTGACATCTCTATTACAGCACATAGCCCTGGCTTGAATCGGGACAAATTGTATTGATTGATTGATCGGATGTGTAGGTCTGAGTGTAAAATAGATGGTTGCATGTCTTGTACAGGACGCTGCAATCAACCTCTGTTTTATTGATTGTGTAGGATTTATTGAACAATTTTACCTTCAGTAGTTTATTGTTGCATTCTTAAAGGCTGAAGCTCTTACATTGTGAGAATCAACGCAAAGCGATCTTCTCCCAAATGACTTGAGGATGACTTCAAACCCGGTGTGTTGGGATTGTGAAGTTTCGTTCACTACCTCTAAGCTACAGAAGTCGACGCAGGTCTGAGTGAAATGATATAAAACAGCAATACAACAAAACATATCAGAAGAATGGAAACCTCTTCTTGTAGTCCGTACCGTGTGACGTCGGTGATCATATCTTTGCACAGCCCACTGTCGCGTGTGCTGCCAGTAATTTCTGATACTGATGTTCCTCCATGCCATGATTTCACACTGTCCAGCAACTTCTCTGTTGGTCTACCCTTCCTGTCTCTCCCCCCCCCCCTAAAACTTTCCCCTTTTGACGACATACTCCAGCCTTTCCCTTCTCATGACATATCCAAAGAATGTAAACAGTCCGCTGCTGATGCGAGTAACCAGTTTTATTTGTGAGTTAACCTCTTCACGATATCTTTATATCTCTTTCCATCCATCCCTAGTGTTCTCATCATTCTTCTATACAACTATATATTAGCAGCTTCTACATAATTTCTCAGTTGGCTGCCAATTGTCCATGAGTAGCTTCCGTACATCAGGATTGGATCATTATAGCGCTTAAGAACTCTTTCCCTCATCTCAATTGACAAAGATAAATTGCATAGACTATTCTTCATCTTCTTAAATGCTGCTTTTCCTTGAGCTATTGCATTTTAAACTGCCTTAATACATCTTATATCAGCTGTTCTTAATGTACCCTAAACTATTGACTTGTTTCAGAATAGTCAATTCATTTTGATATTGCGTTTGGGTATACAATTTGAGCTAGCACAGAATAACAGATGATAGTAGAAGTGAAAAAGAAATTAAAAAGAGAATTAAAGTTAGTTGCGTGTCCTTTACAGGACGTAGCGGTCAACCCCAGCATTGTTTGGTTGTTCGTGGTTGATACAGAAGAAATGTATAATTTTCCAATGTAGCCACCACTGCGTACAATACAAGTCCTCCAGCGCCGATAAAGTGCTTGGAATTCCCGTAGAAAAAAAAAATTTCTCTTGGTGGCGTGTGTAACCGCTCTAGGGTCACTGCTCGGTGTGCCTGACCCGGTCGTGAACGGTCTGTCACAGAAGTCACGCAGTTTTGAAACTTCCTACTCCACTCATACACTTGCTGGGCTGGCAGGCATGCATCGTCATAGTGGACCTTCATTTGCCGATGAATTTATATAGGTGTCACCACTTCACTGATTAAAAAAACAAACAAACGGATAACAGAACGCGTCTCCTTTTTGGTGCATGTCAAAAGTGGGGCGGTCATCTTTAAATTGTCATTACGACGTCACAGTGTTCGTCTGCACCGTGATATCATGTGCTAAACACTCTTGACATCCTTAACAACAATATTGACAGGTTACAAGACAAGGGTGTGGTTGTTGTAATTTCTATCACACTTTTAAGGTGTTCATTCAAAACCTCATATATTCAACTTTACTAAATGGCGGGAAGCCCGGACAATGAACAAGCAATTAGAAAGTCGCATAGAAGACCTGGAGATGTGGATATACAGAAGAAAATCTCGTATTTCATGTAAACAAAAACAATGAAATACATATGTGCTAGACAAACTGGGAATGAAAATAGAGTTGATTTAAGAAATGAAAATGATTCAAGTGAAAAATGTCGGCCACGTTAAAATACATAACACTCTTATTATACTCTTATAAAACCATGCTGGAGGGTAAAGTTGAAGGTAAGCGAGCAAGCGACGGACAGTAAAAATACAACTAGCATTTAAAAAAAAATTGCTGAAACTACAGCTAGGAAATATGTCACTCCAGGAGAACCTAACTGTAGTAAGTAAAAGTAAAGGACATTTTCACACGACCTAAGGCACCGGTTTCCGTGGCTATGGCGTTGCGGACGCGATTCTTAATGCCGCTTGCCCGCGTTCAAAACACAGCGATGAGCGATTTGGCAGCAGACTGTGTCACACTGGTTTTAACGGGTTGGTATGAGAGCCGGTCGTTCAGAAAGCAATGGCAAACTACTGAATGTAAAACTTGCCAAGACATCGAAAACGGCTAAAACATCCTATAAAGGATATGCAACTTAAAAAAAAAAGGCGCAATGGGCATGCTAGAACCGTATGTTTATACACCAATCGACTCTCAATGGGTGACGTGGCTAGTAACACACCGACAGCCTTTACTCCCCAATACACATCTAGGTAGCTATGTTAGGCTGGGTTAACCTGGGAGCACACGTGCAGTTTAAAAATTTGAATCTGCTCCGATGCGCATCGAACCCTTGAGCGTCTACATTAACTGATTCCGTGTCGAAGGAAACTATATCGCCATCTGTGACCAACTATTTGGATAGAAGGACGATATGTGTCTACACAAGGGTCCACGTCTTATTTGTTTTATTATATGGTAGCTCCCGCAATCTAAGTGATCGGAAATTATATTATAATACTTGTTCATTTGATGAGCAGCGGCTGGCCGAGTGGCTAGAATGCCGGATTCTCCTTCGAAAAACCCGGTTTCGAATCCTCGGTAAGGTGTGGATTTTGTTCTGTCGGGGGCAAAAAGAAAACCCTAACCTGCACAGTTCGCGGCGACTGCACTAATCCCTCAGGCTCAAGACCCCATTGCCATGCACCGCAAGGTACTATATATGCAGTAGATGACAGATGACAGTTTATTTGATTGCTATGTTTGGTCCAAACTTACTTCTTGCTTGACACTGAATCAGTTAAGGTACCCGGCTCGCGATAATGTATATAGCTATATTAAGATTTGCACACCGTGACCAACTAGGGTTAGAATTAAATAGTAATAAGACAATTGCTTGGATAGCAAATCCATTACGTGGAAAGTCCGAATCGAAAGCTCACTGTGTGGACGTCATCTGCAGACTGCATTCTTCTGGTTTCCGGAAGAACAGCCTATGGTGAACGGGAGGCCCAATATACGGAAGTGAGGCTAAGCAGCCATGTGCACGACGTGACGATTCCTTGGGTGAGCCCAGTATCATAGCGCTGTGTGATGGCTCTGCAAGTATGGAAGCCACCTTGGATGGCGGGGAATGCCCATGGTCTGTCCCTGCCTTCCCTTGAGGGCTGGCCAGGATGTCTTTGGCTGTTCTATATGGGCCAGCTGGGATGGGGGATAACACCCCCAACAGTGAGTCAAACGTCCTAAGAAAACCCCCGGGAAGGTTAACCCGGTCAACAAATGCCCGCAGAAATCGGATGTGTCGGCCTAACGGCGCATGAACGCAGCTCTGCTGTAAACAGGCACATGGCAATCACTCATCTCATCTCATCTCATCATGTTCCTCTTGTACCTTGCGGTGTCGAGGTGAAGTATAAACATCGTGAAAGTGCCCGATTATGGGCTTCATGTATCTATATTCCCATGGACTCTGCTATTTCCTCCGTCCAAAGTTTACGTGGTCGGCCTCTTCCTCTGTCTCCATCTGGTCTGTACATCATTACTTGTTGTGGTATGCTGTTGACTGGTAACCTACTTGCATGGCCAAACCATTTGACTTGCTGCTTTCTAATAAAATCTAGTGCTGGTATAACCCTCACTTTAGTCCTGATTTCTTCATTTCTGATCTTATCTCTTCTTGATGCTTGAGTATTCTCCTCAGGAATCTCATTTCTGTTGTTGTGATTTTTCTTTTCCCTTTTTCTGTCATTGTCCACGTTTGGCATTGGTAGCATAGAGCTGGTAAGAAGATTGTATTGTAAAGGGCTTTCTTAGTAGTTATTGAAACATGTTTGTTCTTTAGTATTGGTGCCATTTGTCCAATGAGTTGGTTTGCCTTATTGCATCTATTTTCGATCTCGTCTTCTGATCTGCCATTTGATGATATTATACTTCCTAGGTACTTGAAACTCTTTACTTGTTTCAAGGGATGTTCGTTTAGATAAATTGTTGTTGTTTTTTTTTCTTTGGTTATAGTCATTACCTCTGTTTTGCTTGTGCTAATTTTCATGTTATGTTCCCTACACATTTCGTTTAGACTGTTCATGTGGTCTTGTAATTCAGCTTCTGATTTTGCTATTAGTTCTTGGTCGTCCGCAAACAGGAGTTCTCTAATTTTTAGATATACAGTTGGTTCTTCTTCTGTGTTCTCGTCATGCGGTATTCTTGCGGTCTCTGTTTGGCTGGTCAGATTTGTGTCCTAAACCTGCGACTGGCCTAGCAAGCCGGCAGGGGATCTTCATATGCACGTAGAAAAACTAAAAAGTATAAACAACGCAATCAAGTCCGGGAAAAAAACTCCTGATGAACGCAGAAGAAGCAGTAATAAGACACATATTATGGACGTCACAATGTAATAATATACACGTAAATAGGAATTTGCTTAAAGAAGTGAATGGGTACAACTATCTCGGAACAGGCATAACATCTGATGGGAGATGCCTTGAAGAGATCAGAACAAGAATCGCCTTGGCGAAGGTAGCCTTTTGCAAGATAGAAAACATACTGACCAATAAAAGAATGGCATTTGCAAAGAGAAAAAGAGTGTTTAAGTGCTACATAGAACCTGTACCTTTGTATGGATGTTAAGCGTGGATAATGCGCAGACAAGCTGTAAAATATCTAATGGCTGTGGAAATGTGGTTTCTGAGGAAAATGCAAAGAGTACCATGAACAGAAAGAAAAATAAATGACCATGTCCTACAAGAAACAATTGAAAACCATACACTGATTAGACAAATTTGATGTAAACAGTGACAATATTTTGGACACGTTATGTGAAGAAATAAGTTAGAGAACTTGGTGACAACGGGCAAGATTAAGGGGGAAAGAACAAGGGGAAGACAGAGAAGAAAATGCATACGAGGGCGAGTCAATAAGTAAGTCACACAGTTCTGTGGGATGGCAGGTAAATGTAGTTGGTGTTTTCTACAGGTGTCTTTAGGTGACAGCATCATTGAACTTTATATTCCGGTTCATCAGGTGGCGCTAGGTGTCTCATGCGCAGCGCATAAACAAAATGGCGACCGTACTTGCGGAGTGTACAACGAAAGAGCAACGTGCTGTTGTGTGTTATTTGTGGGCAAAAGGACTACCTGCAAAGGACATTCATAAGGAAATGCTTCCTGTTTATGCTGACTACCAGCCCGAATCAAAGCGGGCTTCAATGCAATGGAAACATTCTTCTTCGCCTTGTGTCCAAAAATTCAAGGTTACGCCATCAGAAGGAAGGGTTATGCTGACAGTGTTCTGGGATTGCCAAGGAGTACTTTCAAGCAATTTCAAGAAAAAAGGTGACAATGTGAATTCTGATTCGTATTGTAAAGTTCCATCGGCGCTTCATGATGCAATTCGAAGAAAACATCCAGGACTGCTGACTAGAGGAGTGTTGCTTCTTCATGACAATGCCAGACAACATACGACTCAGGAGAAAATTAACCATCTATGGTTGGAAGTTCTGGAACATCCGCCTTACAACCCCGACTTAGCCACTAGCGATTTCCACCTTTTTGGTCGCTGGATGGAGAATACAACACACTCACACACACACACACACACACACACACACACACACACACACACACACACACACACACACACACACACACACACATGCACACACACACACACACACACATCATGATTGTAACCGACCCAGAAAGTATGCCGAGGAAGGTGAGGACAGGCATGCTTCGTACAGAGTGGCTTGCTTCGCTTCGGAGGACACGGGTGGCAAGCATCGCCTGGATCATTTCTCCGGGGCATGCCGGTGTTCTGGGAAATGAACAGGTGGACAGATTGGCTGGCTCTGCAAAACTTGGCGGAATATTGATGCATGCAAGGCAGACGCGGTTGCGGCCTTGTGGGAGCACGTGCACACCTCGGAGGAGCAAATGAATCATCATGGTCTGGCAAGAATGAGACAGCGAGGAGTGACGAGGGGTTCTGGCCGACGCTCAACGCTCAGAGGAAAGGCGAGACGGACATATAATCAGATTGCTACTGGAACTATTGGTGTTGGGACTCTTCGCTGGCTGCTGAACGGAGGATGGGGACGGAGCGCTTATGGAAATGCCCCGAATGCTGTGATGTCGGTTCTTAAATCAATCAATCAACCTTTTTGGTCCACTGAAAACCCACCTTGGCGGGATACATTTCGAGAATGAATGTGATGTGAAAACGTGGTTAAGAAAACAGAGCACGCAGTTCTATGGAGCCGGTTTGGGAGGACTGATAAAACGATGGGATAAGTGCATCAATGTTGGTGGAAATTATGTTGAGAAATAAAGAGACAATGTATGTATAAAAATAAACTGGTTTCAAGTTGTTATCATATTTAGTTATTTTTCTACAGCCATTTGTGACTTACTTATTGACTTCCCTCGTAGATGGCTTGGCCACGTGGTATGGTCGAGACAGGAACACAGACCTGATCCACAACTCTGGTGATCGAGTGAGACGGCGAAACATAACCGCCCACGCTTATCGGAATGGCACATGATGGTGATGATATGCTATTTATCAACATATCTGAAAATTGGCAAATAAATTCTGCCTCATCCTGGTAACTACAGTTGAGTATATTTAGCCGTCACATGTCACAAATCAATAGTCGATACAAGATTTATAGCTTTATTGAACTGCGCAACGCTGTGCAAAACCCGTGCATCGACGATAGCGATGACAATACATATGTAAACATTCATGTCGCTAAGCGGAACACCACCGATATATCAATTAGGTTACATTCTTTCCGTTCAGAAATTTATGAATGGAAATTAGAAGTATATGTAAGACTAATATAGAGGCCTAAACTGATTCAGTGTTGAAGGATAATATATCGCCAACTGTGACTTATCATTTGGCCCGAAGGGTTTTATATCGCTACACTAGCGTCATTGTGTTATTTGTTTCGTTTCGGAGTACTTGCGCAATTTTAATTCTCAGCGAATAGACATTTTCATTATAATACGTGTTCATTTGATTGTGCCCATTGTTTGGTCCTAACTTACTTTGTTGTTTGATACTGAATAATTTCTTTCATTCATTCATTATGTACCATGCCGATAAGCGTGGATCAGCTTCGTATTTCTGTCTCGATCATACCACGTGGCCAAGCCATCCAGGTAGTTACTTCTCGGTCTTCCCCTTGGTCTCTTCCCTTCGATCTTGCCAGTCGTCACCAAGTTCTCCAATTCATTTCTTCTCATAACATGCCCAAAAAATTTTAACTGTTTACATCTAATGTCTCTAATCAGTTTACGATCTTCATTTGTTTCTTGAAGGACTTTTTCATTGGTTTTTCTATCTGAAAAATAGTCTTGACAGTCTTTGTCTGTTATAATTTTCTATACATCCGTAAAGAAGGTAGTCTGCTATTACTTTCCTTATTAGCAGCGACCGTACTGTTCGGTGACCGTAGCCATTGTCTATAAAGAGATTCTCTGGCGTCCGTCGCGAACTTGAGACTTTAACAGACACCTATCTGTCGGATCCTCCCAAGCTCAATCCGCAACCTGCTATCACGAATGGGCTGGGGAACATTTCTGTATAGGACAAGCCACTGCTTAACCCTGAAGTGAATTACAAATATGAATTATTATTATTATTATTATTATTATTATTATTATTATTATTATTATTATTATTATTATTATTATTATTATTATTATTATTATTATTATTATTTGTTGTTGTTGTTGTTGTTGTTGTTGTTGTTATCGCTGTCGAACCTATTGAATTCAAGTTTCGCACTCCTGTATAACTGGAGCAACTGGGGACTTGTGAGGACAAGGTTCCGTGCTGGTAGTCAAGCTATTCACTCATTCTTACCATGCTCGCTAGCTCGTCAATCGGTAAGTGCAAGACATGGATGCTGATTGTCTACGATCATCAGGTTTAATTGCTACGATTCTCTTGCAATCTCACAGAGTGCAAAGTTTGTAGTCCTCGGCAGGTTTCATCACAGTAGAGACAATGGGCAGTCCCCCTGTTGTTAGACGTACTAATGCCTGCCCAGGATGTGCCACCTGCAGGTGAAGGAAGAGCTTGGTCAGCATAAGCGTCGACGCAAACACATCAGCATCAGTACTGACGAAAAGAGCTGATCACTCATCAGACATAAACAATCCATATACGTTGGATATGTCCAAAAAAAAAAAAGGATTAAAGCAAGAAATGCCTGACAACAGTAGGGTTTAATGGGAAGAAAGGCAAGAGAAGATGTAGAAAGAAGATACTAGAAAGCATAGTATTATTCCACTGAGAAACATCTGTAAAGGAAATATTTGACAAAAGATGAGACGGTAATCTGTATTCAAGCACGATAAGCAACGACATCGACATTGAAGAAATGTTGCATTGATTGTCAAAATTGGTCATGCGCTATTGTTGGTTACCACACATGCAAGAAGTCAAACCGGAACATTGGCCAGGTTCCACCAATGCTACAAATAAGCACGAAGTAGTTGTAGACGTACAGTTCCAGCTTCACAGCAACGGGTCGTTCCATATTTGCCACATCATGTGCTAGCAAAATCCAACATATACAAAGATAGCATATACCATGACATTGTCCAGGACGCTGTAACTAACTTCACGATGAAGACCATAGAAGACAAGGCAAAAGGAAGAGGAGAAGAAAAAGAAAAAGAAGAAGAAGAAGAAGAAGAAGAAGAAGAAGAAGAAGATGATGATGATGATGATGATGATGATGATGATGATGATGATGATGAAGGTAAGTAACAAGAGTACAATCGCTGTGACGATGTTTGTGGCTTCAATATATTAAAAGCAGTGACGCATGAGATTGTTAATACACAGCAGTATTGCGAAATTGTGGATCTTAATAGAGAAAGTTTTGCTGGCAATATGTTCTGAATGAAAAACAATTTAGAAGTCTTTTTTTCGTGCTATTTGGATAGTCTCAAGGGTCTCTAACAACTGATAGAAGACAATTGGCTGGTCGAAAATAGTCGAGTGTCATTAACGTCACAACTACTCGTATGTTCTCAGTTAATAAATGTCGATAATATGTTATTGACCAACAAATGTCATACATATGTGAGCTACAAACACACGTCATATCACTTGGTAGCCAATGCATGTCGTAAGTAAATTTTTAGTCAACACATGTTGTAAGTATGTGGTTGACAAACAAATGTCATACTCGTGAGTTATCAACACACATCATGCATTTGTGAGTTACCAATACACATCATACATATGTGAGTTACCAACACACATAATACATATGTGAGTTACCAACACATCATATATATATGTGAGTTATCAACACATATCATACATATGTGAGTTACCAACACGCGTCATTCATTTGTGAGCTACGTCGGTCGGTTCATAGTGCAATTTCCTTGGAGACTCCTTTGGGTCGTCGCTGGAGCTACGGAATTCGTGCCTTGTGCGATGCTTTCGACAGGTCGCCCTGTGGAAAGAGACAGAGCTAAATGGGATAAAACCCTGTGCAGTGCTCGTTGCCTTTAAACAATTAAACAAATAAGGAATGTTGAGACTGTTTGAAGAAACAATCACATAATCATGTTCGTGGGGGATTTAAATGAAAACCTTAAAAATGTGATAGCAATTACAATAACCATGCCGTTGTCTTGTAACTTGTCAATATTGTTGTTAAGGATGTCAAGAGGGCTAAGCACGTGACATCAAGGTGCATAAGACGCCATAAAGGGAGTTTAAAGATGGACTTTTGAATGTTCCAAAGAGGAACAGAGTTCTATTATCCGTTTTTTGATCAGTGAATTGGTGAAACCTATAGACATTCATCGAGGAATGAAGGTCCAATATGATGATGCATGCCTGTCAGTCCAGCAAGTGTATGAGTGGAGTAGGACGTTTCAAAACGGCGTGACTTCTGTGATATACTGTTCACGACTGGGTCAAGACAGACCAAATAGTGATCCCAGAGTCGACTGCAGCTGTAAAAGGCCTCGTACAAGAAAACCGCTGACTGACTGAGAGTGACCTTGCTGTACATCTTGACTTCAGTCAAGGTTCAGTACACCACATCATCCGTGATGTGCTAAAGTACAGCAAAGTGTCAGCAAGGTGGGTACCACGGCAGTTTACTCCAGAATTGAAACAACGACGCATTGATGCTTGTCGTGAACGTTTGCAGTGCTTTGAAGCAGAAGGTGATAGTTTCTTATAAAAAAAATTGTTACTTGTGATGCTTGCTTGCTTGCTTGTGTTCGTTGGCTTGAGCTCCAACGCGAAGTCCTGTATGTCGGATGAAGGCATCCAGTTGTCCAACATCAGTGTTATGTCATACAATACCTGAGGTTTGTGTGAGTATCCGTTGTCCCATGTCTGGCTTATTGGTGTGCAGACTGGTGGTTCCTCGCCGTACAGGCAGACACTCTCCGACTTCGGAGGAATCGGCGATCCTACTGACTTTAGCCATACCCCGAAGGGACCTGTTGCCCAGGACGCTCGACGAGGACACGTCAATAGGTCTTGGCCAGTATATAACCCGGCCCTGGTGCCTTGGAAACACCTCTGCGTCCCGTTACTTGTGATGAAACCTAGGTTTACTACCACGAGCCGGAAATGAAGAGAGCAAGCAAGGAATGGCGCCATCCCTCCTCACCGAAATCAAAGAAGTTTCGCACGCAGCCATCTGCAGAGAAGGTTATACCGACTCTCTTTTGGGATTTTAAAGATTTGATTTTACAGCGCTACATGACAAGAGGGAGAATTGTCACCAATGATAAGTATACACATCTTCTCAGTAATCACCTTCGACCCGCAATAAAATCCAAACGACGTCCCCTCCCCCCCCCCCCCCCGATGTGTCTCCACCTTGCCGCGGAGGGGGGGGGGGGGCGCTTGAGTGTCCCATTGACTCCAAGCGCTATGCCGATGGATATACAACTACATGTCGGACAGCTCTTGAAAAAAGGAACAGACTAAGAGAGACACAACCTGCTGCTCTACATGTAAACTGAGGATAGCAGTCAAAAGCTCAAATCAGATGCACGAAGCCACTAATACTTGGTCATACCCATATTGAGACATACCCTAAGGCTACCATCTGAGGGATATGGCTGAACGCCTCTAAGCCACTAACCCCTAGATGTGAGAGCCTGGCCGATACCAACATACTGCAAAACATAGGTCAGATGCTGAGCACGCCACTTACTTAGTTCAGATACTTGTTCGATGACTCTCAGCTGGGGGATATGAGGGATCCCCGGATGAGAGGGCCTGGCCGTTTCTCGCTCACTGATGCCTGAAGGTAAGGTGCTGAGCCGGCAGCACATGTAGCCTACCTTGCGAGCGAGTACTAAAGGTAGAAAAGCGCCCCAGTCGCACGAAATGGTTACGGAAAATGTCTATATCTATACTCATAGAGTGAGTGCAGTCAAAGGTGAAAAACGTTTCATTAACACGAAATGGAACGCTTGGCTAGCGAATCCATTGCGTGGAAGTCCGAAGTTAAAACTTACCTAGTGGATGTCGTCCTCAGACTGACCGTTCCTGGTTTTTGCGGGGAGCGGCGGGTTGCTAACGAAATGCCCAATATATGGAAGTGAGGAATTAAAGCAGCCATGAGAAGGATATGGCGATTCCGAGGGTGAGCCCAGTCTCGGAGCAATTTGTGCAGGCTCTACAATTATGGAAGCCTCTTTGGGTAGTGGGCAATGCCCATGGTCTGCCCCTGCCTTCCCTTGACGGTTGACCGTGATGTCTGTTGGATGTGGATTTTAATCTAAGAGAATATTTTATTAAAAGTGTCTAGGGGGTTTAGTTGATTCTCTGGTCACTGGTAGAATACAAGGTGATCAGGGATATTTACTACAAACACCAGGAGAAAACACTTCAATCCTTGAAACAATGGCATCTGTGTGTAGGTTTCCCTTCCCACTTCATCACCCTTTAAATTTACTATAGTGTTAGAAGATATTGATTGTTTACAACATAGAAACAACCACTGTTGAAGAAACATCAACACAATTAATGGAGACATCAACATTTGGACATACTGTTCAAGAATAAACTCAAATCAGAGGTAACTTACAAACATATAATGGCCATATTCAGTTCCGGGCTTTGCATGACATGACATAGGACATAGGTATAAAATCACATGAAATATGACATAGGTGTACAATCCCATATGACAACCCCATTGTTCCAAAAATCAGTATAATCATATTCATGTTCTCACTCCAAACAACCAAAAATTGGTTATACCACAATTGAACCATCCATGGGGTTTTACACAAAAAGAAACCATGATATGAGTTCATAAAACTAGACATATAAAACATTTGTTTCTGACACCAGTTACAATTCTCATATTTAAAAATATTAATAAGATGGTGTCAGAATATTTATTTCTACCCTTCAATTGAAAAAGAAAAAAAAACAAAAACTACTGACCTTATAAATCCATGGCATAGAAAAAACACATATAAAAAGCAGTTGGTACTCTTAATTAAACTAATTAATAGAGTCCTTTATCTCCTGGTGTGCGGTTCAGTGTTTATCTCTAATGTAGATTAGATCCTATTCCCATTATCTGGGTTCCTAGTATAAATGCACTCAGTTGTGTTCCTCACAGGTTTATCCAGTGGTAATTGGCTGGTGAATATTTTATAATCCATACTCCAGGAACTGAAATATCACACACCACATATCCCTCCGTGGGGATAGAATTTTCGACTACTCTGTTGCAATCAAGCTCGGTGCCTTTTGTGAAATTGAGGCCTTGTTGGTCTTACTTCCAGGAATTTCCACTTAAGCTCTGCAGAAGGTACTTTCCCATCTCACCATACACGGTCCAAGTAGACGTCCATTCAGCTGCTCTGCTTCCGATATCAGAATCCCAATTATGTTCACAAAGATGTTATACCCACCAAGTCGCGAGTCTATAACCCATGACTTTTAGGCTGACATTGGACCAGCAAGAGGTAGTCGTTACTATCTAGTCCAGTGTAGGAACTTATATGGCTGAGAGGCATTCAATGGTAGTATCTGTGACTATGTCCAGAATTGATCTGCACATACATGGATCAGAAGATGAATAATTCCAGCACAGAAACAGGGTCGCAAACAATCAGAGGATTCTTTTTGTTGCAGGCGTAGAGGCATTTACTCCGCTGGCTGCTTTTATATGGTTTTCTTGATGGTGTTCAGATCTGAGATCTCAAGTGGATCTTGTTTCTTTTCAGGGTGTTTCAGATTTTGGAACCTTGAGGTAATCTGGTTTCGTTGTTATGTTTCAGAGGAACTTAAGTTGGTACCTTGGTAGTACTGGCTTATTGTTGTTTCAGTGTCTCTTCCCATTTGTTTGAGTTGGTGTTCGTATCTAGAACTTGGTGTTGAGTGTCTTGAACCTTATGTTTGACTTTTGCTGCTATGAGACTTTCTTTCGAAGACTTATCCATTGTTGGATATCAACTTGGTAATCCAACCGACAGTTGAAGGGTTCGAACGGTTGCTAAATTTAGTAACTGGTAGGATTTGTCTATAGTTTCACTGATGTTGCTGAGTGATGAGGCTTCAGGTGGTACTTCTCAGAAGTAACGCAGACGATACCTGTTGTCAGTTACTCTATAGATCTTTATTTTTGTCGATTATTAGATACTGAAGTCCCTCCTGGATATTCCTACTGAAGTAGGACTTCATCAATCACGCAGTCAGTTGTCTTCGAAATTGTCTACTGCTGGCTATGGCAGCTAATAATTGCAGCAGTAAACATTTTTGTGTTCGTCCAAACTGTTCAGGACAGGTTTTCATAGTGAGATATAGTTTCACAATACCTAGCAGAGGTTTTAACATAGGAATTAGAAGTTTTAAAAGCATAGGACAAATTACAGCGTGGCACAACATGGCGCTCAGTCTAAAAATCATTCAGACTCTGGTTTACAAGAATTGTTGATTTATCATTTTAACTAATTCTTAATTAAACACAATTGTATATGTACCTTATCAAACTACATAAATTCGTATTAATAATGTAGATTTAACATACCATTGCTGCAGAGAATGCCATATTTTTGGGCTAAACTGCCCTTCGAAGCAGGGAAGGTTAACACGTCTGTCTTCTTTGTTCACTTGAACCAAAATGGACATTCTAGTGCCTTTGTTTTAAAAGATAGACGACGGTTGGCCAGGTATTTTGCTCAATCGCCAGCCTAAATTTAACTAATGCCAAATAAATTAGGCTCTTCTTTCTTTCCCCCAAAAGTAAGGTACTTAAACAGTAATTATTAGGGATTGGTATTTTTAAGGGCTAGGAAAGGGTGAGGACGTTTTAATATGCTACAATGTCTTTGACTGTTCTACCTTGACCAGCTGAAATGTGGACGACTGTCAGGATCTTACATCCAACTTGACAATGGCTCGTGTCTTCTGACAGGGAGTGAAACACAGTCTTACACTACGAATGATTGTACGAAACACATGGTAACATAACTGAAAACAATTTAATCACATTCTTCATATAATGCAGCGCTCACAAACTAGCAGCATTCTCATTTACGATTACGTATGTACAAATCTACAAGATCATCAATGCATACAATAGCATGATTTCAGTCTCCACAGAGCATACAAGCTTTCGTCCATCAAGCATGGAATAATATATGAAATACAAGCCACTTTCTCCCACGTCTGTCCAGTCTCATAGTCGTCCGCAGTCTAAGCTCCCAGCCAGGGTTTCGTGTTGGCCCGGCTTTGGGTTCTCGTGTGCTTCGTGCGCCACGCTGACCATTGACCACTGCGCAGTTGCTGCTAGTTGAGTTCACATTTGTCCTTGATCGTCGCCTTCCAGGCGCGGGCGAGTGAGATTCTGACATTCTCCGCCGCCCTCTCTTATGAAAGGAGTATCCTTTCATTATGGGTATTTTTTTAAATAATATATTTATACGTCAGAATCCACTAACTGTTTACTGGTAGGTGAATATCTGATATATTCATGAATTCACATTGACTTGGTAATACTGTATGATAAATATATATTTCTCAGTGCTGCCCTGAGGTTACTGTCATCAAGTTTTGTCCCCTAGTTGGACCCGTACCTTGGTTGGTAATAATGAACTCCAGCCAGTCCGGTAGTTATCAGCGACTAACGCTATCTTTCAAGCAACGCAACTACCTCCCGACAAAAGAAAAAAAATACAAACAGAACATGTCAGGCCGCAAATCATCTTCCTCATGAGATGACTTAAGAGTTAGAAACCCACCGATATGGTAGGATAATCCAATCCTGGTCCCCCAACCTTAGTAGCTATGTTCCACGCATAGTTGACGCCACATGGTGGTCTGTAGTCATTTTGGCTACCATGACAAAGATAATATATGCATGCTTACATTTACATCTGTCAAATTGTTTCCCTTTAGGTGTACTGGTGAAACGTTATGGGAAGTAATTTCAAAATTCTTTCAAAAAAATAATAATAAAGTACATTTGTTCTTTTTCTTCTAAGCGTCATAGTTTGATATCTCTTTTCAATAGTGGCATAATTGGCACCATTGAGAAAAAATTAATCAATCAATGATTCTTAGATCACACATATATAAATCCTTTCATACTCTTTGTGATATGCAAATATTAGTGTCACGAAATCATTCACTCTGTCTTTCATTCATGACTATTTGTGGTATAGTCTGCTATTTTTCATAATTTATAAAATATTTATAAACGGTAGCGGAAGTACACACTAATGTGTTCACACGTTGGAATAATCACCGCTGTTCCTGCACACGTTTGGATGTTAATGTTCTTACACACGTTCTAATTACACTGTTGTTGATGAGATGTCCATTTAACACAGTTATACAGTTAAAATATTCGAACAGTTTCTTGTGCTTATATCACTGCTATACATAAGATTTGGTACTACTGGATATTCACTGAAATCTGGAATCCGGTAAGTGTGTCCAAATGTGTAGTACTGTGTTTATAACACTGTTCGTAAGACTGACACTAACGGTTTTAAAAGTTATATTCTTACACTTTATGATCGTTCATTTATTCATCACATTCACCAGTTAAAAATATGATTCAAATAAATTGTAGGACATCGTCTTTATCACAGAAGTAGTTATTCACAGCGTTCTTGTTTACATAGATAATTTAGCTGGACTGTAATAACTGTCTGAGCGTCATAAGTAAGCACTTTAATCTTTGCACTCAGGCGTAGTTAAACTGTCGTTCGACGTCTCGAGAGATCTGGAGAGCAGGTCGACAATAGTATGTTCAGTCCCGCTGATGTGTCTTATGTCAAAGCTGTAGTTTTGGAGTAATAAAGCCCATCTAACTATCCTGTGATTAGTCGGTGTACCTCTTGTGATGATAGTCAATGTGTTGTTATCAGTTTCCACTGTGAAATGTCTACCTAACAACTATCGGGATAATTTCGAAATAGCATAAATTAAAGCGAGACCTTCCAACTCTGGTGTAGACCATCTGCGTTCTCTTGGTTACAGCTTTCGACTTACGTAACAGATTGGATGTAAGATGTCATCATAGGATTGCAATAACACGGCTGCAATGCCTATCATGCTCGCGTCCGTTCTCAATCTGAAAGGAATATGTAAATTTGGTAATCTTAGTATTGGATTTGTAGAAAAGTATCACAATACTTTTGTAAAGGCAGTTCTCAGGCCTTCTCTGTTTACAATTTTATTAGGTTGGTTTTTCGTTAACAGATTTGTAAAACTTTCTGTTAGACTTGAGAAGTTCGGTATGAATCTTCTGTAATAATTTAATAATCCTAACATGCTTCTTACTTCCTTCTTGGTTGTAGGAAGTGACAGTTTTAGAATTCTTGACACAATATTGTCATCAGTGGTAACAAATCCATTACAAATTTTGTAACCCAAAACAGTAGTTTCATGGTAGGTGATTTCTACCTTAGCTGGCTTTACTGTCAGGCCTGATGCGTTCAAAAGTTTGTCGTAGCATCGCTAGGTGTTCTGTCATTGTATTGGTATGTACACAGATGTCGTCCATGTATGAGAGAATGTTGGGTATGTCTGCCAGTAACAGTCTTGTCATTCTTACGAATTTTGCTGGGGCGTTGACTATCCCGAATGGTAGTTTGCACTATTCGTATAGTCCCCAAGGTGTTGCAAATGCTGTCAAGTGTATAGCGTCCTCCGTCATGGGTATTTGCCAGTACTCTTTTGTCATGTCGAGTTTTGTAAAATATTTGGCATGTGTCATGTCTGTCAGTATGTCTTCACAATTTGCCATTGGTTCAGGATCTAACTGTGTAATTACGTTGAGTTTTCGGTAATCTACACATAGGCGTATTGTATTGTCTTCTTTTCCCTAACAATCACAATGGGAGAGCAATATTGTGATTGTGATCTTCTAATAATTCAGTGTATTTGTGCGGGCTGTTGTTTGTCGAGACTCCTGTCTTTTCCACATTTCACATTGGGCAGTGGGGAGCGTTTTGTGTTATATTCACTGGCACAGGAACGGAGCATAATGGGGACGACCCGTTGCTGTGAAGTTGGAACTGCGACTAACTAACTAACTAATAATTTGATTTTTCTCAAGGTCTAAGATTTCTTGGTGTAATTTGTCTTTGTAATGTAAAGGTATCGAATATGGTCTGCATTTGATTGGTACGTCCGTCGTCAGCATGATTTGGTGTTCTACCAGATCTGTCTGTCCTGGATGGTTGGAGAAAATAGTTCTATAGTCTTGTATCAGTTGTCTGTAGTTGTCTGTCATCGTCTGAGAGAGATTAATGTCTTGCAGTGTTTCTGTCGTGTTGAGTGTTGGGACTGGTATTTCGTCAGTTTCGTCTAGGTCTGTGTGGCCCACTACAGTTGTGTTTGCTGCTGTCTCGTCTTGGTCTTCGACTCTGGTGTAGTAGGGTTTCAACATGTTAATG
The DNA here is from genome assembly GCA_963921405.1 of Cepaea hortensis. NCBI lineage: Eukaryota > Metazoa > Mollusca > Gastropoda > Stylommatophora > Helicidae > Cepaea > Cepaea hortensis. The sequence goes on from OY992885.1 coordinate 45,183,676, forward strand.
TGGAATATTTTGTTCATCATTTACTTCAGGTAACAAACTGTTGTAAATTGCTAATGTGCCACGTGGTCTGGCTCCATATACTAACTCGAAAGGTGAAAACCCAGTACTAGAGTGGGGTACTTCTCGATAGGCGAAAAGTGTAGCAGGTAAAAAGATGTCCCAGACATTTGGGCATACTTGGGTGACTTTCGCTAACATGTGCTTTAGGTTCCCATTAATTTCCTCTATAATACCCGTTGAATGAGGGTGATAGGGGCTGTTGAAACATTGCTTAATGCCTAGCATCTTATTAAAGGCTTGAGTTGCAGCGGAAATGAACTGGCTTCCTCTGTCTGATAAAATAGTGTCGGGAAAGCCTATCCTAGCAAATATATGGAAGAATACTTCTATGATGTCTTTGGAAGTAATATTTGTAAGGGCGAGAGCCTCAGGCCAACGTATACATAGATCAATTGCCGTTAAAATATATTTATTTCCCCTTGATGTTACATGGTTTAGTGTTCCCACGATATCTACAGAAATTTTCTCAAAAGGTCTACTTGCAAGATCTGTTATTTGCAAATTTGTTTGAGGTTGTTTCCCTTTTTTGACAAGTTTCTGGCAGATCTCACATGATCGACAGTATTGTTTGATGTCGCTGCAGAATTTGGGCCAGTAGAACTGTGTTAATATTCTTGCTCTAGTTTTGGCATAAGCCATATGCCCTGCAAAAGGTACGTCATGTGTTAGTTGCAGTGCCTTCTTTCGGTGTTCAGTTGGTAACACCGTTTGTGCTATGGTTTCGGCATCTTTCGTGTAGTATCTTGTTAGGATACCGCATTTAAGCTCGAAGTGTCAACTAGCATTCTTTGTCAACTTTGGCTTTTGGCCTACTAGTTTAAAATATTTTTGTAATGATGTATCGGTTTTTTGTGCACTAACACAATTTTACCTCATATCTGGGAAAGGTGTCATAATAGAATTCAGCAGTTCTAGTGCCTCATTTTGGTTCGTCTGAGCTTGTACTTCTGCAGCTGATCTAGTTACTGCGTTATTGGATAAAATATTTTACAGCAAGATGTTACAAGGTCATGTGGTATATCATTAAATTCAGGTAGGTTTGCAATAATTATGTCACAACATGGATTACACAATGCTGTGCATTTTACCTTGCCTGTCAAAAATGGTGTCTGAATGTATGCCCATGCAAGTAAGTATTTCTCAATATTTCCTGAGAAAGTTCTGCATGTTACATGTCTACCTGTATAATCTTCAGGTTGTAGCAAGTCTTTCTTTAACCCGATAGGGTACTCCAACTAACTCTTAAAACACTTGCTGATGTTCCATTAACATAGCCCTGATGGATGTTTAACTTTCCTTTTGTATCTATTACTAGATTGGCTTCCTCATTCGCTATTGGTATCGAGTGGCCGCATGTTAAAACGCCATCTTCATGGAAGCGGTGACAAGTAGTGCATTTCTCCAATTGATATACATCAATAGTTTCGGCAGCATTGGCAGGATGTTGACTTTCCTCTTGTTCTCCCTCAGAGGATGAACTATCGTACATCGCCGCGTTGGCTTTCTTTATCATTTGCTTTCCTTTACAAGTATGGCGCCAATGCCCGCACGCCTTGCAAAGATAACATTTAGTAAGTCTTTTATAGTTCTTTCTTTCCCTCTCTTTCTTCTCTATATGATTTTGTAAATAAGTAAGGTACCCTGGATGTTTATCACACATTTCACTTTCAGCATGTTTAAAGCTACAATATTTACAACGGTAGTTAGATGGTCTAAATGGTTTCTGTTTGTAACCAGATGGTTTGAATTTTTCATATGTAGCGGCTGCTACGAATTCTGTATCTTTAAATACATTTACAAAACAGCATTTGTTCGCTGTAAAATAAGCAGATCCCCGTTTTTCTATCTGCAGAACACTTTCACACTCACATTCTTGCAAAAATTTTGAAAAAGATGGTGGCAGAGATGATATGATTTTATCTCTTAATATCTGATCTTTCAATCTATCAAAGTTGTTATCAATCTTTGCTGATGACAACCATTTATTGAACACGTCCTGTACTAATGAGGTACTTTAATACTTTTTATATTGGTTTTCTTTCTCTTTCATTTCTAGCTTTCTAGAATCTTTATCAGTAGCAGTTTCGATTTCTAGCTGCTTAAGTTTTAATTGCATTTCTAGTTCCTCTCTTTTACTTTGTGCGCTGATTTCGGCTTTTCTTAGCTCAGCGTCTGTTTCTGATTGCTTGGTTTTAGCATCTAACTCTGCCTTTCTTAGCTCTGCGTCTGTTTCAGCTTTGATTGATTGATTGATTTAGGAATCGACATCACAGCATTCGGGGCATTCCCATAAGTGCTCCGTCCCCATCCCCAGCAGCCAGCGAAGAGTTCCAACACTAATAGTACCAGTAGCAATCTGATTATTAGTCCGTCTCTCCTTTCCTCTGAGCGTTGAGAGTCGGCCAGATCCCTTCCTCACTCCTCGTTGTCTCATTCTTGCCAGACCATGGTAATCCATTTGCTCCTCCGAGGTGTGCACGTGCTCCCACAAGGCCGCAACCACGTCTGCCTTGTCATGTATCAATACTCCACCAAGTTCTGCAGAGCCAGCCAATCTGTCCGCCTGTTCATTTCCCAGCACACCGGCATGCCCCGGAGAAAAGATCCAGGCAATGCTTGTCACCCGTGACCTCCGAAGCGAAGCATGCCACTACGCACGATGTCTGCCCGTCCTCACCCTCGTCAGCATGCTTTCTGAGGCAGTTACAATCACGATGTGTGTGTGTGTGTGTCGTATTCTCCATCCAGCGGAGAGCCGCAGTGACTGCCCCACTTCCATTCTTAAGCTGGATGTTGTGGTATCAAATGCCAGGCTCTCCTACCCCAAACATCGACCATTAGCTTTGGCTATGAACCCCCAGCCACTTCTCTCACCTCTTGACACCGAACCATCTGTGTAGATAATCACATCACTCGAGTGAGCATTGTCCTGAATTAGTTGCTGGATTTCTACTTCCGTGGCCCCTGCTGGCCACTCCCTGCACTCCCGGCTTAATGTGATTATAACTCTGCACAAGTCTGACTGCTCCGCTGACACTCTGACCCACTCCTCTCCACGCCTAATGTTCTCCAAGGGGCACACCTGCCTGATCGTATCCTCCGCCTGAGCCATCCATGATTTCCCTCTTATCAGTCGCTGCCCCTTAACTGCGCCCAGCGCCTCATGCAGTGGGTGGTCTGTGTCTGCAGCTACTCTGAGGTATGCCTTCGCCTGCATCACATTGAGCCTACCAGCAACAGTCGGCTGACCAAGGATGTAACGCATACACACTACTGGGGTGTCTCTAGTGCATCCCAGAATGACCCGCATAGCTTCGTTTTGTTTGCGCTCTAACTTTACCAGCTGACTCTCTGAGACAGTGAGCAGACCTAATCCATAATCAATTACTGAGAGGATCAAGTGCTGGTATAGTGTGAAGAGCATTCTCTGCTCTATGTCCATTGCAGCCATAGTTTTAAGTGCATTGAGTCCCTTTTGAGATCTTGTCACGACCGTCTCCACATGGTCCTTGAAGGATAGGCTCCTGTCAAATGTGATCCCCAGATACTTCAGTTTGTTCTCTCTGCTGACATTTCTACCATCTATCGCGAGGCTTGGGACATCAGCTCTTACAATCCTGTTGTCTAGAGAGCACCACAAAACGGCCGCCTTTTCCGGGTGGATTGTAAACAGGTTTGTCATCAATAATTCTAAAAGTACAGAAGTGATCTGCACAGCGGTAGAAGACCAAACAACCCTTCTCTGGTGCAGTTACCACCAAACTTCCAGAACTCAAAACTCCATCGACACTTGAGTATTTCTTTTCTAAAAATACTTTTAGAAAACTTTTAGATACTTTCAGCTTTCTTAGCCTCTAACGCTGCCTTTCTTAGCTCCCTTTCAGCAGCTCTGTCCTCTCGTTGGACATGTTCTACATATTGTGCCTCACTCCACTTAGTTAACTCGTCTCCTGTTAGATTTGCTTTTAGTCCCAATTGAAAATATTCGTGTAACGTAGACATGGTAATTTTATAGTTTTGTTACACTGGTTTTATGCAAGAATATTTACAATATATTATGAAATATAGTACATGCACAATATGCAATATTACCGAAAAAACTTATCAGACAAGGCCCTATTCCCTACAAAAGTATTTTTAGAAAAGAAATACTCAAGTGTCGATGGAGTTTTGAGTTCTGGAAGTCTGGTGGTAACTGCACCAGAGAAGGGTTGTTTGGTCTTCTACCGCTGTGCAGATCACTTCTTTACTTTTAGAATTATTGATGACAAACCTGTTTATTTGGGAGAGAAAAAATATTACTATGTGTTGGAATATGTGGTGTATGCGTTGTCAACTAAGTGTTATAGGTTTGTATGTAGTCAAGTATAAATGTATTGTCGTCTCGTCGTCAGTTCAGATTTGTGGAAATTTAGTATAGCTTGATCGGTGCTTTCTTTCGTATCTTAGAACATTCTTCACTCCATTATATCTTCTATCGTGAAATAATGTATATCTATTCAATGTTTCTCATGTTCAAATTTTCTTTCGTTCGCTCAAACAATTTTACAACACGTTGCTCATGTTTTCACTCTGATGAAATCTCAATATTCAATCAATAACATATATATGGTCCAAACATGGACGACATTCTCTAAATTCACACCTTAGCTCACACGTATGTTTCTTTATCTGATTCAAAACCAATCGTCTTTCGCTCTATCTTACACTTGTCGTTCAAAAGCCGGACGAGCTACCCACGTTCACGCCTGCCAGGATCTTACTTCTAACTTGACAATGGCTCGTGTCTTCTGACAGGGAGTGAAACACAATCATACACTACGAATGATTGTACGAAACACACGGTAACATAACTGAAAACAATTTAATCACATTCTTCTGATAATGCAGCGCTCACAAACTAGCGGCATTCTCATTTACGATTACGTATGTACAAATCTACAAGATCATCAATGCATACAATAGCATGCTTTCAGTCTCCACAGAGCATACAAGCTTTCGTCCATCAAGCATGGAATAATACATGAAATACAAGCCACTTTCTCCCACGTCTGTCCAGTTTCATAGTCGTCCGCAGTCTGAGCTCCCAGCCAGGGTTTCGTGTTGGCCCGTCTTTGGGTTCTCGTGTGCTTCGTGCACCACGCTGACCATGGGCCACTGCACAGTTGCTGCTAGTTGAGTTCACATTCGTCCTTGTTCGTCGCCTTCCAGGCGTGGACGAGTGAGATTCTGACAGCGACACCACAACAGTAAGAGACTAACGTGCCTCGAAACCCGAGGAAGGCTAACCTCATCAAAAATGCCCACCGAAGACGTAAGTGCCATCCGTAGGATGGCAAAATAAAAATTGGCACTATGCAATTACGTCCGAGTAAATTGTCGTTCGTGCTAGGAACAGCTCTAACTACTTAGTTTTCTGAACGCCTATCGTGTCCAGAAAAGCTCTGACTAGCTAGTTTTCCGAATGTCCGTTGTGTCTAAAACAGCTCTGACGGGCACAGCGACAAGCATATGTCCGAATCGAAAACTCGCTGAGTGAATACCGTCTGCAGACCGGTCTGGTTTGTGCGGGAAAGGCCCGCGGTGAACGAAATGCCCACTACATTGGAGTGAGGAATTAAACCAGCCATGAGCAGGACGTGACGATTCCATCGGTGAGCTATGTGTCGGCTCTGCAACTATGAAGCCACCCTGGATGGCGGAAAATGCAATGGACTGTCCCTGCCTTCCCTTGACGGCTGATCGTGGAGCATTCGACCGTTGCAACTTGACAAGCTGGGATGTGGACGGCACCACAAAAGTGAGAGTCCCACAGGAATGTATATATGCCTTTCTTTAATTTTATTTGTATCTTTTATATTGCTAATGCTTAATCTATCGTAGCTATATCAGCCTGCGCTTGGTATAGTTTTTGCGTCTTTTAAAGCAGTTCGAAATCTTCTGTTGATGAGAAAGTAATCAGTTTGATTTCTGATCTTATGATTAGGACTCCTTCATGTCCATAATCTCCTTGGGTGATGTCCTTCTCCTTCTTTCGTTCGCTTGAAATATGTCTATGTTGCCGCTTGTGTGAATGGAATTGTCTTTTTTTTTAAAGTTCACGCAGTGGTCCAGAGAGTTTATCTTCCACTGTCGTCTCTCTAGGCAAGAAGGTCTGCCTAGATATGTTGTATTTTGGGCAGTCTTGGAGTATGCGATCTGCTGTCTGATACGCCAATCGACATGTGCACATGGCTGAGTCACCAATCTTGAATTTTGTGTACATGTGGTTGCGTAATCTATTGTGTCCTGCTCTGAGGCGCAGAATAATGACTTGTTCTGGTCTGTCCATAACGTAGTAGTCGTCTTGAGCAGGATTTGGTGGCTTTCTGACTGATTTCATCATTCTTTTCTTTTGGTGGTATATAACCGGCAAATCAGGATGTTCGATTTTTGCTCATTACTTAGCTCTCTCGTTTCCGGATACTTCACAGTGAGATAGTATCCACTGCATGGTGATCTTACGCTGTCTAAGTTCAGAAAGTAGTGTCCTTAGTACTGGCAATTTCCCAGACAGGAGCGCCTCGAGTACTGATTTTGCATCTGCCAATAGCACCACAAGTTATGTAACATGGCTGATATTTAGTAATTTCTCTGTTGCTACCTTCATTGCCTCAATTTCAGCATCATAGTTATGGCAGTACTTTCCTGTTGGTACTCTGTCCTTATTCCTAGTATTATATGGGTATTCAATATACAATCCTGCTCCTCCATTTCTAATAGCATTTTGTGCTGACTCATCTGTGTAGGCTTGGATCCAAAGGTCCTGTGGGTATTATTCGTTAAGGAAGCTGAGAGTGGCTGTTCTGCGCTGTACACTGTTCTGTTCTTCCTCTCATTTTTGTCTGGATTTGTAGTAATAGTCTAAGTTCGTTCTGGAATATGTTTCATGGGTATATTAATTGTAGATTGATCGGTGGTTTCTCTGCAGAATCGTTTGGCCTGATTGATAAAACTGCTTCTTTTCAACTGCCCCATAACTATGTTCTTAAATCTGCTTTTCATAGGGTGGCCTGACATACTGAGGAACGTTTCTGCTAGTATTACTGTGTTCGTATCTCTGCGCTCACTCAGTGCTTGTGTCCTCCCCATTTTCTCAATCTCTACTATAGGGGTTGATCTCGTCCCTCGTGTTGTGACTCTAAATGCTTGATTTTACACCTTGTCCAGCTCTTTTAGTGTGATGTTTGATATTGAACACCACACAGTTGACCCGTATTCCAAGTGCTCTGTTGATAAACTTTGCTAAGTATTTTCCCACTATCTCCCTATGTGGGTCCATTTGGTTTTCTCAGGATGGCTATTTACCTTCTGGCTTTAGCTACTGCTTTGTTAATGTGCTTTCTCCATGTCAGCCTGTCATCAAATGTTACTCCAAGGTATGTTGGTTCTTTATCTTCTCTTAGGGGTACTCCATTTATCTGGATGATCACTGCCTTTTGTTTTGGAGAGAGGGTATATAGAGTGGTGTTGCACATGTTAGTGATTATGCTGAAACACCATCTATTTGCCCATGCAACAAATGCATCTACAGCTCTTTGTAGCGATCTGGTGGCCATTGATGCATGTTTTATTTGTGCTCCACGGAACCAGGTCATCAGCGCAAATTGCCGCTTTAATTCCATGTGGTAGTTTAGCAACAAGATCATTGATGGAGATTAGGAAAAGTGTGGGGGACAAGACTCCGCCCTGGGGAACACCGTGACGCAGTAGTACTTTCTTGCTCTTGAGTCCATCTATCTGTACTCGGGCTCTTCTGTTGTGCAAGTATGCTTTCACCCATTTGTATATTCTTTCATTTACTGTATAGTTTCTCAGTTTCTTCATCAGACCTTCTTTCCAGACGTTGTCAAAGGCTGTTTTTTAGGTCTATCCATGCCGCAAGCACCAATTTCTTCTTTTTAAATGTATCCTCAATGTAGTGAGAGAGATAAGTTGTCTGATCTCCCGTAGAATAGCACTGCCTAAAACCAGCCTGCCGTGGCACAAGGATTTTTTCACTTTCAATGTACCACTGCAGTCTGTGATTGATGATTCGCTTCATTGTTTTGCAGAGACAGCGGGTGAGGCTAACTGGTCTATAGCTAGAGGCATTAGAACTGCTTTTCCCTGATTTGAGGCTTGTGTGATGTTGATACCAGGTGTTTCCAATAATCATATAATGCTCTTTTGCCCATTGTATAAGTCTACAACCTCTTTCATTCTGTTGCACTAGTCCATACTTGTCTACTATGCATCCGCCCTGTTGCTTTCCAGCTTTGGCATTCGAGTCACTCATTGTGATTTTTACCTCAGAATTCTTGCATTTCTAAATCATTATAAAATTCATCGATGCCGTCATCACTGCTCTCTGCTGTTGGTGCATAATCTTTGTTGACATCAAAAGGACTTCCACTCAACGTTATCAGTAACACCCTGTCTGATACAGTCCAATATCTTTTGATCGATTTTGATCTCTCTGTATCCATTATAATTCCTACACTTCTCTGTTATTCTCTCTCCACCAGAATGGATTATGCTATATACCTCAGATGTTATAATGCCCAGGTCTGCCCATCTGGTCTCACATATACCTAACATGTTAATATTTAGTCTTCTCATTTCATTCTTAATGTTATCAAAGTTTCCATCCACACTCTTAGTTACTACATTCAAAGTTTCCACTTTCAATGTTGATAATCTTTTGCATTCAGTCGCCTGCTGACGGTCTGGAGTCACCTGGTGCACATGACTACCCCTACCGGGTGAGGCTGCTTTTATGGAGCACCCATTTACTCCGTTTCTCTGATTTTCTATGAGATTGCAATTCATGATATTCTTGGCATCTGTAAAGAAGGTAGTTTGCCATTGCTTTCCTTCTTAGCTGTGACCATATTGGTCGAAGACCCGTAGCCCTTCTCTCACACCCCCCCCCCCAAAAAAAAAAGAAGAGATCCTCTGCCTGCCGTCGTGAAGTTGGATACCATATTCTACAATTATCTGTTGGCTGCTCTTCAACTTCATCCACCACCTGCACCCATGGCTTAACCTAAACCTGATCTGAGGGGGGTGGGGGGTGGGGGAGAGGGGGGGGGGCTAAACGGGTACTCCACCTAGCCTAAGGGTGTTCTGTAGGCTAGATGAGGGAATGAGGCACCTTACCTCTCCTTTGATGGGGGATACCCCTACCCCACCATCCATTATAATCATCTTCTAATATTGCTAATATTGGGCCGCCTCTTCTCATAATTATAATATCTTCTTCTGCTGCCCTTGGTGATGGTAACGCTCATCATCATCATCATCATCATCATCATCATCATCATCATCATCATCATCATCATCATCGTCGTCGTCGTCGTCGTCGTCCTGTCGTCGTCGTCGTCGTCGTCGTCCTCCTCCTCCTCCTCCTCCTCCTCCTCATCATCATCATCATCATCATCATCATCATCATCATCATCATCATCACCATCTTCTTCTACTTATTATTATCTTCACCATTATTATTATTATTATTATTATTATCTTCTTCTTCTTCTTCTTCTTCTTCTTCTTCTTCTTCTTCTTCTTCTTCTTCTTCTTCTTCTTCTTCTTCTTCTTCTTCTTCTTCTTCTTCTTCTTCTTCTTCTTATTCGGCGTTCCGAGCCATTAAGGTTCTTTGCTGCAGATACAATCCGTCTCCATTCGTCTCTCTGGTTGACCTTCTCTTGCCAGTCGTTGATTCCAAGTGCTTGTAGGTCTGTGTCGTAAGAGGCGACTAAGGAGGCTTGATGGTTCCGTCACCCTGCTACTGAGTGAGTGCGTGGCGCGACACTGTGAGCTGTGAGTTTCGTGTGAAATGCTTTTGAATCTGCCCGAGGTTTTTTGGAACGTGACTGCATGTTCGGAGCGATGGCAGATGGCTATGTCCCAGAGTTGACCAGTTTTTGCCTTATGCAGAAATGCGTGGCTGCTGGGCTTCTGGTTGACTGACACTGCCATCAGCGATGAACTGTATTTCGTGGACTGTGTTGGTGAACATCTAGGAAACATCCAGATGGGAAAATGACTGCAGATTCCATCAGAAATGAACTGGGTGTTTTGTGGGGGACTATTGTGTTGACATTCTGGCGGCGGCATTATGCACAGTGCATCTGTGCGGGCTGTTGTTTGTCGAGACTCCTGTCTTTTCCACTTTTCACATTGGGCAGTGTGGAGCGTTTTGCATGATTTTCACTGGCACAGGAACGGAGCATAATGGGGACGACCCGTTGCTGTGAGGTTGGAACTGCGACTAACTAACTAACTAAATATATATTATCTCTCCACCGTCTTCTTGGTCTACCTCGGGGTCTACGGTCATTTATTTCCTGAGTGTAAGCGAGTTTTGTTTCCCTATAACCTTCCATTATTTCTATATGCCCCAGCCATTGTAGTCTATTAGCCTTCATGATACCAGTGATTAGCGGGGACTTAAACAGATCATAAATGTCTTTGTTACTTCTTGTTTTTCCACTCTACACTTTGTGTATCCCTAATGGGTCCAAAGATGCGTCTTAAAACTTTGTTCTCAAAGGTTTGTAATAAGGCTTCGTCTCCTTTCGTTGTACTCCAGGTTTCAGAGCCATACAGCACAACTGGTCTGATCAGTGTTTTGTATATTGAGACTTTGGTGTTACGAGATAATGCATTTGATTTTAGTAGATGGTGTAGTGCATAGTATATCTTATTTCCAGAATTGATTCTAGTTTGTATTTCTTCCCTTATGATGTTGGAGCAGTTGAATTATTATTATTATTATTAATTTTACAATTATTATTATTTTTTTAGACATCAAAAATGGTAAAAAGCAGCGGTGAACTGGCCATATCCATAGAGTTTGTCGACGATGTGGTTGGACCGTATGTCACATGCTGTGTCTTTATTCCTAATGTGTCGCAAAGTGAGGAATTATGTGAAAGCTGTGGATTGTGGTTTCATAGAAGAATGACGAAAACACCATCCTCGGATTAAAAGAACAGTGAGGATATCTTGGAAAAAGTTAGCTCGTAAAGGGAACTGGTTACTCATATCAGAAGACAGTCCAAATTCTTTGGGTATGTCATGAGAAGGGAAAAGCTGGAGTATGTCCTCACAAGGTGAAATCGCTGGCGGGAAAAGGGGGAGGGGGGATGGAGACGATGCTGGACAGTATGACGTCATGGCATGGAAGAAAATCGATGATCAAAATGATTGGCAGGAAATTAGACACAAGACAGTGGACAGGCATGATCACTAACGCCACACCGGATTGACCATAAATATAATAAGGAGAATAAGTTACGCATTCTCATAACAAATGTTTGTTGTGTAACAGTGTAGGTATAATTGGGGTCTATTGGAAAACTCCGATACGGCACGATTGAGCATTGAGACTGAAAGGGGGGGGAGATGCTCAATCGTGACGTATTGGGTTGGTATGGGCAGTTAGAACCCAGCTTGAGTAGCGAATGGAGGTGTACATCGAAGCTTGGTTATATTAAGCCAATAAACGTTTTATCAACAAACAAACGACCGGCCTTCGTCTTATATTACACACTGTTATAAGAGGCGAAATGGAGCCGCTCGACCAGGATGCGAACCTGAGAATGAGAAAGATAAAACTATGCAAAGTCGGAGTTGAATAACGTCGTCGCGGAAAGATTCAAGCGGCACGTGAAAAAACAACTATTGAACCTGGTAACAGCCGCACCAAAAGATGGCCAGCAAGTTATAAGACGAGATAGTAATAATATCTGAATACAAAGGCCAAAAGCTCGACCAGGAGTGGTCCTTTGTAAGTCTTTTTTAAGACTTCAGATAAGAAGTTTGTTGTACCAGCCGTTTTGCAGAGGTCACGGTGAAGAAAGTTTGTATGGCCGCCCTTCTGCAGGTTGACTGTTAGCAAGAGCCATCAAAGCCGCTGCCTTACATCATTTTGATTGACCAGGAGTGATCCTGTCCTGAAAGTTTGGGCAAACCAGCAATTTAAGTTCCTCAAAGTTAAAGAGCTAATCAGGAGTTGTCAGGACAGCATGATCGTTGATCGGGCCATAAGTTCTTAAGACACGCCATTATCGTTGGGCCTTGGCTGATCCTGATCCATCCTTGGGCCACGTTAATCCTACGACCCAAACACCTGATCCATCCTTGGGCCTTGTTGATCCTACGACCCAAACACCTGATCCATCCTTGGGCCACGTTAATCCTATGACCCATTCCAAACGACGTTGAAGTACCCACCTGAGAATCAAGGAAGGGACCCAACCAGGGGTTGAAGATTTTCCGGCAGCCCATGAGATGTGACCCAACCAGGGGTTGAAGAATTTTCTGGCAGCCCATGAGAAGGACGAGAGTACCTGAGGGAGGAGAAATGGTATCTGAACTCCACCACCTGAACTCTGAGACTGAGTTTCACCTAATGCGGGATCTGGTTGCTTGAACTGAACTGAAGGTAACAGAGTAATTTAGAAATAGAATCCCGTGAGGTTCCGAATTCATTTATTTGAGTGGAGTACAGAACATTATCTACAAGGAACCTTCTTCTGATTGCCACCAGTTTGAGTTTTTTTTCGAGGACAGGGTTCATTATTCCTATGCTCAGACAGGACATCGTTGGTGCTTCTTCTGATTAATGTAACATCTTACAATATTATAACCAACTGAATTGTGCTGGTTGGGATTTGGGAAATTATAATTGTGTGATTGGTTGCTTGCTTTGTTTTGCTATTTTTTTTCAGCATGGCGGAACAGGACACCTTAGCACAAGTTCTGACAGGCGTAGGAACAGCAGTAGGCCGACTTAATATGGTGGTCAAACAACAGGGGATGGCAACAGAAATTATGAAATTTAGTGGACAGGCTAAGGACTATAAGAAGTGGGTCACCTCTATAGAAAAATATGCCTATTTGATCTCGGCAACAGATGAAGAGAAAATGAGACTAGCGTATCAGACGGCAACAGAACCGGTCTCACATCATATAAGAAGAAAATTAGAGGCTGGGGTAGATGAGACATGGGAACAATTCAAAGAGGACCTAGCAAGAAAATATGCAGAAATTACGGATCCGCAACATGCATTTTCGGTGTTGAGGCAGGCTAAACAAAATAACGGAGAAACGGTGCAGTTGTTTAGCGATAGGTTGATTAACCTGGCTGAAGAGGCATTCTTAGGACAGAATGTGCGAGGGGAGGAGGTGGAAAGGATGTTGGTAGGGATTTTTGTGGATGGCATCAAGTCTGATGGTTTGAAACTTAAATTAATGAGGGAAAACCCTGAGAGGTTATCACAAGCGGTGGATATCGCGGTACAAGAAGAAAATTTGAGACGTAGGTTTAGATTAAGAACAGGACGAGAAGTGGGAAGTAGTCGAGATGACAGAGTTGAGGAACCTATGGAAATAGGACAAACAAGATTCGGATGGAATAGGAGAGGAGGTATACAGACGTTACAAGGTAGAAATAGGTATGATAATGAGGAAAGAAGAAATATGAGATACCCTACAAGAGAAACAGTAGGTAACACAAATGGTACAAATATTGTCTGTTGGAATTGTGGTCAACGGGGACATGTTTTTCGGTTTTGCAATAACAGGCGTGTCCAGTCGAATACACAGGGTAGACATGACATTAACAAGGTGAGTAGGAATGTTGAAGATAGACGTAGGAATTTTACAGGTACGAGAACGCAGGAAAGAATTGTTAACAAACGCGGACGCGGAAGAAAAGAGAACCTGAGAATGAATGAATTGATCCATTCATCCAGAAGAAATACAGCCCAAATATATTCACTAGAAAAAAGGAGAAAGTCTGTAAGAGAAACGGTAAGTAATACAAATAAAACAAATATGGTTTGTCGGAGCTGTGGTCAAAGGGGACACGTTTTTGGATTTTGTAGTAACAGATGTGCTCAGTTTAATACACAGAATAGAAGTGTGCATAGTAGAACAAATAGAAATTTTCGAGAAATGCAAAGAAGACGTGGAGTTAATCAAACCAGCGCAGAAATTATGACACTGGAAAAAAATGATAGAAGACAATGTAGTCGAGGTTTACAGTCGAATGGCCAGTATGATACCATTACGCCAAGGCCACGTCAAAGCTCAACCTGCTTTAGAAAACAACCGCTTTATAACAACGACAGAAACTGTCACAGATGGAATGTAAACGACGTGACGAGAACACGAAGGTATGAAGAGAGACAACATGGCAAGCCAGAAGAAAATAGTTGGCAGAGACAGAATTTTTATAAGAAAAAATGGAACTGGCCATCTAATAGTGAGGAGCAGAAAACATTACGAAATCAATGGTTTGAAATCAGAAGATTGAGATATGCACTCGCAAAGTCAAACAAAGGAGAAAAGCAGCATCAGACTAATAGAACCTTAGCTGATGATCGACAGGTATTTTCAATTTTTAGGGGTAGACTGGAAAGAGAGACACAGACGCAGATGATTGAAGTAGTAGAACGGAACACACAGACACAAGTTGATACAGTAGGAAAGAAAACCCAGATACAACCAAACAACAAGATAACGAAGGGAAATCAAACCGCGTTGGTAGAAACTCAATCAAAGCCAACTGACTTGAAACTGACGAAGAGAAACACCGTTGCATTAAAGAGAGACACAGGTACAGAAGTTAGACAACCTAAGATAGAAGACAGCAGAAAGAAAATTAGAAAGAGTGTTAAGGCTAGAAATGGAAAAACTTTGCTCAAGTATAATCATGGATGTGGAACCGAAGAATCTTATGAATCAGAATTTTCAGACCTCACAGATTTTGATATAGAATGTACACCAGACAGAGATTTAAAAGGAATGATTAGGAACGATCCTGACTCGAGGCGAGATGTTTCCTCGTACGGTATGCTTGCTGGTAGACAAGCAGGCGAATGTTTAGTTAGTGACTCTTCGGAACAAGATAACAGTATATATGGCGGAAAAGTAGCAAAAGCCAGGAGACGAATTCCAAGGATGGGAGCAAATGATACTTTTAAAAAGAAAGATGTTTATCTATTGGAAAGTAGAACACAAAAACAACAAAAGACTGAAGCAGCGTTGGACAAAACTAGAAGTCTCATGAAGGCAGTAAGACCATGGTTATATGGAAATAACTAATACGTGCAGGTTTGAATATTTTGTAATTGAGCTTGGAATAATTCAGGTTCGATGAGAGTTATATCGGCCCAGTATCGTATGTAATAAAGAACCAGGTCACAGCACACATAGCAAGGGCACATGTTGAACACTTAAGAAGAGATGAAAATGAGATAGAAAATAATAATTATAATAATAATTGTTATTCGGATGCAAAATTTTTGGATGAACAAGTTGTTACAATAACTCCAGATCTTGGAAGAGCTACAGTAACCCCAGATCTTAGAAAAGAACCAGAACAAAATCAGTTGTTAGCAAATCCAAGTTACGAAGAACAAGAACAGACAATTCCGAAAAGAATGGAAGAAGAAGGGACAAATGAAACTCATTATGATAGTATGGAAGAAGACACAGGTGCTCCATTTAAAAATACTAGGCAAGCAACAAAAAGAAGAATGGACAGTCAAAGAGATAAAGAAGTAAAAAGACAGAGAAGAATTAGAGATGATTCAACAAGCGGAGACGATATACCTATACTAGAAAGATCCTTAAGAAAGAATGATCGACAAATTAGGTGGGATGTTGAACGGAAGAAATTAGCGGCAGCTAAAGAGAGACATACAGACGAAGAAGAAGAAATGGATGAAAAGTCAGAGTCAAGTAGTAGTATGGAAGAGGCTAGTAGGTTGTACGAAGAAGAAGATGTTGATATAGAGTTAGCACTTATTCAGAGAAACTTAGAGTTGTTGAGGAAATGGAAACGTAAGAGGTAGATAAATCGAAAGTACTGTAGATAACAAGAAGAAGTATACGAAACGGTGGAAAAAGTGGTTTTGAGATATTAGTACAGTGGGTGAATGTATTTGTTTTATTGAGGTTAGAAGTGCCGTGTTTAAAGATAGGGGTTAACAAGTTATAATAATAATAGACAGGATAGATCACAAGTACGTTGATAAGTAGAGGATGGCTACATTGAGTTAATGTTGGATATAGGTTACAGTGCTTACTTAAGAGCTTATTCAGGATACTATGTGCTGTTAAGAGATAATAAATAGATAATTCTGGATTACTGATTTGTTTATCTAGATAGAACAGATATGTTCATAATTGATCTGTAAATAACAGATATATAGATAGGAGGTTTAGTCTTCTCGGTCATATAAATACTGGATATGCGTCATTTATGAGAGCCTAATGCTGGTAGTAATTTTAAGAGAGTTAAAATTGTGTTGAAAACGGTGTTTATGAAATCTAAGTTTTATGAGTTATGAGTCATATAAGAAATGTTTTTATGCTTGAGTTACTACTAGAAAATGAGGGATGTTGTTTGGTTGTTTTATTGAGCCTAAGTTGTAATACCTCATTTTGTTTTCTTGATTTGGTCTTGAAATATGATTGTTATTGTTTGAGTAATTGGTTTAGAGTAGGGTGATTGTGTTCATAGCATTTGAGTTGACAAGAACTATTGGTCCGTAAAAGTGTCCAATAGTGATAGGTAGAATAGGATATTTTATTCTGATTTGATAACATGCATGTTATGTCATTTTAAAATGTGTTTTTTTTTCTTCTAGATTAATTTGGAGGTTGTGTTCATTTTATTTTGATTACATGAATGATTTGGTATATTGAGTTAAATGCTTGTAAAGTTAGTTAAGTAAATTTAAGTTTCAAATGAAGGAGGTTTTGCTAAAGGTTTTTCGTTAAGAAAAGAGTTGATAAAAACAAATTTGTCCAAGGTAAGGGGAAACTATGCATTCATTAACTAGTGGGAAACCATGGTTGGTGAACGTGTATGCACGAATGGATAGACGTATCCAGGGTCTGCACACACGTCACTTTATTTATAAAATAACAGGATGGGTTGTACGGGGGAAAGATATAGGTGCTGTGAAATACCAGCTTTAATTATATTTAAGTTGTTCATAAAATATGAACATGGGCTCATGGTAAAAGGTGAGATAACGGAAGAGGAACGGAATTGTGGTTGGCAATGTCAATGTGAAATATAAAAGGTTCATGAAAACTTATGCCAAATTGTTTTATAACAAACAATAATATATTTCTTAAAGGTGTTTTAAAAAATTATTTTACAAAAAATTTTTTTATTGGCAAGGGAGGTAAAGGGTGAATGTCTTAAATGTACATTTACAATATGTCCATGTGGTCATGTCGTGTATTCATTCTTCATGTTCTTTATTTGGTGCGCACCACTTCTTTACTTTTTCTAACTACATTGTTTTTGTACGTCCTGGGGTTTGAAAGAATGAGGAATCGTATAAGATCATAATTTTTGACACAGAATTTATGAGAATGAGGAATTGTATAAGATCATAATTTTTGACACAGAATTTATGAGCTGTTCTTATGATATGTATATTTGATACAGATAACCAGAAAGAACCAGAAATGAAGAATTACGTAGTAGATAACTATGAAATGTTGGGGAAATAAAAAAGGAAAGAAGAAGTATATGGGGAGGTTATAGACAGATCATAGCACTGGGAGAAGAGTAAAAGATGTATGGGCGAAGGTTAAAAGACAAGTAGGGAATAGAGTATGGGGATTAGAAGTAAAGATTTTTCCTTTAAAAGGAAAATTCTTTAAGTAATATGGGGAGGTGTAACAGTGTAGGTATAATTGGGGTCTATTGGAAAACTCCGATACGGCACGATTGAGCATTGAGACTGAAAGGGGGGGGAGATGCTCAATCGTGACGTATTGGGTTGGTATGGGCAGTTAGAACCCAGCTTGAGTAGCGAATGGAGGTGTACATCGAAGCTTGGTTATATTAAGCCAATAAACGTTTTATCAACAAACAAACGACCGGCCTTCGTCTTATATTACACACTGTTACAGTTGTCTTATATAAATTGCGCCGTTACATTCACTACTGAACAGATGGTATTCCAGCCTGGCTTGTCCTGTACAGAATGTTAAGACTGCCATTCTCTCACCCCGTTACCTCTTAATAAACCTGCTTTTACAAATTAATTAACGATTTTCTCACCGATTTTCTCAACAGCTTTGGCATTCAGTGAAGAGTAAACGGAAGCGTCTCTGAATAAACCCAATTCATTACTTTGGCAACAATGTTTGAAATATGTGGCATTGAAACTAAATTTAGAAGAAATGTATCAAAAAGGGAGGCCCAAGAATAAACAATAGGTTCGGAATTCTGCGCTCCAGGTTGCGTTTTAGGGTGGCAGTGTCTATTTTTGTTTGGATTATTTCTTGCCCGCAGATCTCCACCCACGTTACAAATGAGCCTGTGTTCGGGTGGCGATATAACTCATTGAGGCGCTTCCGAGTGCTGTTGTGTGCGTGAGAAAGACGGGGGCCATCTGCTGGTATACATACGTGCCGGGGTGTATACATGCCGGTAGCAGACATCGTTTCTAACTTGGTGGTCCCTGTCATAGACTTCTGATTTCTAGGACAAGAAGACAACAGCCTTAATTGAAATGATGCAACAGATGTTTGGAATGAGAATGTGTGTGGCACTGGTGAGGATACAAACGTGAGAGTACCGACATGAACTCAGTTGCGCTGGTCACGGTCTAAATGTGAGTGTATCAACATTACAATGCTATAAATACTCTGTTTGCCGGCAGATTTTATCAGCTTGAAATAAAGCCCGGACAGTCACGGTGGATCCATAGTTACAAATAAGTCAGGAGAGAAGTAACGATTATTTTAATGACAATTTATTCAGTGATAAAACTGGATGACATTTTGTGATCATATCACTCAACTATTCTGATCTCCACAGGGGAGGAATTTTAAAATTGTCCTGGTCTCCCGGGTCAACCTAACCTAAAAATTGGACATATCTTGTAAGGTAAAGGCGGACGGCGTGATGCTAACCGCATCAGCCACCAGTGCCGATTGGTCAATTAAAAATGCAAATAGTACCATTAGTCCAAAATTCCTACATGGGTGTTAAAGGTTTCTTTACATTACTTACTATCACTGCACTTAAAATATATCGTAGCGGCTGTTTGTAGACATAATCATGGGATATTATTGTAATGGTTTTCTCTTGCCTTCCACATTAAAATTTAGCGAGTACACTAATCCATTATAAAGGGTGCCCGTTGTGGGAAGTGTACAGTTTTAGCGCCCCTGGCGAAGAGGTTACGAATGCAATTCATAATCACGCATACCGTGTTGGAAACACAGCGGCGTGCAATATGAAAACAGATCGCCTTGCGCGGGTTTTCATACAATTGTATAAATGCCGGTCGTTCAGAAAGCAATGGCAAACTACTGAACGTAAACTTGCCACACACAAAAATCACAAACAGCCAAAAAATATTTGGGATGATTGCGACGTCCTGTAAAGGCTATGCAACAAATTATTTTAAAAAAAAATAATAAAACAGAAGAAGACTGAAGAAAACAGACATCTCGTTGTGGAATGTGAGACCAACTGTTGTGGGAGAAGAACACGCAGACTGTCAGCCTAGAAATGGTAATTACAGTTTCAGAAGCAGTTTGCCTAGAAAGCATACATTGAGTTCTAGGCAAACGAATCACTGTTGGTAAAGGAAAGTGTAACGTAACAAGGCAAGCGTGGAGTTTGCAATGACTGATGTAGGGGAAGATCAGATAGAACAAAGATATCAGATCTATGGAATCAGAAACATTGTATTAGGAAATAATTGTGTAGAAAGCTTAAACCGAATCCTAGAAATGAGGAACGCCGTTGTAGAAAGAAAATGCTGTTGTAAATAAACAACTAGTATAGAGATTAGAAACACTGCTGTAGAACTTAATCTTTTAGCAAGGAGACACGGAGTTCTATAATTGGGAAGTAACGGAACATAGAGTCCCAGAAATGAGAAACATTGTTGTAGGACAGAACTGTGTGGAGCAGCGACTCTTAGAAATGAGAAACATTGTTGTAGGACAGAACTGTGTGGAGCAGCGACTCTTAGAAATGAGAAACTCTGCTGTAGAGTTTTGCAGCAGAGGACCTCTAGTTCTAATTAATTATAAACACTGCTGTAGGACAGAACTGTGCAGCAAAGGTTCACAGAGTCCTAAGGATAAGAAATGCTGCTGTACAAGAGAATTCGACAGTAAGGGAGCATAGGTGTTAGAAATGAGAAACACTGTTATAGGACATCTTTGTGCAGCAGGGGAACACACCGTCCCGGAAATAAGAAACATTGTTGAAGGACAGGACTTTGAGGAACACCAAGTCCTAGAAATGAGAAACACTGCTATAGGAGAGGATTTAGCAATAAGTGTAGTAGAGTACTAGAAATATGAAACACTGCTGAAAGTCATCATTGTGCAGCAGGGGGACACCAAGTCAGAGAAATGAAAAACACTGCTGTAGGAGAGAATTTAGCAACAAGTGTACGTAGAGTACTAGAAATGAGAAACACTGCTGAAAGACTTCATTGTGCAGCAGGGGGACACAGTGTCCTAGATATGAAAAACACTGCTGTAGGACAAAACTGTGGGGAACACCGGGTCCTAGAAATGAGGACCACTGCTGTAGGACAGAACTGCGCAGCAGCAAGGGCGACACCCAGTCCTAGAAAGGAGAATCGCTGTTGTAGGAGAGAACTATGTAAACACGGCTTTCATCTCCATCACTAGGAGGCTTGTTTTTTTTTCCTGTGTCGACGTTTCCTGTCAGGTCACACCCTCCTTGATCAACACACATGACAAATAGACGAGAAAGTACCGGTGATATGGCCGAATGGATAAGAGCGCTCGCTCTTAAACTCCCGGTGTGTTAACGCCGAGGTAACGGGTTCAACCCTTACACCAGTAAATTAGACTAAAATGTTGACTTCCCGTCCTTGACATTTGGGACGTAAATTACACGTACCTCAGAAATCAGAGTGGAATTGCCTGATGGCGTGGGACACTGATAATAACGCAAAAATTAGTCCAGAGCACAAGACATAGTAACACGTGTATGGACTAAGTTTATGTTCAAAAGCGCGCTTACATTATGCCCCCCACTTTAAAAAAAAAAAAAAAACTGCAGATAATGTTGATGTAGGCGAGTGAGACATTCCCGTATTCTAAGTGGGATGACTAGTTATTGTCCTCCGCTATTCTCTTTCTAATTCATTGAGTAATTGATTGATTTAAGAAATGTCATCGTAACACATCAGGCAAACAAATAGACGCTTCTTCTCCAGCAGCAAATACCGTAAGGTGTAGATGCTGAACAGCCCAGTATCACGACGTCTGAAAACACGTCGTATTCTTCGTCTCCTACACCCCTCCGTGCCAGCTCCACATTCAGGTACATACACGTATTCTTCGTCTCCTACACCCCTCCGTGCCAGCTCCACATTCAGGTACATACACGTATTCTTCGTCTCCTACACCCCTCCGTGCCAGCTCCACATTCAGGTACATACACGTATTCTTCGTCTCCTACATCCCTCCGTGCCAGCTCCACATTCAGGTACATACACGTACTCTTCGTCTCCTACACCCCTCCGTGCCAGCTCCACACTCAGATACATACACGTATTATTCGTCTCCTACACCCCTCCGTGCCAGCTCCACTCTCAGATACATACACGTATTCTTCGTCTCCTACACCCCTCCGTGCCACCTCCACACTCAGATACATACATGTACTCTTCGTCTCCTACACCCCTCCGTGCCAGCTCCACATTCAGGTACATACACGTATTCTTCGTCTCCTACACCCCTCCGTGCCAGCTCCACACTCAGATACATACACGTATTCTTCGTCTCCTACACCCCTCCGTGCCAGCTCCACACTCAGATACATACACGTATTGAAGCATGATTAAATGTGTTGTTTGATCACACATGTTATCTCTAGCTAGCATTTGTTCATCGGTGGTCTGCAGAGTGCTTGCCTTATCCATTGGGAGGCTTATAATTCATCACAGGCCAAGGCATTGTCATTTATTGGAAAAATCAAAGATACCATTTGTCAACAACTCAACTGACAGGCATCATCGGGTACTTCTGGCACACCATACAAGACAACTTGCAAGTCGTGTGCGAGGAGAATAAATGGTACATTTTATTGCCGTTGGCTCGCTACAATCAGTGAACAGTCGCTATTGAAACACACAACATAAAGCCACAGTATTATCTATCACGAGCTGCTAACCCCTATGCTAACTTTCTACACAACCACAAGAAACCCCATCGCTACTCTAACGAAGTGCACACTACAAGTCCTGTCCTCCCGTCTGACAATCTTTCATTCCGTGGTCACACACCACGCAGATTGACCTTCACCTTGGTGCGTGTTACCTCACATGGCACGCTGATGGAAGACGTGGTACGTTGAGTGTATACTCAACTCCTCTGTGGCTACCACGAGGCGTGATGTTATCGTGATTAGAGTGCTAACTCTCTGAACATCGCCTGCGTGTCTCATGAGGGAATGGTTAACCCATCTCCCATTACCTCATCACCCCTGCCCTTACCTCGGGCACCGTATCACCTCCTGGCCTCTTTAAGATTGACTGCTCTTCCTGGCGGAGGGGATGCGGTCGAGTCTTTGACACACACCCGCCCCTCCTGTGTTGCGTCATCAACTTTCACTGATTGGTTGTGACGCAAGAGGTTTCTAAAAAAAATTTAATATCTAATTTTTTTGTCAAAGACTCTAGACAACCTGGCTTCGGGCACTCTAATAGACTTCTACTGACTGTTGTCCCAGTGTAGCAAAACTTTACTTGGCTACTGGCAATCGCCACAAACTTGACTGGTTGGCGTGAGCCCTTTCTCACATGCTATATTATATTTATTAGAGGTATGTCTGAACCGGACCGTTGTCTTATAAGACCTGCCCTCACATAGTAAATTAACTTACTACCCATACAAAGTTGACTTTCTTAGGGTCAACACATGAATTGCTTCATGTCCCCCATATAATATTTAACAACCATTATACAAGAGTGTGTGCGACAGGCTTTACCTACATCGCTTCTGCGTGTAAAGTATTATTTCACTGTTAAGTTAGTTTTTCGTTGTCTATTGTGTCCCCTGACCTGAAGTTATCTCCCTTTGATCTAGAAAAAGTGTATGTAATTTATATGTTTGTTTTTCTGGTTGTTTGTGTGTTTGGATGTAATTAATCTACTAATCTAACTTCTAATCTATGTTTCTAATTCCTATGTGTATGTATGTTAGTTTTTTAAGTGTCATAATTTGGTTAAATGTGGCCATAAATAGGTGTATAACACTCATTCGTGACTACATTCCCTTGTTATGAAACTCAAAATACTTTAATCTAAGTTGTAAACTATATTACCGACAACACAGTCACATTAGCACATTTTCAATAACGAAAACCAACATTAACACAGACAAATATTAAAAGTCGAGCCAGACAGCAGAAGAATTCGCTGACTGATGTCACTCTCTCCCGTCTATTTTCCCTTCGCCCTCGCTTTCACACTTCTGTCACACTCCTTTCACCCTTAATTCTGTCACACATCTTTTATCCTTCCACACTAATTCTTCCGATTAATTAAAAACCTTGGAGTGACACTGTACAGGTTTGGCTCAGTTTAAGCTAGTTGAGCCCCATGACTGTGCGAAAGTCGCTGCACGAGTCATGTATTTACAGTATATTTACATTGATGAGAAAGGGTTGATGGTTTGCTCCCCTTGATCTTATCACACTATATTATACTAACATAAAACTCTATATTCTAACATACTAATCCTAATTCTATAATTAAGTATTTAATGTGTTCCCTAAATTTATTAAATTTGTTATGTTAATTATATGATATGTTTATATTACTTCTTATTTTTCTCTAATCTAAGGGATGTAATCTAACTATTTAAATGTAATTGTTGTGATGTGAGTTATGTACCTTAATTACATGGATGATGTGAACATAATTTATGTATTTTTCTAAATACTATGCTAAATAATGTTTTTAAATGCACAAAGGAATTAAATGAGTGATATTCTTAATCTAAATGGTGTAAATGATGTATGTTACCTTATCTACTCTTTTTAATCTATTATGATGTCAAATGATGATACTAATAAATGGTAATATCTTAAATATGGTATGGTTTTATTAAGATGGAATAAACTAAACTAAAATGAAGCTAAGTGAAATATAACAATCTAAATGGTACTAATGCTATCAATAGTTTAATTTAGCTTATAATTAACTATTTTTACGTCTAAATTAATATTCTAATTTAATTCTAATGGGTTAATTACTGTACTAACTACACTTAAAATACATGAGAACTATTATATTTCCTAACTTACATCTACTTTATCACTATCTTAAAATATTATATTACATATCACAATAAGTTTATATACATGGTATTCAGTTTCCACAGGTTAGTAGTTGCCATCATGTATGTATAATGGTTGTATTGGCATAATCTATCTACACACTTTGCCTGGGTATCTGAAATACCTTGCACAGTCATCATAGTGTTCTATTGGTAGTGCACGTGTAGAGATCGCTGGTGTCGTAGCTCAGTCTTTTCGTGTCTGTAATTAAGCACTGTTCTGACACTGTTTTTTGCGCTTCACACAAATGATACATCGGAATGGAGCTTAGTTGGTAATGAGCTGTCCTATTTCACACGGTGATATCTACGTTTTGCAGCACAGTTCTTCACTTGATGTCTACGGACACATGATAGTTCATTGTTCTTGGTACATGATTAAGCACATCATGTCTATGTATATGTAACCTATTTTACATAGAATAATATAATATATTCATGTACTACCTATCACTCTACGTTTATATGTGGGATTTCAGGTATTTCTACCCCAGATGGTCTACTAAGGGTATCAGCCAGAATGTTGTCCTTACCCTTGATATGTTCTATACTAAATGTATAGTTTTGCAAAATAAGAGACCACCTGTATATCCGGTCATTTCGATGCACACCACTCTGGATGACCGTGATGGGAGAATTGT
Source organism: Cepaea hortensis (assembly GCA_963921405.1). Taxonomy (NCBI): domain Eukaryota; kingdom Metazoa; phylum Mollusca; class Gastropoda; order Stylommatophora; family Helicidae; genus Cepaea; species Cepaea hortensis. The sequence goes on from OY992885.1 coordinate 45,208,782, forward strand.
CGGTCTGGATAATGAAGTGCACACCCGCCAGGAAACGATGGAGCTTTCTCACCGCATAGATGACGCTTAGGGCCTCCAACTCTGATATGGAATATCTGGACTCGGCAGGTGTGATCTTACGGCTCACGTAGCAAATCGGATGGAAGATGCCCTCGTAAAATTGGCATAGTACTGCAGCGATGGAGATCCTGCTGGCATCTGTCCTAAGATAATAAACGAGCCTAGGGTTAGGCAAGCGGAGGATTGGAACATTACTAAAAAGAATTTTCAATTTTGACAATGCAGAAATTAATAATGCATCTTTCACATCCAATTTTACCGATGCTTTTAAAACATTGGAAAAAACACTTGTAATTTCCGCTAAATTTGGAATAAATTTACTATAGTAATTTACTAATCCTAAAAGGCTTCTGACCTGTTTCTTAGTGGTAGGAATGGTCAGATTCATAATTTTTGTAATAATCCTATTGTCAGTCTTCAGTTGACCTTGAGAAATTACATGACCCAAAAATTCAATTTCTTTTAGGCCTAATTCAACTTTGCTCGGTTTGACAGTGAGACCGAAGAGTCGCAACCTATCAAAGACATGTCTCAGTTTCAGTAAGTGTATTGTCCAGTCTTCAGTATGGACACATATATCATCTATATAGGTCACAGTATTCGTCACTCCATGTAATAGATCTCTAGTTAAGCGTACGAAAGTGGCAGGAGCATTCCGAAGTCCGAAAGGAAGAAATCGCCACTCGTATAGTCCTAAAGAGGTTGAAAACGCAGTAAGATGCATAGATTGAGGCTGCATAGGGACCTGCCAATATCCCTTAGTAAGATCTAGTTTTGAAAAGATTTTTGAAGTAGACATATCCAAGATAAGATCTTCGCAGGAAGGAATAGGTTCTGCATCGATCTTAGTGATGTTATTGAGTTTTCAATAGTCTACGCACAGACGAATTGTGGAATCCTTCTTCTTAACTAGGACGATTGGAAAAGAGTACTCAGATGTAGACTTTTGGATAATCCCACTAGCTTCTAAATTAAGAATTTCCTTATTTAGATTTTCCCTATAGCTGAGCGGGATAGAGTACGGCCTGCATTTAATAGGCTTAGGGTCCGAAAGAAGAATGGAGTGTTCGATTCTGTCCGTCCTACCTGGGATGTCAGAGAATAGGTCTTTGTATTCAGTAATTAACTCCACTAATTGTCGTCGTTGACTGTCAGTTAGTCCCTGATCTATATGTATACTGTCCAATGTCGCAGTTTTGTCTACAATGGGAACAGGTAGTTCCATTCCGTCGTCGTCTACCTGATTCAGTAGAGTGGTGGTACTAAGTGCGTATTCTGTTAACTCACTAGGTGTATTGCCATTGTCGGAACTGCCAGTCTCGCTAACTAGTGTAGTTGCGTTATGTATGTCTGTCGTCTGATCACTAGGTGTTGGTGCACTCTGTTCGTCTGTCCCTCCTTTTGTTTCTTGTCTTGAAAAGTAAGGTTTCAACATGTTGACATGGAATATCTTTAAGTGTCCGTTTATTGATATTTCATAGTCAACATCTGAAATTCTACGTACCACCTTGAATGGCCCTTGCCATGAGGTTAATAATAAATTTCTTTTGTCTGGAAGTAGCAAGAGTATGTCTTGATCTGGTTCAAGTTCAATTGTTCTTGCCCCTTTGTTGGCATATTGGCGGTAGATTTGACCCTTCCTCTCCAAAGCTGCCTTAGCTATAACACACGATTTCATGATCTTGTCTCGTGTTTCTGTCACCATTTCATAAGGTGTTTTAGAGATAGGAATTTCTATCGAATTAGTTATTACCTGATGGTAAATGGTTAGGGGTCCACGTGGGTTAGCCCCGTAAACTAATTCAAACGGTGAGAAACCCGTGCTTGAATGGGGAATCTCCCGATAGGCGAACAGCACTGTTGGTAACAGTGTATCCCAATCAACTAGGTTTTCTGCTGTCATCTTAGCCAGCATATGCTTTAGGTCACCGTTAATTTTCTCAACTATTCCATTGCTGGCTGGATGGTATGCTGTCGTAAAATGTTGTTTAATACCTAACATTTTTGTAAGGGCTTGCGTTGCAGCCGATATGAACTGAGTTCCACGATCGGATAAAATGGTCCGTGGGAATCCGAATCGTGAGAACAGGTGTAGAAATACATTGGCAACGTCTTTGGAGGTGATGTATTTCAAAGCTACTGCCTCAACCCACCTTGAACATAGGTCGACCATTGTCAATATGAAGCGATTTCCTTTGCTGGACACCTGGTTCAGGGGTCCAACAATATCTACCGCCACACTCTCAAAGGGCCTAGAAGCCAGTGTAGAAGGTTGTACTTCAGCTGTAGGATGTTTACCCTTGCGTACTAATTGTTGACAGACATTACAAGAACGACAAAATAATTTTATATCATTGCAAAAACCTGGCCAATAGAAATGAGCCTGAATTCTGGCCCTGGTTTTATCATATGCAAGATGACCAGCAAACGGTGTCTCATGTGCAATCTTTAGCACAGTTAGACGATGTTGTTCAGGTAACACCGTTTGCTGAATCTCATGGTTACCAGTAGTATAGTATCTTGTTAAAATGCCATTATTAAGCCTAAAGAACCATGATGCATTTTTGGTGACTTTGGCTTTGCCTTTTAATAATTTTAAGTATGGAGACACACTAGAATCAGCTTTCTGCTGTTCTATAAATTTCTGTCTGCTGGTGTCATCTGTGCCAGTTGGAGAAAGCAACAGTAGTCTCTCATCTTGTAGTGTGTCTTGATGTTTGACACTGTCTGCTCTTGTTGTTGCATTAGCTGCATTCAATTTCTCCCATGCAACTATTTCTTCACTAGTACATTGTTTCAGTTGAGGTAAGCACCCCAAAATTAAATCAGTACAAGGGTTGTTAAGTATTGCACAAGTAAAGGTACCGGAAAGAAAAGGAGAATCAATACGGGCTTTTGCCAAAGGGTAAATTTCAACGTTACCCGAAAAGGTTCGGCATTTCACAGTGTCACCTGTGTAATCACCCGGACTTACTAGTTCTTTTCGAAGACCAATAAGGGTGCTGCCGCTATCCAGCAAACATTGGCATGGTACATCATTGACCATTGCATTGTGGAACACCAAACTGCCTCTGGAGGCTAATGCTGCATTTACATTCTCAGATGAGAATGGTACTGTATGTCCACATTCTAGTTTTCCGTCTGCATGGAATTGGTGACATCGTTCACAGCTGTCGAAGCTTAACATATCGTTTGCACCACACACATCTTCTGCTTGGTTAGTAGGTAAGTCGCTTTCAACCTCACACTCATTCTCACTACCACTATCTGAAGAGGTGTCAATCAAAATAGCATTATTGGCTTTCAAACGTTGGCGGCCAAGGCACTTATTAGAATAATGGCCAAAGCTGGAACAAAAAAAACATTTGATTGCACGCCTATTTGCAGATCTTTTGCTTTGCTGCTTCTTGATAACATTTTCAAGATGCGACGGATAATTCGGCGATTTGTCGCACATCGAATAAGTGTCGTGCATAAGTTGACAATACATGCATTTGGACACTTTCCTGTCTTTCTTGTCATACTTCTGAAAAGGTTTTCTGTTACTCTGATAGTTTTTTGGTTGGTCTTTCACAAAGGCAACTAACTATCTCAGAGTCATTTGACGTTTTGAAAATATCTCTGTTGGAAGAAAAATATGCCGAACCTTTTTTCTCAAATTGCTGGATGTTCTCAATGTCTGACTGTTGCAAAAATTTAGCAAAAGGAGAAGGTATGGTGGATATTACCTTATCCATAGCTATTAAGTTTTTTAATCTATCAAAGTCTTTTCCTATGTTAGCTGCTTTAAGCCACCTGTCTAGTACACTCTGTACATTTGAAACATAATCAATGAAGGTTTCACTAGGTTTAGGTTTTAGATTTGAGAACTGAACTTGATAACCAGGGGCATCAAGTAAAAAGTGCTGCATAATCCTATCATGGATGTATTGATAGTTAGATCTAAGGTCAATTGGTATAGATTCTATTACTTTAAGGGGCTCACCACCCAGATTCTTCATATAAATAGGAGCCCACATCTCTAAAGGAACTTGGTGATATTTAAATTGATACTCTACATTCTCTGTCCAGGCAGATATGGAGTCCTCTTTACAATATGGTTTGATAATATTTTTGTATTTGTTGAACTTATTTTCCTCTTGTTGACTTCTTAGTTTAGTGGCAGAGATTTCTGCGTGTGAGTCTACATCCATCTCTTTCATCTTCAACTGTGTCTCTGATTCTACTTGTATTTGTCTTTCCTTAACTCTTGCCATTTCATCTATTTCTTTTTGCTTTAATTCTCTCTCCTGATCTAATGTCTTCTGTTTTAATTCTAGTTCTTTCTGTTTACTTTCCTTATCTTGTTGTAACTGTTGTTGCTTAATTTCCTTATCTTGTTGTAACTGTTGTTGCTTAATTTCCTTATCTTGTTGTAACTGTTGTTGCTTAATTTCCTTATCATGTTCTAATTGTTGTTGTTTTGTTTCTATTTCTTTTTGCTTTACATCTAATTCCTTTTGTTTATTTATCTCAGCTAGTTGTATCTGATGTTGTCTATCCTGTTCTCTTTCTCGTGCGCGTTCGTCTCTCTCCGCATCTTTTGCTTCTTTAAATTTTTTATCAGCATATTCTTCTAAGTCTTTTCCTGTATATTGTAACTCTTTACCTGCTTTTATAAAATCAGATAACGTAGCCATGCTGTTTAGTACTTTAGCTAGCGTTGATCTGGACTACTTTGTTTATTTAGCTATGTCTCTATGATGTTTTATATTTGTTCCTTGTTACGGAATATTAATTTTATTTCCAGTTTATATGCTGCACAAAATTTCACTGTTGGAAAATCAGAGCACAAAAATATGATAGTGTATCACAAGCTGAAAAAGAGATGCACTATTAATCACAATGCATGCCAAAAATATAGGTATACTCAACTAAATGTTCCCGAGAATCAGGGAACGGAACTCCGTTGACACAAGCCACCTCGTTTGGTACTTTGGGGTGAAGACACGTTTCGTACGTAGGACACTATATTTGGCACACCGGCGTATGTACCCAGTTGTTATTTGCCCTCTGATATGCAGGGCAGCAGTAAACACGCCTACTGCACGATATGATTTACCCGACAACTAAGGACAATGACTTAGACAATGACAGACTCACGAACAACTAGAACATGTATTAATTAAATTTAATGTCACTGTCCTGTCTTTGTTCTAAACAGTAATTGCCTTTCGTTACTAACCTAGTTAATTTCTGTAAGCGTTGTGCAGCCAAGTTTCGTGTGCTAGGCCGAAAATAGTTCCATCGTGACGATTAACAAAGAGAAAATAGAACCAAAAATATGAATCACTGCTTTTAAATGAATATAAATAACATAATGATGTTTAAATAAATAAATATATTCATTTAGTAATTCAAATAAACAAATAATAAATAATATAAAGCACAGATTCAGGCGAGCCGCCGCTAAGCGATCTTGTAAACACCCGACTGCTTTATGCTAATGACGCCGAGCAACTGTTTGTCAATCAATCTACGTCACAGCCGCAGCGCTATTTTTAGATCTCAAAAATCGATATTGTCGGCTGACAGTGTATTGCTCCGCCCGGAATCATTTTTGGTGCTTATTCAAGAATAAATTGGTAAATACATAAATAAATATAAGAAAATAAGAATATTAATACTTACAGCTTTGAAGAATACATGTTTTCAGTAAATAAACATTTTATAAACACAATTAAACACTATTTTGTCACGATAGGCACACTTCTAGCCTGCAAATTGCTCTTGTCTGCACAAATTACCGTTACTACAAAAATTAAACCCTAGTCTGGAGCCCGTGGATGAGTGGATTAGCTTGAACTTTTCGTTCAAGCTTCACTTCTTGACACCACAATTACCCTTGCCTGTCAACAACTCAACTGACAGGCATCATCGGGTACTTCTGGCACACCATACAAGACAACTTGCAAGTCGTGTGCGAGGAAAATAAATGGTACATTTTATTGCCGTTGGCTCGCTACAATCAGTGAACAGTCGCTATTGAAACACACAACATAAAGCCACAGTATTATCTATCACGAGCTGCTAACCCCTATGCTAACTTTCTACACAACTAACCACAAGAAACCCCATCGCTACTCTAACGAAGTGCACACTACAAGTCCTGTCCTCCCGTCTGACAATCTTTCATTCCGTGGTCACACACCACGCAGATTGACCTTCACCTTGGTGCGTGTTACCTCACATGGCACGCTGATGGCAGACGTGGTACGTTGAGTGTATACTCAACTCCTCTGTGGCTACCACGAGGCGTGATGTTATCGTGATTAGAGTGCTAACTCTCTGAACATCGCCTGCGTGTCTCATGAGGGAATGGTTAACCCATCTCCCATTACCTCATCACCCCTGCCCTTACCTCGGGCACCGTATCACCTCCTGGCCTCTTTAAGATTGACTGCTCTTCCTGGCGGAGGGGATGCGGTCGAGTCTTTGACACCATTGACGGACAGAACAACGAATAAGAAAGTCCTTCAAGTAACAAATGGAAACGTAAATCAATTTGAGTGATTAAATGTAGTCAAAACTTTTTGGACACATCTTCTTTTTCTTCAGCGTTCCGAGCCATTGAGGTTCTTTGCTGCAAATACAATCCATCTCCATTCGTCTCTCTGGTGGACCTTCTCATGCCAGTCGTTGATTCCAAGTGCTTGTAGGTCTGTACATGTATTATCTCTCCACCGCCTTCTTGGTCTACCTCGGGGTCTACGGTCATTTATTTCCTGAGTGTAAGCGAGTTTTGTTTCCCTATTATCTTCCATTCTTTCTATATGCCCCAGCCATTGTAGTCTATTAGCCTTCATGATTAGCGGGGACTTAAACAGATCATAAATGTCTTTGTTACTTCTTCTTTTCCACTCTCCACTTTGTGTATCCCTAATGGGTCCAAAGATGCGTCTTAAAATTGTGTTCTCAAAGGTTTGTAACAAGGCTTCGTCTCCTTTCGTTGTACTCCAGGTTTCAGAGCCATACAGCACAATTGGCCTGATCAGTGTTTTGTATATTGTTTTTTGGACACATTACGCGCAGAAATAAACTTGAAAACTTAACGACTATATATAAAGGAAATAAAGCGGCCGGGGTGATATTGACCATATCACACATTCAATACCAATTTTTGGTCTATAAAAATAGGACGAACACTATATGCCCAATGAGCTTAAGACTTATAAAAACATTCAAAAATTAAGGTTAGTCCCCAAATAATTAAGATTAGTTCTCTAAAAGTCTTATAAAAGTGATGGAGAGTATAAGAAAGACCATCGTGGTCTCATACTGCCAACTGAATCTACAAGAGATGGAGGAGGCGCAAATACAGCTCTGGAATTTGAGTATCTACCAGAGCAGGGAACTCATTTGTCATGACAGCGGGAAATTCTATCAATGCAGAGGTAATTTATCCATAGGGTAGGTGTAGAAGACAAGATAAACCATTACATTATCTTCCAAAATCCTTATGAATGAAAGCAGTTTAAAGCCAGAAAATGACGTTAAGGGCTTTCTGAAGAGGCCTCGTCTGGAAGGGATTATTACGAGTCACAAGTGATGTCAGACATAGGAACGATCTTAGATTAATAAAGAGTATTTACTGGAAACAGTTAAATGCAATTTAAATAGAAACTAAAGTAGACAATTACGAATAGATAAAGCAAAGAGTCCTAGATGAGATATTTGGGCAGTAAAGAGAACGTAGAGTCATAGAAATGACAAATGCTTCTGTAGGACATAATTATGCAGCAAGGGGACACCGAGTCCTAGAACTATGTTTTATCACCGTATCTCTTTTCTCTCTATAAAGCGAAATAATAATGCGAGATATAAAAGATAAACTAGCATTACAGGTTGGAGGTATTTATATAAACAATCGATGTGATTCAGATGACACAGCATCGATATTGGAAAATGCAAGAGATTGGCAATACCTGATGGATATTGTAGTAACAGAAAGCACAAACAAGGGACTTCCTTAATTTTCAAAAAAAAAAAGAAATAATTGTTATATAAAATAAAAAGATAACACCGAAATGTGATATTACAATAGAAGGAAAAATGCTTAACCAAATCAATATATACAAATATTTGGGGGATGGGGGGATATTATAACATCAAAAGGCATCTGCCTGACAAAGATTGATAGAAGAATAGGTCTAGCGAACGCTGCATTTGGGAAGATGAAACGTATATTATATAACAAATCATTTTCATGGAATTTCAGAAAAAGACAGCTCTTCAGTATGGCAGTGAATATTGGGACATAACTAATAGACTAGGAAGCGCTTAAAGGCAACAGAGATGCGGTACAGAGACTAACACATAAATAAACACGCAAGTATTGTTTAGCACTCATAGAAGTAGAAGACAGAAGTAGAAACTAGTACTACTTCTATGAGCGTCAATCAATGCTTGTGTGTTTGTTTAAGAACTGTCTTATTGGCCTCGAAGAGTTCCCCAATCGATATTTCTGAAACTAATGTTGTGAATGCCTTTATCGGCCAGAGTAACTAACAACGATTTCCAGGAAGATGCTAATGGAACTAGAACATAACATACAATTATAAGATATTCTGTGACATAATGAGAATAAAGGCAACGGAGAACTTCGCAACGCCTAGAAAGATAATTGGTAGCAGAAACAAAGGCAGACAGGGATCAATGATGGTTTAAGACGATGCCATGAATGAATGCCAGAAGTACAATTGACTTAGTTCAACAAGGATCGAGAACTCTGGAGATACATTAATGCCTAATCCACTTGTCCTGGTGCATGATGATTATAATCCCCTTTATCATTAAGGTAAGTCACATTCGAGATAATATTTTAAGAAATTAAACCTGTTTGTAAACTGAAGCTCTAATCGTTAAGTCCTTACAGTAAATTAAACAATTTTCTGCAGTTGTAAACATGAACTGTTAATCATAGATCCTAATACTGTAGATCCTTATATCTTCTTATATGTTATTTACCCGCCACAGAAACCTAATCATTACAGTAATAACTTCAAAACCATTGAGACAACATGGAGTATTATCACAGAAGCTACCCTAATTATGTTTGTGGCGCTGCGGCTGAAAGCAGATGAGTCATCGGGACTGCACTTATTTGGTAGCAAAGGCCCTATTTAACATTGTTAAAACAAAAATCAAGGTCAAATGCAATGTACATGTAAACATGGAAGATTATATTAGGTGTGAAGAGGAGGGGACATACCCTAATAATTATGCAATTGTTAGTAGTATTACTTGAGTTTAGTTGAGTTAAGAACCAATATCACAGCACTCGGGACATTCCCATACGTGCTCCGTCCTCATCTGAAAAAGCCAGCGAAGAGTCCTAGTGCAAATGGTACCAGTAGCAGTCTGATTATGTGTCCGTCTGATCTTTCCTCGGAGTTTCGAGTGTTGGCCAGATCCTCTGGTCACAAGTTCTTATTTAGCATACGTAACCCTAACCCTATAAATGACGCATTCATAAGAGATGTAGTTTGTTGAAAAACAGTTTTAATGTTGTCGTTGTTGTCAAAACCACATTGTTGTAGATGATCTAGATAATGTCTCGGTAGCCGCAGTCGAGTAATGGGTAGACGCTTGACCGCCCACTAGCTGGTCATAGGTTCCAATTCGCATGGAGGCGGATTATTAAAATAGACCTGGGTCCCTGGTCGACCCAGCCAAATATGGGCTTCAGGAAATGTCCGAGGAAGTCAAGACGGTCAGCGTGAGACTGACCACATCACCCCTGTAGTGGCGATTGTCTAATCAAAGGTGGATCCATCACCACATGTCCAGTCGGCTCTAAAGAGTGTAGAAGGGCCTTTTACTTTTTTTCCGACATTATATTGGGGGATCTAGATCATGCCTAAATTCTTGGCCTGCCACAGTTTGCGAAACATCAAATGCTCATCTACAGAAATAGCAGTTGCCGTGAAACCCCTGGCACCACTGGGGCGAAAAAATTAGTTGCATATCCTATTACAGGACGTCGCAGTCAACCCCACCATTTTTATGCTGTTTGCTATCTCTTGGCAAGTTTAAGTTCAGTAGTTTGCCATTGCTTTCTGAACGAACGGTACCCATACCATTTCGTAAAAAATCAACGCAAGGCGGACTGCTGCCAAATTGCCCGCAGCTGTGTTTCGAAAGCGATATGCGGGATTACGAACTTCGTCCGTAACCCCTCTGTGACGGAGTCGGCGGCACCACTGAAATAATGTGAAATATACATGTCCATGTGTTGATCGGCAATGATAGAAGAAGAGGAAAGAAGTGGAGATATATAAGGACACCAATCTCTCTCTCTCTCTCTCTCTCTCTCTCTCTCTCTCTCTCTCTCTCTCTCTCTCTCTCTCCCTCTCTCTCTCTCTCTCTCTCTCTTTCTCTCTCTCACTCCGCCCCGGCTCTTCCACTCTACCCCACAAATTTAAAGCTATAGTTGCCATACTGAGTTTCGAACATGTCGACTCCAAATGCAGCCTCTGGCTGAAGGAACAATTATTCTTCGACTTAGGGCCAACTAGACCTCTTTAAACTAAGGTATCGTCATTATCCAGCAGACTTCTCAACAGAGCTGACTTCATTATTACAGCAAATTATGGGCTGCAGCAGGGTTTTTTCAATATAAAAGGAGACCACCAAAGTTATGTTGAGATCATGTGGAGAAAACCCACAAACAAACTCATACTATTTTGTACCCTAGCAACAATATAGGCCTTGCAGAATAAACAGCTACCTCTACTGGCACCTTGCCGTCTTGACAGACGATAGCTTGTTACACTGTGCTTCAAAAAAGGCATAATAACTACAATTCATTGCGGGGTTCAGGAATGGAGTTAAAATTCTACATAGCACAAAGCCTGGGCTAAATTGCAGAGACAATGTGTTGCCCATGCAGCATGATCCCTTTCTCGGTCTGCCTAGTTTACTCCAGAGCACATGTGTCAAACTCAAGGCCCGCGGGCCACATAAAATCATATCAGGCCCGAGAGGTCTCAACCGACGTACAAATATATTCGGCCCAAGAGAGAATTTAGGCAAAAATATTTTTTTATGGTCACGATATAAAGTGCAAATCAAATTACCTAATTAGCAGTCCTCCGAATGATAGGCTACCTGAGAGCGTTCTCGATTCGATCAGAATAAGCGAAAATAAAAATTGTGTAGTGAGTTAGTGTTTGTCGTTATAGTTACCTAGCAACGTTCAGATGCTCGTTTTGGATTGACGCATAAAAAATGAAAGTAGTGTAATGCCCGGATATTACATCACCGTTTCCAGCTACGGCTAACCCGATATCAATCAAGCGTCTGCCGGTAGATGCACAATCTTTTAAAATCAAAGCTAGCCTTTAAAATGACCAAGAGAAAAGTTGATTCTGAAAACAGAGCCTTTCAAAGTCGCTGGGACTCTGAATATATGTTTACTGATATTGGCGATAAACATGTGTGTCTAATTTGTGGAGATAATGTGGCTGTGATCAAAGAATATAATCTGAGACGGCACTACGAGACTAAACATCAAGATAAGTTAAACAGCCTGAATGCAGAGCAGAAGCTACAGAATGTAGAAGAATTGAAGAGGCATCTAACATCACAGCAGATGTTTTTCCCACCAAAGCTGGCTTCCTGGCCGAGGAGTTAGCAGCTTTCTCCGTTAATCCCGAATACTCTCTTGGTTGACGTGAGCGCACGAGAATTAGAAGTGATTCGAGTCGCGCCAGTGACTTATGAGAGTATGGAGCCGGTCGCTCAGAAAGTCGTGGCGTGCTGATGATCGTAATCTAGCCTAGGAATCAACATACAGCTGAAAGATGCTGGTGTTGACCGCAATATCCTGAAACAGAATGGAAACGCGGGGGGGGGGGGGGGGAGCAAAATCACAAACTGATGCTGCAGTCAAAGCAAGTTTTATTGTGTCAGAGGAGATCGCAAAATCAGGCCGACCGTTTACAGAAGGAGAGTTTCTGAAGCGCTGCTTGATGAAAGCGTGTGACGTCTTGTGTTCAGACAAACAGCAGATGTTTGCAAAGGTAAGCCTTAGCAGAAATACGGTTGTTGATCGGGTTTGTGAGATGGCCACTGCTGCGAAAACACTGATGATCGAAAAAGACAAAGACTTTGTTGCATTCTCCCTTGCTGTCGTTAAAAGTAATGTCACGACTGACACTGCACAGCTCGCTATCTTCATCCGTGGAATCGACTCCAGTTTGAATGTTACAGAAGAAATATTGGACATGAAATCCATGCATGGACAACGACAGGAAAAGTCATTTTTGACAACATATGTCAAAGTTTAACCAACATGAACCTGCCTTGGGACAAACTCAGCAGCTGTGTTCTGTGATAAAGGTTAACAAAACATCACACAGGAGTCGTCTCACTGATGAATACTTGCAGTCCATCATGAGAATCTCAATGACACAAAACATTACTTCCAACATAAATGAACTTATAGCCAAGAAAAGATGCAAAACATCGTGCTCTGACAAATTGACATAAGAGTGAACATGTGTATACCAATGATGTTTTATTATTAACACTTTTTTCTGTTTTAATTTATATTAATGTTTAAAACAGTTTTAATTTTCTGCTTATTGAATGTTTATCCTGTCCGGCCCGCAACCTTACGTGTGATTTGAGTTTTGGCCCGCTGAGCGATTGAGTTTGACACCCTTGCTCCAGAGGAAAGATCATAATACATCTGGAACAAGATCAGCTGCAGAAGCTGTCAGATCAGTAAAGCAATGCTCTTACTGTCCGCCTGTCAGCGTTTCGATCCTGCACCAGTTGCCGACCAAAGCTTAGGGCCTGTCTACCTGCCATGACATTTAGTCCTTAGGTTGCATTTCCTCTCACTAGGATAAGGCTGGTACCCTCCCAATTGTACTCCTCCACAGAAGCCATTGGGACAAAGTGGAGTGTCGGGTTTTGTGTAAACACCATAGATGAACACATACATTCCGCATGCAAAATATACAATAAAACTCCTAAAAAATGAGAAATTTAGGAGAACAAACCCGTTACATACCTCAACACACTTCCGATGTTCCAGTACAAAACCCTTAGTTTGGGATAGCACGAAGAAACACATAATTTATTTAATATGCAATCATCATCAATTCCTTCTGTTTACATAGTAACGGCTGGTACCGGCTAATATATAATGTTCTACACATTTGCGGAATGTCAGCGGCGATGTACACCATATTTCAGGCAAAATATAATTCATTGTTCATATGACAAGATGCTTACCTCTGCTGTATGTACCTGACGAGATGCGGCGAAATATTCCAGGCAAGAAATCCTGAAATATTTCATTCATAGCGTGTGTGTTTAAATTCATTAAGGGAATACACTCTTTTTAATACTTGCAACTGCTGTCAAAGTGTGTGTTTCAATATGTCTTGGTTATGTGTTTTAAAATATCCCACTAACAATCATACCAACTATCAATATACGAAGACAAAATAAATTAACATTTTTACCACATGGCTGTTTCCTGTGACAACATACGGATGTAGGTCATGGACAATTTCGCAATCACTGCAGAACAAAATTGCGGTTTCTGAACTTACAAGTTACAAGACAGTTCTTACAATATCGTAAACCAAGAAAGACAAAAATACTGACTTTCTACCAGATCTGAACATCTAAGAAAATTGCTTCTTAAGTTATTAGACAACAAATTTTCAAAATTTATTTGTAGCAAAATATGAATACACAATTTCTTATTGATTTTGACATGCTGATTTCGAATATCGTAATGAAATTCACCAGCTAGCTCTGTTTTTTTTTTTTCTTTTTTAATGATGAATTTACATCACAGTAATTCAAATAATGTATGTTTGTGAAAACATTCATTTTTCGTTTTCTCTGGGGTGAACAGTCAGTCTGTCTACTTTAGCATTAGAAAAAGGGTGGTTAAAAACTCAATTAATTGATATTTCAACATAAAATGATAGAAAATAAAAAATTTAAAAAAAGCATTATGTAAAGTTCAAATATATTGTTTTAAAAATCACATTTGAACTCAATCCGTTATTATTCAATTGCTGTTAGAGCTCTCTGTGTTTGCTTCTTGTAGTCAATCAATGAAGTGTCTCTTGTCATAGTCCAACAGTAATCAGCAACCATTGAAGACTCCAGTTACGTTGATACCTTGTCTCCATAGCAGCAATGTTCTGGTGAAATCATTCACCAAGAAAGTTGCTGACACGTGACTTAAAATCTAGCCATACTGCTCTTTCCTTCCCATGCAACACGCAAAGAAACTCGTTATCACGAAGAAGTCTTCTAATTTTCTGACCAACAAATGCTCCCTCTCTTACTTTAGCTTCACTCAGTCTTGGACAATTTCTGATGAGGTATTTGAAAGCCTCATTTGTTTTCTCCATTTCCTAGACACAGTTTTCAACGAGACCCATCTTAATGTGCAAGGGTAGCAAAAAAATCTTCCTGATGTTGACAAGTGCTGGATTCTTAACACTCTTATCAATAGGCTGCAATGTCTGCCTGATTGGCCAATGTCTTCTGATGTCATGGTATATTGTGCACGGTTATCCCGCTCACAGAGAAAGTAACAGTAATTAGTGTATCCGCCCTGTAGTCCAAGCAAAAGAGCGACCACTTTTCAGTCACCGTAAAGTAGCCAATGGTGATGATCGTAGTTTATACACTTCAAAAGCTACTTAATGTTTTCATAAGTTTCTTTCAAATGAACTGCGTGACCAACTCGAATTGACGGTAACATATTACCATTATTTAAAAACAAAATGTGTTCAGACTCGTCTTGGATGAATCAATGAAAATCCTCCACTCTTCCGGTTTGTAATTGATGTTGAAGGCTGCCATGAAACCAGAAATGTGGCACGCAGAAGGGTCACCCTCTTTGAAAAAGAATGTACTGAGCGGCTTCTGGAGATTCCTATACACAGAAATTATAACATCTTCTGCCAGGAGATTCCACTGTTGCAATGTGGAACTCAAAAGATCCACCTTCTTCTTCAGTAAATTCAGACCTCTTACAAGATCATTCATTTCGCCGTGGGTTTTTAAGTGTGATTTAGTGGATGTAGTCTGCTCAAAATCTGGGTCCCTTGGGGGTTGATGGTTCAGGACCAACAACGTCCTTTTCTTCATCAGTGAATTCAGCTGAAGATGATTCTTACATGTTGAGAACTTGTAGATCATCGCCATGTAGGGCCGAACGTACTGCAGAGGGGATGTTTAGATTTTCCAGAGTTCCTTATTTTCTAAACTAGTTGCATATATCTTCAAAACTAGAGCAAATTAACATTATTTAATGTCATTTTCGTTTTCAGAACACCACAGCTAGTTAAGAAAAGATATTTTCATATCAGGTACATTTTGGTTATTGATTAGTGAAACAGTGTCTCGGAAACTGTATCATCAGCATTATGCACCATGACGATAAGCGTGGACGGTCATAGTTTGCAACTCAAACGATCTTATACTGATTATACCATGTAATCAAGCCATCCTGGTATGTTCTCTTTACTTTCCTATTGCTTTTTTTCTTTGACGTTTGTCAGTTGTCACTAAGTTTTCAAGTTTATTTCTCCTCATAACGTTTCCCAACAACTTGTATCTGTCTTCGTCTAAGGTCTGTAAATAATGTTCGGTTTTCATTAGTTTCAAGTAGGACGTTGCCACACCACCCTTGTATATTCCCCAGGAATACAATGCCGTAAATAGCAACCCATGCTCCAATCCCAATGTTGCTAACTATGGTGCTTTGTTTCCTCCCTTGCCAGTAGAACAGTCTCTCCTTATCATGTCAAAGGGGACACCGTTAAACAATGTTGCGGTGCCACCTATGCCTGCTTCCAATGTAGGCACTTCCAGTAACTCTCATAGCAGTGGTCCCTCGTTGGACGGTAATATAAACTTCTATCAGTGGAAGCGTCAACTTCAACAGCTAATGCAATACAATCCTGCAGCCCTGCACCAAGCTTTCATGATGTCACTCCAACACAGACATTTTCCTACCCCCTCTAATAGCCTTAAATACTTCTAAATAAAGTTTCAAAAACCCTGAAATTTTTCTACCACAAGCGACATAATCTTTTCATAGTGTAATGTTCGCCAATCACGATCAGTGGCTCAACAAACATGGTCTACATATAAGCCATCTCAACATCTATAATTTGATCAAAAAATTACCTGAGCTTTCGGTAATACTGTGCAAACAGTTCCATGTGTTTGGAATCACAGAAAGTCGTCTCAACGACAAAATAACCGACTCTGAAATCACTCTTAAGGGGTTTAAAGTAATTCGAAGAGACGCAAATCAAAAATTAGAGACAAGTATTGCTGTATACATTTCCAATTCTCTCAGCTGTTTCGTAGAAGTGATCTCGAGACAGAAGAGATAGAATGTGTTTGGTTAGAGGTGAAGCCAGTCAGCCAGCAATCGCTTCTCATTGGATACCTATATCGGAATCCTTGTGTTGGGTACAGTTGGTATGACTGTTTCACTACAATGATGGATAGAGTGTGTACAGCAGGTAGAGAAGTCATGATATTAGGTGATTTTAACATAGATAGTACTAAATCTAACCAGACATGGGACGATATCATTCTATCTTACAATTTCAAACAACTAATAAATCGTCCCACAAGGGTTACAGACACCTCCTCAATTATAATTGATCATATATATGTTACTTGTCCAGTTAATATTATCGACTGTTCTGTTCCTGTTAGTGCAGTTAATGACCATTACCCCGTACATGGTCGAAAATTGTGTTGAAAACTCCTAAAAATAAACATTTAAGCATGAAATTTAGAAATGTTAAAACTCTCAACCAAAATTTATTTTTAGACTACTTAAAAAATGCAGCACTTGAACATGTCTACCAAATTCCTGATCCGGATGAAGCACTAGTTTACTGGACAAAGACAGTCTACAATGTATTTGATAAATATGTGCCAGTCAAAGAAGTTCGAGTCAAGAATCAACATAAATCCCCATGGGTGACTAGGCGAAGTTCTCGAAATCATGAGAGAACGAGATAAAGCACAAAAAAATAAAGATGTCATCAATTACCGCAGACTAAGAAATAAAGTTAAATATGAAATTCGTAGGATAAAGAAAGATCATTTCAAAAATGTGATTGTAGATAAACCAAATAACTCAAATATATGGAATGCTATTAACTCGCTAACCAAGAAGAAACAAGCTTCAGAGTCAGCAATACCAAACACTATAACATGCGAGGATTTCAGTTACTTCTTTCAATCAGAAATAGAGAATCTAAAGTCCTCAATACCAGACTCAGTATGTAATTTAAGTTCACTGTCATCATTCTGTGAAGGGAAGTGCTCTAGAAATATTCCCCCTGAGATTCCATTGATGTCTGTTGCAGAAGTATATAAATATCTCTCAAATCTCAAAGCAACAAATTCAGAAGGCCTAGATGGTATCAGTAATATAATTCTTCAGTGTGCTGTACCAATTATTAGTGAGTCCTTAACGTTCATATATAACCAGTGCTTGTCCAAAAACTACTTTCCATCTGCCTTTAAAGTTGCTAAACTTTATCATGTACTTAAAATGGCTCAACTGATAATAGCGTCTTGGGTAATTATAGAACTATTTTCTTACTATCGTCGCTATCAAAGCCATTAGAAAAACACATACATAAAATAACATTACACCATTTAATTTACAACGATCTAATAATTGACAGTCAATCTGGGTTTCGACCTAAATATTCTTGCCATAGTGCTCTTACAAAAATGGCCCATAACTGGCATCTTTGTATCAACAATGGCAACATTTGTGGAGCAGTATTTGTAGACTTCAAAAAGCCATTGATATGGTAGATCATGATATTTTAATTAGAAAATTTAAACAAATGAAGACTAGCACCAATTTGGTGAACCTAATTACGTCATGTTTTATCCGACAGACAACAAGTAATGTCCTTCAATAACTGTCTATCAAGATCAACACAACGTAATATTGGTGTGCTTCAAGGCTGCAATTTATATTAACGATCTTCCTTTATATCTCAATACTTCGTGTGACCTATTTGCGGACGACTGCAATATATACATTAGTCAAGAGAACCGTAGTGACTTAGAGAGCTTTTTACAAAACGAATTTGATAACCTTAGTAGATGGAGCAATGAAAACTGCATGTTAATTAACATCGACAAAACCAATTCGATGCTAATAACGACCAGGCAAAAACTACAGACCCTAGCCATAACTGGGGCACCGCTCGAGTTCCACGTGGACACGTTACCTATAATTAATGTAAATGAACATAGAACATTAGGTCTTTTAATTGACAGACATTTAAACTGGAGCTCTCATATTCACGCCCTTACCAAGAGAATAGCACGAAAAGTTTACCAACTTGCTAATATTAAACACTTCTTGGATGAAAGCACACGAAAAATATTCTATGCATCCTATATTCAATCACCTCTCGATTATTGTTCCACAGTCTGAGATGGTTGCCCTAGATCTAATTTGAAACGACTGCGTTCGCTTCAAAACCGCGCTATACGTCTAGTTTCTGGCATAAAGCACGTTGAAAGTAAGAAATTATACAGCCATCAAAGAATTCTACTACTTCGAAAGCGCTTCCTTTTTAAGAAAGCAAAATTAGGGAATAAAATTATATCTGAAAATATCCCAGAGTATCTTCTACCGTTAATTCAATCTAATACAATGAACAGTAAGCGCTTAAATTTATTACAGGTTCCGAAGCCTAGATTGGACTTATACAAAACTTGGTTCGCGTATTCTGGTGCTCACTTGTGGAATAGCCTTCCACCAGATCTGAAAACTCCAATGAGTCCCTACACATTCAAACAAAAACACTTTCAATAATTAATTCATACCGACTATATGCCTCCATAAGTCACCTACTGGTATCATATTTTCACTATCATTCTTCACTGTGTGTGAGAGAGTGAGTGAGAAAGAGTGTGAGTGAGAGAGTTTTCATGAGACAGAGAGAGCATGCATGCGCGTGTGCCTGAGTGGGTGTAAAAGTGAGTGAGTGTGTGTACACGTATGTGTGAGAGATTGAGTGAGAGAATGAGTGAATATGAGAGAGAGAGAGAGGTTATGTTGTGTGTCTGCCTGTCTATGTGATAGAGTGAGAAAGTGAGTGAGTGTGAGTTAGAGAGTCAGCGAGTGAGTGAGTAAGGGAGTGTGAGTGAGTGAGTGAGTGAGTGAGTGAGTGAGTGAGAGAGATAATTTGTGGGTATGTGTGTATGTGCGTGAGTGAGTGAGTGTGAGAGCCAGTGAATGTGTAAGAGAGAGAGAGAGAGAGAGAGAGAGAGAGAGAGAGGGTGAGTGAGAGAGTGCATGAGAAAATGAATGAGTGAGAGTGAGTGGGTATATGTGTCTGTTTGCTTGTCTGTGTGTGCGAGTAAGAGAATGAGTTAGTGTGGTTTAGAGGGTGAATGAGTGAGTATGAGTGAGAGAGAGATTAAGAGAGTGAGTGTAAGTGGGAGAGTGAGTGAGAGATTGAGTGAGAGTGAATGAGTATGTGTGTATAAGTTAGGGCGAGTGTGAGAGTCGCGTATAAGCGAGTGAGAGAGAGAGAGAGAGAGAGAGAGAGAGAGAGAGAGAGAGAGAGAGAGAGAGAGAGAGAGAGAGAGGGAGAGAGAGTTGAGCGCAAGCATGTCATTATGCCATATTTTTTTCTGTATCCTCATCTTTCATATTAACATTTTTACTGCCAATTGAATTTAACATGCATTGCTTATTTCATAATGTTTATGTCAGTTCTAGAAATTATCTTACTGAATTGCACCACTATATTTTTTTTGTTCCGTTACACAATGTATAACATATTTTCATTACCATTTTCCATATTTCACATGTTTTCCCACTTTTTCCCAATTTTGAATGTTCTTGTGAGGATGCTCACATATATTCATATTAGTTTTAGTGATTATGTGAGGCAGCGAGTAAGTGTGTGGATGGATGGGTGTGTATATGTGTGTCTATGTGTGTGTGTTTATATGTGTGGATGTATGTATGTGTGCATGTCTGTATGTATGTATGGGTCTATACGTGTGTGTCAGTCAGGTCTTAGTCAGATATGACTGAGCTACCGTATAACAGTAGACGGTACTACCTGGTTTCTGTTAGCGCCGAACGTTGGGCGGCGCTTACCAAACCCGACACCCCACATTGTGCCAACGGCTTCGGGCGGAAGAGCGCAATTGGGAGGGTACAAGCCTTACCCTGGTGCGAGGAAATGGAAGCTAAAGACAAAATTGTCATGGCAGGGCAGACCAGGCCCTAAGCCTTGGTTGGCGACTGGTCTAGGATCGAAGCTCCGACAGGCGGACAGTTAGAGCATTGCTTTGCTGATCCGGCAGCTTCTGCAGCTTGTCTTGTTCCAGATGTAGGGGTGTTACCTTTCCTCTGGAGTGAACTAGGCAGGCCGAGAGAGGGATCATGCTGCATGGGCAACACATGATCTCTATATTTTAGCCCAGGCTTTGTGCCATGGAGAGGCAATAACTCCATCCCTGGTCTTAACTGGTCTCGCGTATTAAGTGGCAAGACAAAATCACAAATACTGAAGTATTGGAAAGATCAGGTTGTGTGACAGTTTATTCCATGCTCAGTCTTCGTAGACTTAGATGGATAGGACATCTTAGGAGGATGGATGATGGTAGAATACCAAAGGATATCTTTTTTGGTGAATTACAGATGGGTAAGAGATCTCAGGGTCGGCCTCTACTACGATACAAAGATGTGTGTAAGCGGGACAGGATTGATACAGGCATTGATAATGCACATTGGGAGCAAGTCGCCGCTGAACGTGTTGCATGGAGGGCAAATATCAGAAATGGAATAAAGTCAAAGGAGAAAATTATTGCAGAAAAGTCACACACCAAGCGTTTGAGACGTAAGATGGTGCATGATGGTGGAAATGACCACGTGTTCACATGCACCCACTGTGAACGGACATTTACAGCGCAAATTGGCCTTATCAGTCACACTCGGTACCGCCATAGTTAAAAGTTATTATGCCTTTTTAGAGCACAAACTATCGTCTGTCAAGACGGCAAGGTGCCAATGATGATACGTGTGTAAATGTGTGTAGGTGTGTGTGGTTTTGTGTGTGTATGTCTGTACGTGTGTTTATGTGTGCGTACAAGTGTTTATAATTATGAACGTGTATATATGTGTGTATTGGCGTGTGTATGTGTGTGTATGTTCGTGTATGTATGCGTATATGTTTGTGAGTATGTGTACATGCATGCAGTGTATTCGAGGGAGTGTGAGTGTGTATGAGGCATGCGTGTTAGTCTGGGGGATGTGTATGTGGGTGATGTATGTGTGGAGGGGTTGTGTTTGGGTGCATGGGTGATGTGTGGGTGGGTGAAAGGATGTGTGGTCAGTGGGGTGTGTGCGTGGGTGAGGGATGTTTGTGTGATGGTTGAAAGTGTAGGGGTGTTGGTGGGTGAGGGTTTGTGTGGGTGGGTAATGTGTATGTGGGTGAGTGGGTGATAGATGTGAGGGTGAATGGGTGTGTGAGAAATTTGTGTGGGTTGGGGATGGGTGTGTGATGGGTGTGTGATGGGTGTGGGGGATGGATGTGGGGATGTGTGTGTGTGGGTGGGAAATATGTCTGTGTGGATGAGGGTGTGTGTAGGTGGGGTAATTGTGGGTGAGTTGATTATGTATGTGTGGGTGGTGCGTGTGTTTGTAGGTGGGGAATGTATGGGTGGGTGCGTGGGTAAATGTGTGTGTGGGTGAGGGATGAGTGGGTGGGGATGTGTATGTGGGATGCGTGTGGGGGATGTGTGTGTGAGGGTGGAGGACGTGTATATGGGTGGGGTGTTGTGTGGGAGGGGAGATGTGTGTGGGTGAGGGATGTGTGTATGGGTAGGTGGGGTAGGTGTGATTGGGTGTGGAATATGCGGGTGGGTAAAGAATGTATGTGAGAGTGGGGGATGTGTGTTCGGCTGGGTGGATAGGGTGTGTGAATGAGGGTGGTAGATGGGAGATGTACGTATTGATGGGTGGATGGGGGATGTTTGGGTGTGAGTGGTTGAGGGATGAGTACGTGAGTGGGTGGATATATGTGGGAGATGAGTGTATGGGTGGGGGATGTGTGTGTGTGGGTGGGGATGTGTGTAGGTGGTGGGGGTGTGTGTGGATGTGTGTGGGTGGGAGGATTGTGTTTGTGGATGGAGTTGGTGGGTGGGAATGTGTGTATGGTTGGGGAGATGTGTGTGAGAGTGCATGGTGGTTTGTGTGTGGGTGGGGGTGTGTGATTAAGGAGGGTGATTGGAGGGTGGGTGGGTGGAAGGATGTGTGGGTGGTTGATTATGTGTAGGTTGGGTGTGGGGATGTGTATGTATATGGGCGTGGGATATGTGGGTGGGTGGGCGAGATTGTGTGGGTGGGGGATGTGTGAAAATGGGAGATGTGTGAAAATGGGGGATGTGTAGGTGGATGCTACTTTTGTGTGTGGGTAGGTGCGTGATGTGTGGGTTGGCGGGGATATGTGTATGTAGGTGGGGATGTGTGGTTGGGGGATGTGTGTTTGACTAGTTGGTTGGGGGTCTGTGCGTGTGTGGTGGAGTATATGTGAGTGGGTGAGTGTTGATGGGCTATGGGATGAGTGGAGGATGTGTGTGTTGGTGGGGAGATGTGTGTAGGTGGGGGATGTGTGGGTGGGTGATTGGTGGGCGGGTGCATGTATGTGTGCCTGGGGGTGTGTGTGGGTGGGTGGTTGGTGTGTGTGTGGGTGGGTGGTTGGTGTGTGTGTGGGAGATGTGTGGTGGGTGGGAGATGTGTGTGTGTGTTTGGGGAGATGTGTGTAGGTGGGGTATGGGTGGATGGGTGGGGGAATGTATGTGTGCGTGGGTGTGTGTGTGTGTGGTAGGATGGGGGATGTGTGGGTGGATGGGAGATGGGTGCATGGTTGGGGTATGTGTCTCATAACATGTTAACATGCATTGTTTATGTTTACAATATTCATTTGACAATGTTTTTTTTCCCTATGTGAATGTATTATGCATTATTGAAGAACGAAAGATGAGTGATTGGAAGGGCCGAATGTAAGACGGGCCTGGGTGCCCAATTTGTTATCTTTGAAAATAAAGTCCGTTCGTTCGTTCGTTCGTTCGTTCGTTCGTTCGTTCGTTCGTTCTGCAGTTCCTGTTCATTGTCTGCAATCAATACAATACTATATTATCTTCACGTCTTATATTGCCAATGATAAGCTCTCTGACAAAATCCAGGTCTATCAAGCTTACGTCCTTAGTACTATTCTTTATCGCAGTGAAATCTGGCCAATTATATCAAGAGAAACCTTTACACAGCTTTCATATTCGGTGTCTGCGAAGAATAATTGGTATTAAGTGGCAAAATAAGATCACAAATACTGAGGTATTAAAAAGATCGGTTGGTGTGACCGTTTGTTCCATGCGGAGTCTTCGTAGCCTTAGATGGATAGCACACAGTAGGAAGATGGACGATAGTAAAATACCAAAAGACATCTTTTTGGTAAATTATAGATGGGTAAAAGATTTCGCGGTCAGCCTCTAGTAAGATACAAAGATGTGTGTAAACGGGACATGATTGATACAGGCATTGATATTGCATCCTGGGAGCAAGTCGCTGTTGATAGCGTTACATGGAGGACACAGATCAGAAATGCAATAAAGACACAGGAGAAAATAATTGCAGATAGGTCACACACTAAGCGTTTAGTTTAGTTTAGTTTAGTCGTTGGATCAACATTACGGCACACGGTTTAACCCATAAGTGTTCCGTTTTTCGGGCAGCGCCGTTAGGCTACTCTTTTTCGATTTCCAATTGCCAGGGGATTTTTTACGTGCGCAACAATACACACGGGTGTCCGATCTCACTACCCAGAGACCAGGGAAAATTTTATTACTGGAAGTCCAGGTGGATTTTTTAAATAAATCCCGGTCCACACCGGGGCCTGAACCCGGGACCTCCAGCACTCGAGGCGGACACCATACCTCGAGACCACTCAACCCGAGACGATAGATGTGTGATGATGGAAATACCATGTGGATAACTAGCTTGTGACATCCTATAGTGTTTTTTTTTTTTTTTTTTTTTTTTTTTTTTGTTTTGTTGCCTCAATATAAAATTCAATATCTCATTAACCAACTGAGGGAAAATGATGAGATTTAGTATATAACCTTATCATTATGTCCACCCAACAAAAAAAAATTTTGTTCTGGAGATGTTACAGCAGATTTCAAAGTTAGTTTATATGCGGTATATTAATTACGACATAGAGATTACCTCCATGATTTTAACAGTATTACAGCTTCACCAAGAGACGTCCGGGCATTTTTTGAAATTTTCACGTGATTTCCGTTTTGAAACAAACAGCGCGAAGATTCAGAGGTGTCTCCAAATGGGTGTTCTTTCATGAAACGTGATTATATAAATAAACTAGCTGACAAGGCCCGGCTTCTGGCGGGGATCTATCTATCTATCTATCTATCTATCTATCTATCTATCTATCTATCTATCTATCTATCTATCTATCTATCTATCTATCTATCTATCTATCTATCTATCTGTCTGTCTATCTATCTATCTATCTATCTATCTATCTATCTATCTATCTATCTATCTATCTATCTATCTATCTATCTATCTATCTATCTATCTATCTATCCTATCTATCTATCTATCTATCTATCTATCTATCTATCTATCTATCTATCTATCTATCTATCTATCTATCTATCTATCTATCTAAGAAGTTTACTTAATTCAAGCGCGATGCTGTGTATATCATTGTGTTCGTTCTAAAAGTGGATTTACATACTACTCAACACTTCAAGTTTATGTGACCGCTTATTTAGTGAAATGAGGGATTCTTTGTATATGTGATGGTAAGAGCAGCCATTTTTGAATGTTACCAATTATCGATCCACGTCAACGTGAGAATTAGCCATGCGGGGCTAACAAGTGATAATCACCACGCACGCCCTACAGAAGGGCCGGCGCTTTTATTTACTCCATTATTGTGCTGAATTTACACACTCTCAACTGTCAAGTTTATGTAACTGTTTATTTAGTGAAATGAAGATTTCATTGTGACACGTGAGGGTAAGAGCATCCATTTTTGAATTTTTACCAATTATCGATTCACGACAACGTGAGACTTAACTATGTGTGACTAGCAAGAGATAAGCGCCACGCACGATCTACAGAAAGGCCTGCAGTTTTATTTACTCCTTGCCTTGTCGAGCTGCCTATATTGCCAACATGTCCTCCAACTTACGATCATCAACTGTGTCAAAGCGATGTGAAAATGTAAACAAAAACAAGACGGGACAAAAGTTAGTTAGCTCGCCAGCTCAGCGACTGAATCGATCATCTTCATCGCCAACATCCATCACGTTGTCTAGTGAACAATCAGACACTGATGTCCAACTGGACAAACAACACAATTCACCAGCTCAATCTTATCAAACTAACACATCACCTTCAAAGACGCTTTCTTCGACCGAAACACAGAGCCACAATGATTGTCGTGAGTTAATTCAGGCTTTGGAGACGAGGTTAAAAGATTTTATTACCAGCAACACCACTAATATTATTGCGGAGTTTAAAAAAGAAAACATTCTTCTTCGAGAGGAAATCCGAATCCTTAAAGAAGAGGAGACTTTTAAAACATCCATACATGCTTTGAAACTAAAGCGTGCACAGTCATTTCATAAAAGTGCACAAACAGAAAGTATCCATGGTGTTGTAGATGCGTGTGTTACCAGTGAGTGTTCGTCACATAATGACATACAGATAGTTTCTACAAGCAACAAAACCACCACTAAACCTGTAGAACGCACACCATCTATCTACCCCATCGATGTGCATATCAGCAAGAGGTTCCAGGCCTTAAGTGTAGACTCTCCAGCAGCAGACTTGGAATCACAGAGCTCAGTCGGTACCACTACTGGATATCAACAACCAACGCAAGCAAGCTATAATAAACAAGAACACAAGAAAGACGACAGTGACCAGTGGCAACAACAGTCCAAGCGGACACGCCAGCAGCGTGAAATAACCATAGATCATAGTGCAACACATGTCGTCATTGGAGACTCCCTGCTGTAGGGAATCTATAGTGATCGCATGTCATCTACTGACAGCGAATCAACTTCAATCTACCCTGTACCAGGCGCTGACATTGACAGGCTGACCGCTAAACTGCGACGATTCCAAGTGAACGACCGAATTAGGAGAGCAACAGTCCATATTGGTGTTAATGACATAATGGATAATAAAATCATCAGCACCTCACAACTAGCTACATTGCAGGTGCTGTTGCGCAATAGATTTCCGAAATCATCTTTGTCTATTTCATCTATCATTCCACCATGTTACAGGTTCCAGCGTCGTACTGCCGATGCTGCTAATCTAACGTTATATAAATTCTGTAAAAATAATAACATGAATTTCATAAATAACACCCTTTACTTTACGTCACCGTCCGGAGCTCCTAACAAAAAACTATACAGGGATCAAATACATTGTTCCAAGCTAGGAAGTAGCTTCCTAGCGAAGAACATAAAATATCCCGAACGTGCACAACAACCAGCACTAGTTACAGGAGTAAACCGAACTTCACCTCCGGCAACAGCCATTTCACTGTGTTCAGAAAACACTCCTTCTCTTCCCACACCACCCTTGCCTGTACCCAAGGAAGACAATGTCGTGAATAGCAACCCAAGCTCCAATCCAAATGTTGCTAAATATGATACTTTGTTTCCTACCTTGCCCGTAAAACAGTCTCCCTCTATGATGTCAAAGGGGACACCGTTAAACAATGGTGCTGTGCCGCCGATGCCTGCTTCCAATGTAGGCATTTCCAGTGAAACTCATAGCAATCCCTCGCTGGACGGTAATCTACAACCCTATGAGTGGAACCGTCAACTTCAGCAGCTAATGCGATACACTCCTGCAGCCCTGCACCAAGCATTCATGATATCACTCCAGCAAAGACATTTTCCTGCCCCCTCTAACAGCCATAACTATTTCTAAATAAAGTTTCAAAATCCGTGCAATTTGTATACCACAAGCGACATCTTCCTTTTAGTTTGTAATGTTCGCCAATCACGATCAGTGGCTCAACAAAAATGGTCTATATATAGGCCATCTCAACATCTTTCATCTGCTCAACAAATTACCTGAGCTCTCGGTAATACTGTCCAAACAGTTCCATGTGTTTGGAATCACAGAAAGTCGTCTTAACGACAAAATAACCGACTCCGAAATCTCACTTAAGGGGTTTAAAGTAATTCGGAAAGATGCAAATCAAAATTTAGAGACAGGTATTGCTGTATACATTTCCAGTTCCCTCAACTGGTCCCGTAGAAGTGATCTCGAGACAGTAGAGATAGAATGTGTTTGGTTAGAGGTGAAACCAGCCAGCCAACAACCGTTTCTCATTGGATACCTATATAGGAATCCTTGTGCCGGGTACAGTTGATATGACTGCTTCACTACAATGATGGATAGAGTGTTTACAGCAGGTAGAGAAGTTATGATACTAGGTGACTTCAACATAGATATTAGTAAATCCAACCAGACATGGGACGATATCATTCTTTCTTACAATTTCAAACAACTAATAAACCGTCTCACAAGGGTTACTGACACATCCTCAACTATAATTGATCATATATATGTTACTTGTCCAGATAATATTATTGAATGTTCTGTTCCTGTTAGTACAGTTAGTGACCACTACCCGGTATGTTGTACATGGTCAAGAATTGGGTTCAAATCTCTTAAACATAAACATGTAAGTATCAAATTTAGAAATTTTAAAGCATTCAACCAAGATTTATTTTTGCAAGACTTAAGAAAAGCAACCCTTGATCACGTTTACCAACTTCCTGACCCGGACGATGCATTAGCTTTCTGGACGAAGACAGTCTACAATGTGTTCGATAAACACGTGCCAATCAAAGAAGTTCGAGTCAAAAATCAACATAAATCCCCATGGGTCACTCGAGAAGTTCTGGAAATCATGAGAGAGCGAGATATAGCACATAAAAATAAAGACTTCATCAATTACCACAGACTAAGGAATAAAGTTAAATATGAAATTCGTAGGATAAAAAAAAGATCATTTTAAAACTTTGATTGTAGATAATTCAAACAGTACAAATATATGGAAGGCTTTTAACTTGCTAACCAACAAGAAACGCCCTACAGAATCAGCAATACCAAATTCTATAACATGCGATGAATTCAGTTGGTTCTTTCAATCAGAAATAGAGAATCTAAAATCTTCAATACCAGACACATCGTGTAATTTAAGTTCACTGGCATCATTCTGTGAGGAGAAGTGCACCAGAAATATCCCCGCTGAGATTCCTTTAATGTCTGTTGCAGACGTTTATAAATATCTCTTAAACCTCAAATCAACAAACTCACACGGCCTAAATGGTATCAGTAATAGAATTCTTCGTTGTGCTGCACCAGTCATTAGCGAGTCCTTAACGTTCATATATAACCAGTGCCTGGCCAAAAACTACTTTCCATCTGCATTTAAAATTGCTAAAGTGTTTCCGCTAATTAAAAATGGCTCAATCGATAATAGCGTTTTGGGGTAATTATAGACCTATTTCCTTACTATCGTCACTATCAAAACCACTAGAAAAACACATTCATAAAATAACGTTACACCATTTAATTAACAACGATCTAATAATTAACAGTCAATCAGGGTTTCGACCTAAATATTCTTGCCATAGTGCTCTAACAAAAATGACCGACAGCTGGCACTTAAACATCAACAACGGTAGAATTTGTGGAGCGGTGTTTGTAGACTTTAAAAAAGCTTTTGATATGGTAGATCACGATATTTTAATTAGAAAACTAAAACAAATGAAGACAAGCACCAACATGGTGAACATAATTACGTCATTTCTATCCGACAGACAACAAGTCGTGTCCTTCAACAACTGTCTATCAAGACCCACACAGCTTAATATTGGTGTGCCTCAGGGCTCAATACTAGGTCCGCTGCTTTTTGCAGTTTATATTAATGATCTTCCTTTATATATCAATACAACTTTTGATCTATTTGCAGACGACTGTACTATATATACTAGTCAAGAAAACCGTAGTGAATTAGAGAATTCTTTACAAGAGGAACTTGATAATCTTACTAGATGGAGCAATGAAAACCGCATGCAAATTAACATCGACAAAACCAAATCCATGCTAATAACGACCAGACAAAAACTACAGACACTAGCCATAACTGGATCACCGCTCGAACTCCGCATGGGCACGTTACCTATAGTTAATGTGACTGAACATAAAACACTAGGTATTTTAATTGACAGCCATTTGAACTGGAGCTTTCATGTTCACGCTCTTACCAAGAAAATAGCACAAAAAGTGTACCAACTTGCTAAAATTCAGCACTTCCTGGACGAAAGCACACGAAAAATATTCTATACATGCTATATCCAATCACATCTCGATTACTGTTCCACAGATTGGGATGGTTGCCCTAAATCTAATTTAAAACGACTATGTTCTCTACAAAACCGCGCTATTCGTCTGGTTTCTGGCATAAAGCACGTTGAAAGTAATAATTTGTACAGTCACCTAAGACTGCTACCACTTCAAAAGCGCTTCCTTTTCAACAAAGCCAAATTAGTGAATAAAATTATATCTCAATACCCCAGAGTATCTTCTGCCGCTGATTCAATCTAATGCAATGAACAGCAAGCGCCTAAATCTGTTACATGTCTCAAAGCCTAGATTGGACCTATACAAAACATGTTTCGCCTATTCTGGTGCTCACTTATGGAATGATCTGCCTCCAGATCTGAAAACTCCAATGAGTCCCTACACATTTAACCGAAAACTCTTTCAATACTTAATCCATATCGACTATATGCCACCATAATTCATTTACTGGTATAATTGTTCATTATAATTGTTCATTATAATTGTTTAACTATAATTGTTCACTATATATGTGTGTGCGTGTGGGAGCGAGAGAGAGAGAGAGAGAGAGAGAGAGAGAGAGAGAGAGAGAAGTGGGTGTCAGAGAGAGGGAGAGAGTGAATGTGTCAGTGCATGCATTCGTACGTGTATGTGTGAGAGTGAGTGAGGGAGTGTGTGCGTGCGTGCATGCGTTCATGCGTATGTATATGTGTGAGAGAGTGGGATTGAGAGAGTGAGTGTGTGTGTGTGTGTATGTGAAGGATTGTGTGTGAGAGAGTGAGACAGTGGGAGAGTTGATGTGTTAGTGTGTGAGCGCGCGCATGCGTGTGAATGTGTGTATATAAAAGAATAGAGAGAGAGAGAGAGAGAGAGAGAGAGAGAGAGAGCTGAGCAGATGCATGTCATGTAACACGCATGTTATGTAACACGCGAATCCATATGTTTGTGTATTCTCATCTGTCATATTATCAGTTAAATACCATTTGATTTTATCATGCATAATATAAACTCATGTTCATTACTGTTGTTTGAGTGAGAGAGTCAGTGAGTGTGAATGAGAGACAGAATGAGTGAGCGTGAGAGTGAATGAGTGAGCGGGAGAGTGAATGAGTGAGCGGGAGAGTGAATGAGTGAGCGGGAGAGAGAGAAAGAGTGTGTGTGTGTGAGAGAGAGAGAGAGAGAGAGAGAGAGAGAGAGAGAGAGAGAGAGAGAGAGAGAGAGAGCGAGCATCACTATTTTGTCTTCACATACTTTTTATGTACACATTTTTCTCCATGTTTAACATTTTTATGAGACTGCTCATGTCAGTGTATGTGTGTGAGTAAAGTGTGGGAGTTTGTTCATACTAGTTTCAATGCTAACGTGAGACATTTTGTATGTGTCTAGATGTGAGGAGGTGTGAGTGTGTGTGGAGGATGTGTGTGATTGTGGGGATATGTGTGGGTGGGGGATGTGTGGGTGGGAGATGTGTGGGTGGGGGTATGCGTTTGGATGGGTTGGGGTGTGTGGCTTTTGGTGGGTAGTGATATTTGTGGGTGTTGGTGGGATGTGTGGATGGATGTGTGGGGGTGAAAGTATGGGTGTGGGGGATGTGTGTATGGGTGGAGGATATGTGTATGGGACGGATGCGGGGGATGTGTGTTTATGTGGGTGGAGATGTGTGGATGGTTTGAGGAAGTATATGTGGGTGGCGGGGTTGTGTGGGTAGGGGATTGTATTGGGGATGCAAGGGCGGGTGGGGAGAAGTGTATGGTGTGTGGGTTTGAGACATGGGTGCGGTATGTTGGTGGGGGATGTGTGCATGATGTGTGGGCGGAGGGTATGTTTGTGGTGGTATGGGTGAGGATATGTGTGTGGGTGGAGGATAGTGTGTGGTGTGGGGGATGTGTGTGACGGGTGCGGGGAATGTGTGTATGGGTGGGGTATATGTGTGGGTGAGTAGGGGATGTGTGGTGGTTGGGGGAAGTATGTGGGCGTGTGTGGGTGGGAGATGTGCGCGTGGATGGGGAATGTGTGTTTGGGGGTGTGTGAGTGGCTTAGGGATGTGTAGGTGGGTGAGGGAGTTGTATGTGTCGGGGTGGGATGTGTGAGTGGGTGGAGGATGTGTGTAGGTAGGGTATTGTGATCTAGAGATGTTTGGTTGGGGGTGGGTGGGTGGGGGTGTATGGGTGCGTAGTGGAGGATGTATGCGTGAGTGAGTGTGTGTTGGTGGACGGGTAGGGAATGCGTGTGTGGGTGGTGAGAGGTGTGTGGTGTGTTGGTTGGGGATATTGTGTGGGTGAGGTTTGTGTATGTGGGTGGGGGATTTTTGTGATTTTTGTGGTGTGTGAGTGGGGCTATGTGGGGTGGATGGGTAAGGGTATCTGTGTGGGTGTGGGTGGGGGATATGTGTGTGGTGTGTAAGTGGAGATGTGTTGGTGAGGGATATGTGTGTGTGTGGTGCGTGGGTTGGGAATATTGCGTGGTAGGGGGTGTATGTGATGTGCGGGTGGGGGATTGTGTGGTGGGCGATTGGGTTAAGGCATGTGTGGGTGGATGGAAGTTGTATGTGTGGGTGGTGGGGTGTGTGTGAGTGGATTGGGGATGTATGGGTGGTTAGGGAGATGTGTGTGTGTGGGGGGGGGGTAGAAACATGTAAGTTGGCGGGGGGGTGTGTGTATGGTTTGGGGATGTGTGAGTGGATGTGCGATGTGTGGGTTGGTGGGGCATTGTGTGCGTGGGTGGGGAATATGTGGTCGATGGAGATGTGGATGGGGGATGGGTGGTTTGAGGTGTGGGTGGGGAGAGGATGTGTGGGTTAGGATGTGTATGTGGATGGGCGTGGGATGTGTGGGTTGGTGGGGGAATGTTTGTGGGTGGCGAGTGTGTTTTGGTTGGGGGATCAGGTGAGGGCAGTATGTGTGGGTGGGGGAAGTTCGGGAGGGGGATGGGTCGGTTGGTGGGGTATGTATGTGTCCCTTGGTGTGCATGTGTGTGGGTAGGTGGGGATGTGTGTGTGAGTGGGGCGATGTATGGATAGGTGGGAGATGGGCCTCATAACATGGTAATAAGCCTTGTTTATGTTTACAACATTCATTTCACAATGTTTATTTTCTTTCCTATGTAAATGTATAATGCTCTTGATGAACGAAAGACGAGTGATTGGAAGGGCCGAATGTAAGACGGGCCTGCGCACCTAATTTGTAACCCTAATAAAGTTGATTTGATTTGATTTGATTTCTAATCTATCTATCTATCTATCTATCTATCTATCTATCTATCTATCTATCTATCTATCTATCTATCTATCTATCTATCTATCTATCTATCTATCTATCTATCTATCTGCCTATCTGCCTACCTGCCTGCCTGCATGCCTGATCGCCCGACCGCCTGCCTGCCTGCCTGCCTGCCTGCTTATCTATCTATCTATCTATCTATCTATCTATCTATCTATCTATCTATCTATCTATCTATCTATCTATCTATCTATCTATCTATCTATCTATCTATCTATCTATTTATCTATCTATCTATCTGCCTGCCTGCCTGCCTGCCTGCATGCCTGCCGGCCGACCGACCGACCCACCCACCCACCCAGTCAGCCAGTCAGCCAGCCAGCTATCCACCCACCAACCCACCTACCTACCTTTCTGTCTACCTACCTACCTACCTACCTACATACCTACCTACCTACCTTTCTGTCTGTCTGTCTGTCTGTCTGTCTGTCTGTCTGTCTGTCTGTCTGTCTGTCTGTCTGTCTGTCTGTCTGTCCGCGCTATTAAATATTGATAAAAATTACTGGAAAAAACGTCAGGACCATGTGTTGAAAGAGGAAGAGGACTATTGGAGAAAGGATGGATTGAAGGTTGTATGTTCGATTCCGGGCCGCGTCCTTCATTTCAAGAGTGCATTTTTCCCCCGGACACTCCCGAGGGTCGTCGCTGGGGCTACGGAGTTCGTGCTTTGTGCGACGCTTTCCGCGCTGCGGAAAGAAACTGAGCCATATGGGATAAAAACACTGTGCAATGCAGCCGACCCTGTCCATTGTAAGCTACTTCTTTCATTGCACCCACTCCCATACGAACCCGAATATGCCTTTGTTTGTCATTTGAATTTGCAGGTCCCCATTACCTTAAACATAACTTTTTTAGCGAGAAATCACTAGTTGTTAAGCAAAACATCAAAGGAATGTCGCCGCTTTCAATGATTTAAGTTGTTTTTGGACCTATCAAAGACATATTCCTTGGGTGGGGGTAAATATAAGACGGCTGGAAAAATTTCATAATGATGCAACAGACAGTTTTCAAAATAATTGATCGTGAATGAAGGCAACCAAATGTGGACATACTATAGTTATTATGCCTCTTTGTATGCACAATGTAATAACTTATTGTCTGTCAAGACAGCAAGATGCCAACAGCAGGTGCTCTCTGGCAAATCCCCTAATATCCTCTACATTTCTGATTATATGTTCACTACATAGGGAAACAAGGCCGGGGACGGATATATTTCCCCCGTGTGTTGCCGGGGCCCATACGGGGGAGCAAAGAATAGTAACACTGTTGCCTACCATGCACGTCGTAAGAGGCGACTAAGGAGGATATGGTTCCGTCGCCCTGCTACTGAGTGAGTGCGTGGCGCGACACTGAGCCGTGAATTTCGCGTGGAATGTTTTTGCATCTGTCCGCGGTTGTTTTTCGCGTGAACTGCATGTTCGGAACGATGATGGCTGGCTGTTGCTGGATTGACTGGTTTGCCTTTTCGGTTCATGAGTGCATTTTTTCAGGAGACTCCTGGGAGTCGTCGCTGTAGCTACGGAGTTCGTTCTTTTTGCGGCACTTTCAGTGGGTCGCCCTGCAGAAAGAGACCGAGCCATATGGGATAAAACCCCGGTCAATGAAGTCTTTCTGGTGACTGCCATTTTCATCGACGATGAACTGTATTTTTTGTGGAGGACTTTTGTATTGGCATCCTGGCGGCGGCATTATGCACAGTGTACTTGTGCGGGCTGTTGGCTTGCCGACACTCCTGTCTATTCCATTGTTCACATGGGGCAGTGAGGAGCAATTTGTGATATTCACTGGCACAGAAACGGAGCAATATGAGGATGACCCGTTGCCGTGAAGTTGGAACCACGACTAACTAACTAACTAACAAGGCCGGGGACATTACACAACCACGTTACACACCTCTCTTAATAGGCTCTTAACCTACATCCGTCTAACTTTTATTGGCAGCTTGTTGCCAATATATTGTCTTTACAATTCTTAGATTCTTATATCTTTTTCATGAATTTAGATATCTGCATGCATCTTTATCGGCATGTGAAAGACCCTAGACTTGTAAAGATCATACATTGGAAACTCTGAGGCGGTCGAATGTCATACGAAACTACAGTAGGGGGTTAACACCGTTAACAACGGTATCATGAAGTCTGCAGATGATATTACGCCTAGCATGCTTCGAGTCTGATACAAAATCAGAGCAAATCTTCGGGCTAAAGGCAGCCATCAGCACCCATGCGGTGCACTCAGGCATTGAGTCCTCTTGTGAATAATCGACATAAGTTTGTTGCTTAGCTACCAGGATGATAGAAAAGTTACTATCACTCCCCACAGTTGTTCATGTTGTGTAAGAGTGAACATTGAAGGGACAACAACAACAATAATAGCAGCAGCAGCAACAACAACAACAACAAAAACAACAATAAATTCATGTTAAGATTAGGTGTGATATAGAGAACCCCCGGGAAGGTTAACCCGGTCAACAAATGCCCGCAGAAGTCGCAAGTGTCGGTCTAACGGCGCAAGAGCGCAGTTCTATTATAAACAGGCACAACGCAACCACGTCTGTAGAAAAAGAAACGGATGAACGCAGAAGAAGAAGAATTATAGAGAACGTCTAGAGTTTGGCTGCTTACATCAATTCCAGTATATATAACGTGGATAGTTAATCTGTCCATTCTGATATACAGAGCGTCTGATTGGCTGTTAACGTCAATTCTATAATCATCATCAAGTGCCGTGCCGACTGGCGTAGGCGTTCATGACTTTCCAGAGATCTCGGTCTTTGGTTGTATGTAACTCTGCCGTTGATATTCCTCTATGCCACTGTCGCAATCCATCCAGCATCGTTTCTCGTGGTCTGCATCTGCCTCTCTTCCCCTCGATCTTTCCTGTTGTCACGATGTTCTCCAGCGCCTCTCTTCTAATCACCTGACCAAAAAAAAAAAACTGTTTGTCTCTTTCTATAATATTCTATAATAGAAATTCAAAATAATAATTAGATGTAATGTTGTTGTGATAGCTTGTGAATATGTTAATAATGCTTTGAATTACAACACATATGAGTTGTTTGTTTCAAATATATTTCACATATATGAAATGGTATTGTGAATTGATGACAGTAGACAATGTGAGGACACATTATGATGTAAACCATGATATGATATATTGTTTACATCAAAATTTGAATACGATAACGCAACGAACTCAAGAAAGTTTGCTTGAAGAAAGGTCTCAATTTGAGACACTTCCTGGATACAGCTAGAAAAGAGTCTTCACCACAGCAAGTCGGTTCTTAAGACCAGCTCCTCATATTGAGTGGGTGGAATTCTGATGGTCTTGTGTACAGTATTGCGCTAGAAATAAACGAATAGGAGTGTGTAGTTTGTAAGATTTATACGTATCAAATTATATTTATACAGTCAAATAAACATATGTATATTAATGTATATTAATTATGGAATGCAATGTCTCTCATCCAAGCTGACCTCCGTCTAACTCTCTCTCTCTCTTTCTCTCTCTCTTTCTCTCTCTCTCTCTCTCTCTCTCTCTCTCTCTCTCTCTCTCTCTCTCTCTCTCTCTCTCTCTTTCTCTCTCTCGCTCTCTCTTCCCTCGCTCTGTGAGGCTGAAATGATTTTTCAGTAGTCGAACAATCCTGTCCTACATCAGCTGCCTGTCATGCTAAGTAGTGCGGCCTACTGTCTCTTTCTCTCGTCATGCAGAAATGTAGTATGGTGCAGTGACTTCCACCCAAGTTGTTTCAGCATGCCAGATGTAAAATTAGTGTCAACATACAATTCTCTAACCTCTGGGCTTACCTCGATAAAGTCAATCTCTTTTGTGCGGGCCTCATGTGAGTTCTGATAAACGCTCATTTATCACACACATGTGAATGCTACACGGAACATTTACCACGCTATGGTTTGGGTAGTGTTGGATATGCCATGGTAATAGTAGGCCCCTTTCAGTCCTGAAGGACTATAGAGTTGTCCCGCTGGGGAGGTAACTGAAGGACTATAGAGTTGTCCCGCTGGGGAGGTACCTGGCAGCACCGCTGGTGACTGTATAGTCCAATGCGAGAGTGACAATCTCTGTCACAGTTTCCGCATTTGTAAGACGAGGCAGGTCCCGCAGTAAGTGACTGCGTTTTAAGCCTTTGCCTCCTATCCTCAGTTTGTTGGATCAGACTGCGCTCAAAGAGCACCAGTCCGTTTTGTACATCTCTTCTCCAGGAACGTCTGTCTGTTGCAACCCTTTCCCATGTGTCTGGATCTTTGCCAAGGGTTTTCATATCTTGTTTACACACATCCCTATATCGCATTTGAGGTCTTCCGTTTGGCCTTTTTCCTGTGGCTAGTTCTCCGTATAGGAGATCTTAGGGAATACGTTCATCCTCCATTCGAGATACGTGTCCCACCCACTGGAGGGGTCTCTGCTTGAGGAGGGAGTGCGCCATGGTAATATCTACTCTTTCAAGCATGTGTTTGTTATGTGGTCTTTCCATGATATGCCCAGGACACGTCTCAGACATCTCATATGGAAGGAATTCAACTATCATTCCTGTCTTGAGTACAAGGTCCAGGATTCAGACCCGTAGAGTAGTGTGCTAACAACACAAGCTTTATATACTTGAGCTTTTGTACGCTCTGTTAGTCTATTATTCTCCCAAACTCTTTTAGTTAGCCTGGAAAATGTTTTGGCTTCCTTTCCAACGCGTCTGTCGATTTCTGTCTCTAATGAAAGATTATCTGATATTGTCGACCCCAAATACACAAACTCGTGGGCGACCTTCAATTCGTAATCAGAAATTTTGATTGATGGGGGAGCACCAGCATCTTCTTCCATCACCTGTGTTTTATTTAGGCCAATGGTGAGCCCAAAGTCTTTGCAGGCGGCTCCAAAACGATCTATGAGCCGTTGGAGATCTTCTGCTGTATGAGTAGTCAGTGCTGCATCATCTTCAAAAAGTAGTTCTCTTATGCATCTTGATCTTATTTTGGTCTTTGCCTTTAGCCTTGATGGGTTAAAAAGTTTGCCATCAGATCTTGTATGGAGGTATATGCCTTCAGTGGCAGTCCCAAATGCCTGCCTTAAGAGAACGGCGAAGAAGATACCAAAAAGTGTAGGAGCAAGCACGCAGCCCTGCTTTACTCCACTGCTGATGCCGAATGACTGGGATGTTGAGCCGTCAAATAAAATGGTCCCTTGCATGTTTTCGTGAAATTATTTCACGAGACTAAGAAGGGTGGGTGGACATCCTATCTTTTCAAGGACCTTAAAAAGGCCGTTTCTGCTCACGAGGTCAAATGCCTTTGTAAGGTCGATGAAGGCAATATATAATGGCTTCCTCTTTTCTCTGCACTTCTCTTGGAGCTGCCGGAGTGAGACAATCATATCGATGGTGGACCTCTTGGGTCTACCATCCGCACTGTGATTCGGGGTAGATTCTTTCAGCAAGAATGTGTAACCTTTTAAGGATTACTCGAACAAAAATCTTGCCTGTAATGCTGAGTAAGGAAATGCCGCGATAGTTGTTGCAGTCGCTTCTGTTGCCTTTGGTTTTGTAAAGGGTAACAATGTTTGCGTCTTTCATATCTTGTGATACTGATTTTTCTTTCCAGCTGAAATATTGCATACATTTCTGAGATGATTGTTTCTTTGCTACATTTTAAAATTTCAGGTGAAATACTATCTTTTCCTGGTGCCTTGCCGGATTTGAGAGAGTCTAGTGCTTCGCTGATTTCTGTGAGGCATGGTTCTTTATCCAGGGCATGCATGGTGGACTGTTGATCGATGGCTTCTAGAGCTTCTTCTCCGACAGTGTTCTTCGCGGAGTATAGCTCTGAGTAGTGTTCTACCCAGCGATCCATTTCTTTAGCTCGATCTTTTATGATTACCCCCTCTGTTGATCGTAAAGGGGCCATCTTATTTTGTGATGGACCGACAGCTTGCTTGATGCCCTCGTACATTCCTCTTATATTTCCAGTGTCTGCACAAGTTTGAATTTGAGCAGAGAGCTGTAGCCAGTACCTGTTCGCACATCTTCTTGTCATCTGTTGTACTCTATTTCTGGCCGTTCGCAATGCCTGCAATGTTGTCTCTGAAGGTGATGTTTTATACACTGAGAATGCATGTCTCTTTATCTCCAGGACTGGGAGCATCTCTTCAGAGTGTGCTTCAAACCAGTCGGTTGACTTAATTTGCTTCTTGCCAAATGTTGATAGTGCTGTATTGTAGATGGTGTCGTGAAAGTGACTCCATCTCTCGGTGGCAGTTCCGTTTTTGGGGCCAGGCAGAGTATCCGCTAGAGTCTGCATGAATTTGTTGACCTTCTCTTTATTTTGCTTGCCGCTGGTGTCGATGCGTGGTCTTCCTTCTGTTCGGCTTCTGTAGATTCTCTTGGGCTTTATCTTCACCTTGCTGGAAACGAGTGAATGGTCGGTGTCGCAGTCAGCACTATGACAGCTGCGAGTCAGCCGTACATTGCAGAGATTGCTGATTTTAGTGAGCACCAGGTCGAGTTGGTGTCAGTTCTTTGATCTGGGGTGCCTCCATGACACCTTGTGTTGAGGTTTTGTGTCAAAGAAGGTGTTGGTCACGCACAGATAATGGTGGCTGAAGAATTCCAAGAGACATTGTCCATTGTCATTGATCTTCCAAACGCCAATCTGTCCTAGAATGAAGGCCAAGATTTATGGTCGGAGCCAACCCTGGCATTGAAATCACCCAGGATAAAAAGATTTTGTTTCTCTGGTGTTTCACTGACTTCTTTGCTAAGGTCGTCATAAAACTTGTCTTTTGATTCTGATGCTAAAGTTAGTGTTGGGGCGAACACGCTTATAATATTAACTGGGCCTGTTTCTATCTTGAGTTGGAGCTTCAGTATTCTTTCAGTACCATCACTTGGTGGTATGATGGAATTAAGCAGCTTGTTTCTGATAGCGAAGCCAACTCCATGCTCCCTGGTCTCTCCGCATGGCTTGCCATGCCAGTAGAAAGTGAAGTCCTTCTCTTTGATGTTTCCAGATTCTTGGAGTCTGGTCTCTTGAGGGCGACAATGTCTATCCCCAGTCTGAGTAGTTCGTTGTTTATCACTGCAGTTTTGCGGGCATCCACAATCTCGTTTAGATCGTCTGAGATGCCAAGGTACATGGTTCTTACGTTCCATGTTCCCAGCCTTAGGGTCGGGTGTTTTGTTTTTTCCTTGTTGCTATGTGTATAGATTACGGTCCATGTATCAGGATTTCCCCATAAGCTCCACACACCCTCAGGAGCAGATGAACCGCGGCGAGACAACACCTTATTGACTGAGGGTTGCCCAGCTTAGGCGGGCGGTAGCTGTCTAGTGAGATACGATGATCTCTCCCACCGTCGGAAGTAGCCCCTGGCGCCTTGTTCTACGCCAATCGAGCATTAACACTTATAACCGGTAAATGCTGCTTCCCGTGTTGTGTCACCGCTTTACGCGGCGCTAAAGTGACCTATTCAGGGCACAAGCCTGGGCAATGGAAATCGGAGAACCAGCTGTTGCCCAGTAGCAAGTTCCCCCTCTCCACGTCGCCGATGTTGACCAAGGGAAAGGCAGTAGCCAATGCAACTTGGCATCGGTGCCGTCGCAGGAGTTGCTATAACTATGTTGTGTACAACATGGGATTGCCTTAGGCACTCCATCCCCGGATTTGTCCTCAGGGTTACTCCCGAAACCTTTCCCATATGGGTATACCCGCAAGGCAGCGGAGGTTTGAGAATTAGAGGTCCCTCTCTTAGAAGAGATACCAACCAAGGCTGACGAGCCTCCTCTGCCCGGGAATCAATAAGGAGGGAAGTCTACCATTCTGCCTTCCTGGCAGTGACCACACTGTTCGGATGACCGTAGCCATTGTCTCTATTGAGAGATCCTCTGCCCACCGTCACTAACTTGAAACCATAACCAACAACTATCTGTCATGGTACGCCATGGTATGTTATCAATTACCTCAGTACCAACGGTAATGTAACATAACGTTCACCCCGGTGTATTATAACTATCTTAAACATTTTACAACCACGGAAAATATCAACATTAACACATAAGCAGCAGTAATAACATTAGTATAATATTCAGCCTGGTGTAGTATATCTTAAACATCTTACAAACATTAATCATAGAAGTCTTAGAAACTGCACCCTCATCGAAGCTACAGACATTTAGTACAGAGAAATGAAAGTTCACAGAGCCAGCCTTTCTTGAATCGGGTGAATGTTTTCCCAAGAAAATCCACAGAGAACGACATACAAATATCGGTTTACCTAAAATTGCTTAAGAACCACTGCCTCTGGATTATGTAGGATTCAAACTGCAAGAAGAGTATTTTCACACCTATTCGCTTTTTCATAGTGACGCAACGGTTTTAGGTTTAGTCTTCTGCATAGTATAATGTCTTTTAATATTTTTTTCTAGACGTCATCAGTAGATAAGTATGGCTAGTTAATTTATAGAATCAGTAATAGTACTGTCGTTACCACGCACAGAAGGGTTCTGAAGAAAACAAGAGTTCCTTGAACGTATAAACGCTCTTTCCATTTTTGTATTTGGTGGACTATAGTGAGCTGGTTTTTATTTTTGGTAGCATATTCTCGTCTGCAGCGACGAATGTCTAGTTACAGGATCCATTTCCCAAGCTAGAACGAACGAACGAACTTTATTTTCAAAGTGTCACAAATTGAGCACGCAAGCCCGTCTTACATTCGACCCTTCCAACCACTCATTTTTCGTTCATCATTGTACATGTTACTTTCACATAGAAGAATAAACAGTGCAGCTTTACATAACAGAATTACGACACATACAGAACGTTGCGGCGGTTAGCCTTCATCAGCAAACAAACACATTCACCAACACAACATACAGTCAAGGAGAACTCCTGTGACTATATTAGAAGGTGATGACAGGACGAGAGGAACAAATGCATGGAAAAATGGAAGCAATGAAGAGAAAATGAGAATTGACAAAATGTTAATTGAAAAGAATGTTAGTCGAAGAAAATGTTTAATAGAAAAACTGTTTATGGAGAAAAAAACTGTATACTCACCTCACGTACGGACCTTTGAATGACTACGGAAAACTTGGGTGTATGTGTATAGCGGTGCTGGATGTTACGGTACAGTGAGCACATAGAAAGAAGGGGGCGGGGTAGGAGGCGTGTAAAATTGACCACGACCCCATTGTGTTGTTGGTCTGGGTGGATTGGTGTGCATGAACACGCGTACTTACATAGACACACTTCAACAGACAAAATGCTAGTGTATGTGGACATGCAAGAAGAGAGAGAGGGAGAGAGAGAGAGAGAGAGAGAAGAGCGAGAGAGAGAGACAGACAGAGAGAGACAGAGAGATGAAAAGTGCCTGCGACCTACCACATGGGGTATATTGTAACCTACGAAATAGTCAGTATGGTTGCTAGTCATTCAACGCGCTACAGGAGCCCCTCGCCCAGTCCTAGAGTTGTTGGGGTTGTGTAAGATCCAACCACTGGCAATGCACGTGAAGAAGGTTTGCACAGAGAAGCCAGATGTAAGAGGAGAGAGAGAGGGAGAGAGAGAGTGAGAGAGAGAGCGCGAAAGGGGGGAGAGAGGGGGAGAGAGAGGGAGAGAGAGGGAGAAGAGAGAGGGGGAGAGGGAGGGAGAGAGAGAGAGAGGGAGAGAGATAGAGAGAAAGGGAGAGAGAGAGGGGGAGAGGAAGAGAGAGAGGGAGAGAGAGGAGAGCGAGAGAGAGACAGACAGAGAGAGACAGAGAGAGAGAGGAGAGCGAGAGAGAGAGACACAGACAGAGAGAGACAGAGAGAGACAGAGAGAGGAAAAGTGCCTGCGACCTACCACATGGGGTATATTGTAACCTACGAAATAGTCAGTATGGTTGCTAGTCATACAACGCGCTACAGGATCCCCTCGCCCAGTCCTAGAGTTGTTGGGGTGGTGTAAGATCCAACCACTGGCAATCGGGTCTTCGTACCCGCTTGCCCCCCACTCCCCCTTCAACCCAGCCGGTGGATAATAGGCCCGACAATCGCGTAGTCTGCATTCCCCCTGATCTCCCTCTGTCAGACTTTGAGAGGGCGGTCTTGAACAAAGGCATTCGTTTCATTCCGTTGCGACCATCGGTCGACTATTATACAGTACTACAGGACGTACACAGGTTTCACCGTACTCTCCGACTGAAATACTTCTTCAGCACTAAAACCAACAACTCCGCCACTCCCACCCCCTCTAGCCCAGCTGATGACTTTTCAGAATTTCCAAGAGCCAAGTCTTCGTGGACACCTAACCCTGGATCTTCTAAGGCATTAGACCTGTTCATCGACAAAACGCTTTTTGACATTCAGAAACTGCGACCAAGACCACTCAGACGTTCTAACCTCACTTCAGATGAAAGGGAGGCGCTGACCCAACTTCAACGTCGGGACGACATCATCATTAAACCCGCTGACAAGGGTGGAGCAGTCGTTGTTTGGCGGAAGGACTTGTACATTGCAGAAGGACATAAACAACTCAGTGATGGGTCTTTCTACCAACCACGCCCAACAGATGACACAGTCGACAATAACCACCAGGTCAAACTGGTCACTTCTGCGCTGATCCAACAAGGGCTTCTTCCCCCAGCAGCCAAGTCTTTAAATAAGTATGACAGCTGCTTGGGCAGATCAATGTTTTGTATGCTGCCCAAAACACACAAACTGAACAATCCGGGCAGACCGATCGTATCAGCCTGTGCATGCCCCACTGAGCACATATCCGGGTTCTTAGACAGAATTTTCCAACCGCTGGTTGGTGACCTCCCATCATATTTGAAAGACACCAACCATGCGATAGCGACGTTTGAATCTATAACATTCACGTCTGATAACCAGTATCACATCTTCACCCTTGATGTGACCTCACTGTACACGTCTATCCCACATAATGATGGTCTCTCAGCTATAAAGTTCTTCCTTGACAGGCGTCCCAACCCTACTAATTGCCACGGACGCTATTCTGCGCCTGGCTGAGCTGGTCCTTACTCTCAAC
Source organism: Cepaea hortensis (assembly GCA_963921405.1). Lineage (NCBI taxonomy): Eukaryota > Metazoa > Mollusca > Gastropoda > Stylommatophora > Helicidae > Cepaea > Cepaea hortensis. The sequence continues at coordinate 45,252,662 of OY992885.1, forward strand.
TCATT
>OY992885.1:45257666-45345166 GCA_963921405.1 Cepaea hortensis
CTCTCTCTCTCTCTCTCTCTCTCCTTACATCTTGCTTCTCTATGTCCACCCACTTCACTTGTAGTACCAGTGGTTGTATCTCACACAGCCCTAACAACTCAAACACTGGGCGAGAGGCTCCTGAAGTGTGCTGTGTAATAATCAACCATACTGACTATTTCATAGGGTACAGTACGAGGGAAACGTCGTACACGTAGACCGACGCGCCCCACACGCCTCATGTGGTATATCACAGGCACTTTTCCTCTCTCTCTCTCTCTCTCTCTCTCTTTCTCTCTCTATCGCTCTCTCCCTCTCGCTCTCTCCCTCTCTCTCTTTCACCCTCTCGCTCTCTCCCTCTCTCTCTCGCTCTCCCCTCTCTCGCTCTCTCTCCTCCTCTCTCACTCCCTCTCTCTCTCTCGCTCTCTCTCTCCCTCTCTCACTCCCTCTCGCGCTCTCTCTCCCTCCCTTGATCTCTCTCTTGCCCTCCCCCTCTCTCGCTCTCATCCTCCCTCACTCTCTCCGTCTCTCTCCCCCCTCTCTCTCCCTCTCTCTCCCTCTCTCTCCCTCTCTCTCTTCCTCTCCCCTCTCTCTCCCTTTCTCTCTATCTCTCTCCCTCTATCTCTCTCTCCTTCCCTCTCTCTCCCTCCCTCTCCCCCTCTCTCTTCTCCTCTCTCTCCCTCTCTCTCCCCCTCTCTCCCCCCTTTCGCGCTCTCTCTCTCACTCTCTCTCTCCCTCTCTCTCTCCTCTTACATCTGGCTTCTCTGTGCATACCTTCTTCACGTGCATTGCCAGTGGTTGGATCTTACACCACCCCAACAACTCTAGGACTGGGCGAGGGGCTCCGGTAGCGCGTTGTATGACTAGCAACCATACTGACTATTTCGTAGGTTACAATATACCCCATGTGGTAGGTCGCAGGCACTTTTCCTCTCTCTGTCTCTCTCTGTCTCTCTCTGTCTGTGTCTCTCTCTCTCGCTCTCCTCTCTCTCTCTCTGTCTCTCTCTGTCTGTCTCTCTCTCTCCTCTCTCTCCCTCTCTCTCTCTTCCTCTCCCCCTCTCTCTCTCCCTTTCTCTCTATCTCTCTCCCTCTCTCTCTCTCTCCCTCCCCCCCTCTCCCCCTCTCTCTTCTCCCTCTCTCTCCCTCTCTCTCCCCCTCTCTCCCCCTCTCTCCCCCTCTCTCCCCCCTTTCGCGCTCTCTCTCTCACTCTCTCTCTCCCTCTCTCTCTCCTCTTACATCTGGCTTCTCTGTGCATACCTTCTTCACGTGCATTGCCAGTGGTTGGATCTTACACAACCCCAACAACTCTAGGACTGGGCGAGGGGCTCCTGTAGCGCGTTGAATGACTAGCAACCATACTGACTTTTTCGTAGGTTACAATATACCCCATGTGGTAGGTCGCAGGCACTTTTCCTCTCTCTGTCTCTCTCTGTCTCTCTCTGTCTGTGTCTCTCTCTCTCGCTCTTCTCTCTCTCTCTCTCCCTCTCTCTCTTCTTGCATGTCCACATACACTAGCATTTTGTCTGTTGAAGTGTGTCTATGTAAGTACGCGTGTTCATGCACACCAATCCACCCAGACCAACAACACAATGGGGTCGTGGTCAATTTTACACGCCTCCTACCCCGCCCCCTTCTTTCTATGTGCTCACTGTACCGTAACATCCAGCACCGCTATACACATACACCCAAGTTTTCCGTAGTCATTCAAAGGTCCGTACGTGAGGTGAGTATACAGTTTTTTTCTCCATAAACAGTTTTTCTATTAAACATTTTCTTCGACTAACATTCTTTTCAATTAACATTTTGTCAATTCTCATTTTCTCTTCATTGCTTCCATTTTTCCATGCATTTGTTCCTCTCGTCCTGTCATCACCTTCTAATGTAGTCACAGAAGTTCTCCTTGACTGTATGTTGTGTTGGTGAATGTGTTTGTTTGCTGATGAAGGCTAACCGCCGCAACGTTCTGTATGTGTCGTAACTCTGTTATGTAAAGCTGCACTACTTTGTGTCATTTTATATTGTTTAAACTTTCACAGCTTTACCGCAGTTCCACCAAATTTTATACATAGAAGAATAGTACATTACTAGGGTTAGAGGTTATCACTTACTTTGCCTACAATATTATTTAAAACATTTTGTTGCTTAAGTTCATAATTACGTTACTTAAATTCACAATGTGTTGTCATTTTTTATATTTTTATATCTGTGTTAATCTCGCATGAGAAAAGTTGGGGAAATATATAATACATGTATATCAAATCCTACTTAACAATTATTCTCATCTTCGTACCCTATGGAATTGTAAAAATCTCAAGTTGACTGATTATTTTACATATGAGCAACTTGATTTATGAACTAAGGAGAAGAAGATTATTTTTTACACGAAATGCCTCACCATATTGAAGAATATGGAGACACTGGACACAGTTTGAAACTGTAATTATAATTCCAAGAGGTGCAACATTGTGTGAAAGTGATAACTGTGTCAGACTTAATCATGTTAATTTGTAAACACCATTGTGGGTTTCTCTTACAATGATAACAGTGCCCTGCTTGATATTGCTATAATGCAAACAACGCCCGATGCTTTTCTGAGAGTGATAAGCCACATTCTTAACTATAAATGTTTACTTGTTCCACTAGTTTGTGTAACTCTTGCTCGCTTTTTGCTAGTAACAATGTATTGTCAGCATACCTAAGATTGTTTGTGATTCTTCCATTGATGATAACATGTTTTCTGTGTATAAGTTAAAAAGAATTGGTGACAATACACATCCCTGCCGCACTCCTCTTTTTAATCTCTATGGGGGACGAATAACTATTTCCGTATCTAATTGAAGCCACACGATCCCAGTACAAGTTACTAATAAGTCTAATGTCCTGTCCGTCTACTCCTATATCTTGGAGGCATGTAATTAATCGTTCATGTTGTACCATATCAACTGCTTTCCTGTAGTCTATAAAACATACATATATATTTTTTCTGAACTTATATTTATTTTTCAGTTAATATCCTTAAACAGATTATTCCTCCCCCCGTATCTCTCTTTTTGTGGAACTCACATTGTTCTTCTGCTACTTCCTCTTCTAATTTATTTTTGAATTCTGTCTTATATGCCCTTGAGGAGTATCTTACTTATATAGTTTATTAAGCTAATAGTTATGTAATCATCACAATCAACAGCTCTTGGCTTCCTAGGTAATGTGATGAGAATGGATGTTCTCAAATCCTTGAGGTTGGCACCTTGCCGTCTTGACAGACGATAGTTTGTGCTTTAAAAAGGCATAATAACTTTTACCTATGGCGGTAGCGAATGTGACTGATAAGGCCAATTCGCGCTGTAAATGTCCGTTCACAGTGGGTGCATGTGAACACGTAGTCATTTCCACCATCATGCACCATCTTACGTCTCATACGCTCGATGTGTGACTTATCTGCAATAATTTTCTCCTTTGTCTTTATTTCATTTCTGATGTTTGCCCTCCATGCAACACGTTCAGCGGCGACTTGCTCCTAATGTGCATTATCAATGCCTGTATCAATCATGTACCGCTTACACAACTTTGTATCGTAGTAGAGGCCGACCCTGAGATCTCTTACCCATCTATAATTCACCAAAAAAGATGTCCTTTGGTATTCTACCATCATCCATCCTCCTAAGATGTCCTATCCATCTAAGTCTACGAAGACTGAGCATGGAATAAACCGTAAAACAACCTGATCTTTCCAATACTTCAGTATTATCACAAAGCCTGGGCTAAAATATAGAGATCATGTGTTGCCCATGCAGCATGATCCCTCTCTCGGCCTGCCTAGTTCACTCCAGAGGAAAGGTAACACCTCTACATCTGGAATAAGACAAGCTGCAGAAGCTGCCGGATTAGCCAAGCAATGCTCTAACTGTCCGCCTGTCGGAGCTTCGATCCTAGACCATACGCCAACCAAGGCTTAGGGCCTGGTCTGCCCTGCCATGACATTTTGTCTTTAGGTTGCATTTCCTCGCACCAGGGTAAGGCTTGTACCCTCCCAATTGCGCTCTTCCGCCCGACGCCGTTGGCACAATGTGGGGTGTCGGGTTTGGTAAGCGCCGCCCAACGTTCGGCGCTAACAGAAAGCAGGTAGTACCGTTTACAGTTATACGGTAGCTCAGTCATATCTGACTAAGAGACGACACAACAAATCCTTGGGGATGTACCCAGTATATCATAGTCGTTCAGAAAGTAATGCACCATATCATTTTTCTCAGCTACTAAAGAAGTTAGGATCATGGCATTATGCACTCTTAAAATATGACATGTGCCAATTGTGCAAACCAAATTGCAACCCAATCGGCCAAATAATATGGCTGCCCTAAACCGTAGAAATGAAGCATGATAGTAACATGCGTAATAAACAGCATATTTGCAGAGAAGGAAACTTTTGTGAACATTCACTAGCGTCTCTGTGATGTGCATGGCAGTTATGCAGTCAAAATAAGTACAGTCAGTCGCTGGATTCAGAAAACCAAAGAATCAGGAAGTGGAGATATGGAGCTTGATTGGTCGTGCTGTGTACATCCTGCCATAGCCACCAAAGCAGAAATGTTGAAATGCACTGAGGGCATTATTTTTACTGATAGGCGAATCACTACTCATTAATTGGCCTTATGTATGTCAGCCAGCAATTGTAGTGCAACTGCAGTTATAAAAATCCTAGGATTTTCTCAGGTTTGCACAAGATGGGTTCCTCGAAGTCTCACAAATGACCACCGAAAAAAGACAAGCAATTTCTTCTTAATTGTTGGAGCGCTTCAATGCTGATGATGAGAACTGTTTGGCTAATATCGTTACAGGTGACGAAATCAAGGCACATAATTTTGAACCTGAGACAAAAAGAGAGTCAATGGCGTGGCATCATCCGCAATCACCACCGAGAAAGAAATTCAAGACAACTCATTAAGCTGGAAAGGTCATGATCACTGTCCTTTGGGCCATTGAAGGTGTAATTCTTGTGGATGTTATGCCAAGAGGAGAGACAATCAGTTCGCAAGCTTACATTAAGACATTGAAAAAGCTCGATAAACGTTTTCTCAGTGTTCTGCCTCATAAGAATCCAGCAGACACTTGTAGATGTTATGCCAAGAGGATAGACAATCAGTTCGCAAGCTTACATTAAGACATTGAAAAAGCTCGGTAAACGTTTTCTCAGTGTTCTGCCTCATAAGAATCCAGCAGACACTTGTAGATGTTATGCCAAGAGGAGAGACAATCAGTTCGCAAGCTTACATTAAGACATTGAAAAAGCTCGATAAACGATTTATCAGTGTTCGGCCTCATAAGAATCCAGCAGACACTACTTCTCCTTCACGACAATGTGCTCCCTCACACAAGTCTGGCAACACGGGGAAAAAATCACTCAATTGGGTTGGATTGTACTATCCCATCCACCCTATAGCCCCGATTTGGCATCCTCTGATTTTCATCTTTTTTGTCCCCCCCCCCCCAAAAAAAAAAAATATATATATATATATATATATATAAAAGATGCATATAGTTTGAAGATGTTGAAAGAGTGATTCATGCAGCGAAGAAATGGCTGCATGATCAAGACAAAATCAAGTAGGGGCAAGGAATACAAGCACTTGTTTCGCTCTGGCAAAACGCCGTACAAGTTGATAGGGATTATGTTGAATACTACCTATGTTTACATGACATATCCTATCTATGCCATGTATACATTTCATGCTTTTTGAATTTAGAAAAAAAAAAAAAAAAAAAACAACAATTTGGTTCATTACTTTCTTAATACCCCTCATAGTTTCAATGCCAAAGCTGTATAAGGATTTTATCATCTCTGTTGTTATCTTGTCAGGACCTTCAGCCCTTCCGTCTTTCATATTTTTAATAGCCTTCTCTTCTTCAGCCTTTAATATGTTCCGTCCATCTTGAGTATTATACAATGTTGGTTTATTGACCCTGCTGTCCCAGAATAAATCTTCTGCGTATTATGTCCATCTGTTTATTATATCGGTATTATCAACTAAAATTTCAGAATTTTCCCCTCTGATACAACCATTTGCTGTTATACTATTTTTCTTCTTTGTAAATATTTTAATATTTTCATGCAATCCTTTCGAGTTGTGTTTTATTTGTAGATCATGTATTTCTTCTACACTAATAAACATCTCCAATATTAAGTCTACTGATGTACTGCAGTGTAAGCTTATTTAAATGTTTTTGTTGCCACCTTCATCTTCGTTATATATGTAAAGGCAACATGATACAGCTTGCCCATCTATTTCTGTGCCACGGTCATTCTGACACCTCAAACCTGCATTCGCTGGTGGTGTAAATGTATGTTGCTAACAGGCAATCCGTTTTACATTGGGTCTGATAAGTTGTGGATTTTACATTGGCACTGGTTTCTGCCAGGTAAACTGGTATTTCATACGTTTTCTTGCCAGTTCACCACGAGACTGGGGAAACGCCATAATTATCCCAATCCGAAAAAAAAAAAAAACACAGGCAGCAAAAGAGACTGCAAACAATACAGAGGCATTTCCCTTTTGAGACATACTGGGAAAATATTTTGCGAAATTCTTGAGAAAAGATTACAAACTACTATAGAACCCCAGCTAAGCGAAACACAACTTGGATTTAAGAAAAACAAAGGACTCACAGAAGCCATTGTTGCTCTTAGACAATCAATCAATCATGTGCCATGCCGGAAAGCGTGGGCGGTCATGACTCGCCATTTCACTCGATCACCAGAGTCGTGGATCAGCTCAGTGTTCCTGTCTCGTCCATGCCATGTTATCAGGCCATCCAGGTATTCTCCTCTCGGTCTTCCTCTTGGTCTGTTCCCTTCGATCTTGCCAGTTGTCACTAAGTTCTCCAATCCATTTCTTCTCTTAACATGTCCAACAAATTTTGACTGTCTACTTCTATATCTATAATCAATTTACGATTGTCGTTTGTCTCCTGTAGTACTTGGTCATTGGTTTTCCTGTCTGTCCATGGTATTCTTTTGCATTTTCCTCAGAAACCACATTTCTGAAGCCATCAGATGTTTTTCAGCTTGACTGCTCATTGTCCAAGTTTCACATCCACACAAAAGAACAGGCTCTATGTATCCCCTCAATACTCATTTTCTCATTTCAATTGACATCTTTTTATTGGTCAGAATGTTTTTCATCTTGCTAAAGGCTACTTTCGCCATGGCGATTCTTGTTCTAATCTCTTCAAGGCATCTCCCATCAGATGTTATGACTGTTCCGAGATAATTTTACCGATTCACATGTTGAAGAATAGTCCCATTTACTTGTATATTACATTGTGGTATTTCGTTCTTCCTTGTGACTACCATAACCTGTGTCTTTTTACAATTTAATTCTAACCCCAGTTGCTCGCTGTGTACAACAACCGCATTTACTATTTGTTGCAGATTACCTGCTCTTAGACAATTTATAGAAAAATCAATTTAGTTCCATGAAACACTATACTTAAGTAGTATAGTAAGAGGTTTACACACCCTAAATCCGGATCCAGAATATTTCTCTCTATAGCTCTATGTGACGTCACACGATCCGGTGAAAAATGGATCCGGATTCTCAATCCGGAACCAAAAGGGTATAACTCATGAATCGGTCTTTTCTGGTCTTATTACATCCCTTTAAAATCTGGTGATCGGTGCGCGTGCGTGTGCGGCGGGCGGTGTTCGAATCCAATAAAAGGTGTGACGCCAATGGGTAGGTGTTTATTATTAGTCATGGATCCGAGATGGAAACATCCTTTTACAGCTTTGATTGCGGGGCCAACGGGGAGTGGAAAATCCGTCTCTGTGCAAAAGTTCCTGACCCATCTTCCAGACATGATCGAGCCGCTGTCAGAGGAAGTTATATGGTGCTACGGAGAATGGCAACCCCTGTATGAGACTTTGAAGGGTGTCGAGTTTAACGAAGGTCTACCGGATATGGAAAATGGACAGGAGATAGACGTCGACTAGTGGTGATAGATGACTTAATGTCCGAAATAGATGATAGAGTGACTAAACTATTTACTAAGGGTAGTCACCATCGCAACCTCAGCGTTATGTATATAGTCCAGAACCTCTTTGGTAAGAATAAAGAACACAGAACCATCAGCTTAAATTCGCATTACCTAGTGGTATTTAAGTACCCTCGAGACGGATCGCAGATTACCAATCTGGCCAAACAGATGTACCCCGGTCGCGTGTCATATGTCCAAGAGAGCTTTAAGGATGCGACAGCGGCTCCACACGGGTATTTGCTCTTTTACCTTCAACAGGAAACACCAGATCAGCTCCGTTTACGAAGCAATATTTTCCCCGATCAGCGTCAAGTCGTCTACGTGCCAAAATAGTATGTCCAATCGGGTGAAACGTCACGGGGCAATGCTGCGCTTCTTAGGTGAAGCGAAACCGGCTGCCGTAAAAGCCGTAATTAAAACAGCATCCCCGGACCTCGTCCGGTCAATTTGCGAATGCTGTCACAATGTATTAAAGGGTAATGTTCCACTGACATTGGTTCAGAAGAGGCGACTGCAGCAGCACAAAAACAGACTGAGGGCGCTCACGGTAAGAAACTGTCTATCAAGAAACGGAAACAAATCTTGCAACAAGGTGGTTTCATAGGTGTTGTATTAGGTCCCATTCTTAACGTGTTGAAAGGCGTCGTGGGTTTGTAATGAAGAAAATAATCTTGATCGACCCCCGGCTGCTGGAAAATCCCTATGTACCACCCGACACACTAACCGATAACTTGCGTGACCTGGATCAGCAAATGCAACAAGTCCTGGAAACCGAAGATCTACCACCGCTGGAAAAAGGCCGAGTGTATCAGCAAACCTTGCAGCGTTATCTGAATTGACTCGATCAGTACAAACATATGCCCTTAGGCACAGTGGATATCAAGGAACCGCCACCGGTACAAAACCCGAAGTCAGCCTTTTACCGGCATCAGTAGTCGAGACATCCGCTCAACCAACACCCATTCAAGCAACACCGACTAAAAGTCAAGTTGTCGAGACCACACCACCGTACAGTCTTAGGCGAAGCAAGAAGAAGAGTAGGATACCAACGCCCAAATGGGAAAAATGGCCGCGCAAATAAGAAAGTATTACTACGACCCGAAAAAACCCGGAGCCTATGGTGGGGCCGCCGCCTTAAAACGGCAAAGTCAACTGAACGCTAAAAAGATAGAGGCTTGGCTACGGCATCAAGATACGTATACTTTACATAAACCGATCCATCATCGTTTCCAGAGGCGCGAAACCATAACCGGTAGTATAAATCAGCAGTTTCAAGCCGACTTAATAGATATGAGACAATTACAAAGATACAATGATCGGATGTCGTACCTAGTGACGTGTCTTGACGTGTTTAGTAAATATGCTTGGGCCATCCCAATCAAGAAGAAGACGATGAAAGAGCTAGTGGAGGTCGTGGGTAAATTTTTGCCGATAGACAACCGTTAAACTTTCAGACTGACAAAGGGTCAGAATTTGTCAACCGGACCTTCTTAAACTTCCTGAAAGACCGAGGCGTGCGTTTCTTTACGACCGAGAACGAAGATGTTAAAGCCGCCATAGTGGAAGGATTCAATAGAACCCTTAAAGAAAAAATGTGGCGGTATTTCACCAAGACCAATACACTTCGCTACGTAGACGTGATAGATAAGCTGATCCGTAACTACAACTTTTCGTATCACAGAAGTATTCGCATGGCGCCCGTGCAAGTCAACTACAGTAATCAAGAAGAGGTGTGGAATAATATGTACCAGAAGACAGTCGCCTCAAGAAAAGTCCATTTTACAGCCGGGGATCGGGTCAGGTTGGCTCAACCCAAACAACCTTTTAAAAAAGGCTATATGCCTTCGTGGACAGAAGAACTGTTTACAGTCAGTCGTATAAACCAGACCAGTTCCGTGACATATGTGCTAAAAGATGATTCGGGGGAGGAACAACGAGGCTCATTGTACCGTGAAGAGCTTCAAGCAGTTGGAGATAAGCAAGTGTATCGCGTTGAAACAGTCTTACAAGAAAGACCCAGGAGAGGTGGTAGTAAAGAGTATTTATTGAAATGGTTCGGTTATAATTCGTCATTCAACAGTTGGGTCTCAGACCTAACCAGATACCGAAACTAATGGAAGAAAATAACGTGGAGACTATGGTATTGAACCCACAAAATAACTCACCCAGCGAAAGAGCCTCGTTCTGGTGGATGTTTGGACAACGAATTCCGCGGTTAGAGATTGTCTTCTTCTGTCAGATGGTAATTATATACACCGTTATTGGCGTTTCATTATTCAATCTGTCTCGAGGCAGCGTCGACGCACCCGAGGGCAAGTTGTGGATCGCTCTGCTAAGCAGCTGTCTGGGGTATATGTTACCTAATCCTAAAGTAAGAGTTTCTTCGTCACATTACCGAGCAATGCTTCGTCGAATATGTTTCCCAATAATTCTCCAGGTCACTATTTCGTCAAGTTACCGCAGACTATTGAGGTGAGTCAACATTACGAAGTGGGTCTGGCCGAAATTCAATTTCCCAACTACTACTGCAATGTGCTAGAGCATGAAGTGTGGATAAGATACGCCTCACCAAGCAGAGGACATTCCAGAAAACTGTGTCCCCCAGGCCTTTATAGCTCACCAGGAGCGTTTATACCGGAGCTGAATCGACTAATGAAAGAGTCGGAGGTAGATGATCAGACGCGAGTCAGATTCTTTTTCGACAAGGTATAAAAGAAAGTCATCGTGAAAATATTCGAAGCTGGGGCCGTGGCTATATTTAGCGAAAAGTTGAAAGATATATTAGGGCTTCACTCCTCGAAGATATCGCATGCCAACCCAATAATGGAAGGCCAATAATGGCGGTAGACCTGAATAATGAACTGCAAAATATCTACGTCTACTGCGATCTGCGGCAAGACCAGTCGGAGACGCCATGGTCCCACTACTAAGGACGGTCCCTATCATGAATCAGCTCTCGGCCTCAGTGTTTCGCGCCTACGACAAACCTCACTATGTACCATTGAGTCGGTACTCCTTCGACACGGTGGAAATACTTTTAACCACCGATACAGGCACAACGATTTCATTCACTACCGGAACATCAGTGCTGACGTTACATTTTCGCACTCGGAAACATTCAGACCTAGAATAATGGTGAAATATGTGGCGTTACGGCGAAATCCCAGACTGTACGAAGACTTTTACTGTAATCAAGCTGGACATGGTATGCCAGTGTTTGTGGGTGGTCGGAGTAAGAGAGACCGTGGTATCGGTAGTTTCTTCAGTGGACTCGGTCGCACGATTCTACCCTGGTTAAATACCGGTCGTAAGGCCTTACTCAGAGAAGGTGTCGGTACGGGTCTGCGAGTGGCACAAGTGTTTTAGCTGGTAGGAACGTTGGAGAATCATTTAAAGAGCATGCCAAACAAGCTGGTCAGCGTCTACTGCAAGCAGCGGTCGAGCACGTTAGTCAATCAGGTTGTGGTATTAGAAGAAAGAGACGACCAGCGCCACCTGGAGAACCCATTAAACGTATAAAACTGACCCCCGCACCCCATCGAGTTCATAAGAAGAAGAAGCCACAGCAATTGGATATATTCGCATAATGGCTCTGATTCACCCCAACTCTTGCGAGTGTCTTCATTCTGATTTGGATCTGTTAAGCGTACCACCCACGCAAACGGCGGTAGAAGAGGGACAGTGTGTGGAGATACACCCACTCGCGTCTCTAGCTCCAGGCGCACCTATAGAATTTGTTATATCTGGTGCCAGTGAAGAGTATCTGGATCTGTTTAACACTTTCTCATACGTCAGAGCTAAAGTCACACTACCCAATGGTGACAATCTACCACCTACGGCCGACGACGTTCCGGTCAACTATTACCTCCACATTCTGTTTTCTCAAGTAGACGACTCACTCAACGACACGCTAATCGCCCCTAGTGAAAATACATATCCGTATAGAGCCTACATGGAAGCTAAGCTAAACCATGGTGAGAAAGCCAAGAAAAGTCATCTCTCTGCCTCCCTTTATTACTGTGATACGGCCAAATTCCTCGATGACGTGCAAGGCGATAACAACAAAGGACTAAAAATACGACGTCAACTAGTCAGTAAGAGTCAAGAAATAGATATGATGGGTCGACTACACGCCGACATTTTTGTGCAAGACCGCTACATGATAAACGGTGTGGATGTGAAAATTACGCTGACTCCATCCAAAGCCACTTTTAACCTCTTGGCTCCCGATGGAGCACTGGGTTATTCATCCATTATAACATATTCCACGCTGGTGGTTCGTAAAGCCAGACTGAACCCGGCCATCGCTCTCGACCACGAGAAAGCCTTGATGAGAACCAACGCGAAACTACCGATCAAGCGTGTGGCACTAAAACATTAGCTATCCCCCAAGGAATGTTATGAGTCAAACACCCACCCGCATCGTGATTGGACTTATTACATCATCAGCTTTTAACGGTTCCTACAACAAGAACCCGTATAATTTTCAAACCTTTGGACTGACGTATCTTAACGTAACTGTCGATGGACGATCTGCCATTAGCAAACCATTAACCATGGACTTTGAACGTAATCAATACGTACGAGCCTATTTTTCGTACTAATCTAGCCATGGGTCTGGTGGGTAAGGACGACGGTAATTCAATTGACTATACACAATATAAACAGGGCTAACTCTGTATGCCATTGATCTGAGTCCCAGTTTACTGGACGGAGACCAGTTTGAGATGCCGAGGACGGGATCTCTAACACTGAAATTTAAGTTCAACATACCCACCCCAGAACCATTACAAGTAATCGTCTATGCCGAGCACGACGGGATAATTGAAATTTCCGAGTCCACACAAGTGCTAACAGATTACGCCTCATAATGAACACAGAACAGATTACCAGAATACTACTAGCTGATACTCGTGTGCGTCGGTTACAGGTTAGATGTGCGCTCGAGATCAGTTACCTAGACACCTAGATAGAACCAAAGCTGCGGCGTTTGTCGTAAACACTGCGATAAACCCGGGGATTTTGTATTTGTGTATACGAAATTGTTCTTGTCTCTGTATTCCATGGTGCTTTTGCTCTTGTCACTGTACCATTGTGTGTGTGTTACTTGTGTTTGTGAATTTGTTATTGTCTCTCTGTATCAAGTCTTCCATAGATAAAATTGAGTCAACAACCTCTCACTACAAGAACGACATGAGAACCAGGAAAACCAGAAAGAGGAAGAAACAAGAACTACATATAAAAAAGAAAACACGAAAACAAGATAGGAAAAACAAGACAGCTGCTATACCAGTACACTAAAAAAAAAAGAACCAAAAACACCGTTTAATAATAGTATTTTTTATTTTCATAAATCTCGAACAGTGATATTATGACCCCCACACAAAATATATTCATAAGTCATGTGATATTATGTTCACACAAAACATATTTATGATACAATTTACATACAGTTCACATAAAAGTATTTATGATCAAAATTTACAGACAATTCACACATAACATTATTCACGATAAAATGTAGACAGAAATAAAATTATTCATTGATTCAAACAATATTCATAAGACAACTGCCTCGGCGTTTACAGTGTCCACCGTGAACATATGCTATTAGTAGAAAATAGGTTACAAAGCTATGTACATTATATACACTAACATTAAACATGTCTGAAATGTGTGACCAGATAAGGTCTTGAAAACAAGGTGTATTATATGTCTAATGGTGAAGTGGTGACGTTGTCTTTGTGTAACTGGCGTTTTAAGTAAAAATAGGATAATGATTGTCTATGTTGTTAGTATGTGTAGACCGAGGAAGCCTGTGTTTTGAAGCCTACGTTTGTCCCACTGGCTGCTGTCTTTGTGTTGAGTACGTCTAAGAATGTGTCTCTGTCTATGTGGGTTTTGTGTTGTTTGGTGAGTCCTTTCGTTCTGGTCTTCTTATTGCTTCCAAAGCAGTGGTAAGTCTTGCTGCACAAGGAGACCATCATACTCTAAATTAAACAAACCAGGGGTTCTTTTGTCGTATACTTTCTTACTTTTACACCGGGCACAGTCGGTTACACTACCTCTACTACTAATAAAGCACTGTGTATGGGTATTACAGGTCTCAGAGAGAAACCACCTATCATAAACGCTATAAAATTCTTACAGAAGGTGGGGTCTAACTACGTCTGCTAGGGTCGGTTTGCTAAGGGCTAAATATAGACTATCTGTGTCCATCTCACACAGTTGGAAATCCTTCCTATCTACAAACCTATTCAAAAAATCATAATAAAACTGTAACATGCGCAACTTGGCATATTAGTACACAAAATAACCTATTTAGAGGGGGAGATCCCAGACCGTCGTCTTCTTCAGCATTTCTACTTCATATTTATCATCTGCCAGCATGGCCATCTTCTTGAATAGGGGCTCGTTGATTAATTTGGCCGTATCAGCCCCATGACAATACGAAACGTTGGTATGCTTGGCCTTGTTGATTAGTGTCTTTCCATAGGCTGCGTTACCCAACAGTTTCATCGTCTCTGCCTTAATGGTACAGGCAGTAACACTGTCACCTTTACGTCTGGCATCAGACACCTTATCCCCAAACGTTTGAAAGCAACGTAATGGTTGATACTCAATCACCTGGTAAATCTTTGTGACAACTAGATCATGCGTCAGATACCATTTTAACAAGGGTGTGGCCAACAAGATCTTTTCCCCAATATAACTACCTATCAGAGTCCGACGTGGGGCAGTCAACAACTTATGTGACTCGGCGTACTGCCGCATAAAGTCACCAATGTCGGCTCTAGAAACTTCTGTGTTCTTAAAGATAGGCGTCATCTCGGAGAATCGCTCTTTAAACTCGTCTGGCACATGAATGTCACACTCGACTAGACCAAACAAAGTCTCAGCTCTTACAGCAGCGAGAATTTTCTGTGTGTCAATGGGGTATGTACCATAGTCTCCTTTCAGTCGTGGAAAAGCCGTGTCTGCAAGAAGCTTAAGGTCTTTGTCAGCCTTTTTTAGTTTCTGCCACTCGCATTCCCACATCTCCACCACTTTTATATTGACCTCTTTCACCAAATAATCGCGAATTTCACGCGTTTTGGCAAACAAATCTACCAAGGGTTTCTTGTTGACCGGGTTAACCTCTTTACCACGTGTCAGCACAGAGTCTTGATGGCCGTGCCACAAACAACCGTGAAACTGGTAGACGGTTTTAGACTTCTTATTCCACCCATCAACTCTAATGTGTCGTCTGCCTAGAGACATCTCCCGTCCATTAAACTGGGTTTTTAGCTCAATGGTCTTACTATGGGACACCCAAGCCAACCACTCTATACACTGCACTGTGTAAAAACCAACCTTATGGGGCTTGAACCCATCTTCTGCGTTTCGTATTACAGGAAAATCTGAGGGCATTGGCTGCATTAGGGCCCACAAATAAAGAGCGTTGGCATCATACCCCTTAATGGATTTCACTTTGTTCACTCCTCTGATCAAAGTCTCAACTACCTCATGGTATCTATGAAAAATGATCGAGGAACCCCCGACAATGTTCTTTCTAATAGTGATGTGCAGCCGACTATCAGTCTTGCCACATAAGGAAAATGAAACATCTTTGGGAATGGTTTTAAAAAGATATTTCTTAGTTACCCCGAGAACTGAGATGGCATCTTTAAAAATATCTACTCCTAGATCCGCGTAAAATTTAACTTGGGCCTTTAATGCCTCGATAAACGGACCTACATCTTTATTATTGTACCAAGGCAAGAAATCTGCTAGTGTCGACATATGGTGCTCGCTCCATACTTGTTGGCAGTAGGCATAGTCAGCATCTGAAATGTTGGACTTTTTCAAATGCGAATAAAACGCCTTGTACGGGGGTAAACTAGTCTACTTTAGTCTATCTAAATTTGTTATGTAATCATAACAAAAGAACCCCTTGGTTTCTTTTACCTTATAGGCCGCTAAATATTTGGAATAGCTAAACCTCGGGGCTAAGTAATTAATGATGTCTAGACATTTTAATTTTTCTGACGCGATGCTCTTAAATTGTTATTTATTTTGACCACATATTTAACGGGACCACCAGTGGCAGAGAGGAAATACTCTATAAAATAAGGTTTAATTACGTTGATATCATATTTCCCCGAGTTGAACCCGATCACCGGTAAAACTTTCAGGTACTCATCTAACTTTTCGACTAAATGGGGGTACTCCTCTAACTCTGTGTACACATCATTCAATTTCTCGCGTAGCGAGACATAAGCTGCCTCAGCAATCCGCGTCAGATGCTCAAGCATCCTTTTCACCAATTAAAGAGGATCACCCGTTGTGATAAAGCAAACCGGGTCCGTAAAGTCAGGGACATTTTCCGCCACTGAACAGCTAAGAGGGACATGTTTACCTAAGAATGTTGTGGACTTGGTTTCTTGGGGAGAGTGCTACTCTCAAAATAACACTCAAAGACGTAGGTGGCTCTGTAGGGATACACAAAGTCAGTATCTACGTCTATACCCTGTGACTGAATAGCTTCCCATATGGTCTCGGTCACATTGTATACCCCGCCTTTATAGGCATGTTTGGTTTTGCCTCCACTACAGGTTTTATAGTGTCTATTAATATCTCTAAATAAAGTCCACAACTTCCCACAACCAGGATAATAAAAGACCTAGCTACTCTGTCAATGTTATTAATATAAATAAAATTAACTCTGTAGGCTAGCAATCTTAATGTTTTATCATAACTACCACTCCCCCTAAGTTTTGGGATCAGGGACTGGGTGTCATCGTATTCAAAAATATCTACATTAAGGGAAAAACATTTTTCTAAATTAGTGATATCAACTAACCTAACTCCCGGAAAATCAGCCATGGATTCTATATGTTGGAATTTCTGCCACCGGTGTACTAACATTTGAGTGGGTTTCTCAAGAGCCTTTATGTTCTCACCCTGGAATAACGCCAGACAATGAAAGAAACAGAGATTATCAGTGTACCGTGTAGAGTGGTTGTGTGCGAGTTGCAATGTGTTGATGGCTTTATTGTTTGTGATGTGTAATGGTATGTCATCTAGACAACAGCCGATGAGGTTCTCTGTCATGTGATATATGTTAACACTAGTCGCTGGAATCGTCTCTACAAGGTATTTGGTGTCAGGCCTAGTGTGTAATGCATAGTTAAATATGTCGCTTGCCTTAACTATCTCTATAAATTCGTCAAAGTCTCGTTTGTTGTTGATTAAAATGGGGACGTCTAATTCACAGGCGTTGTTCGAGGAGGCATGAAAAAAGCTAAGTTCCTTTGTCTCCATGTGTCTTAATATGATGTGGTGGCTGTAGTTAATTTTGAATCTACTGGTCTGACTAGTAAATATAGTCTCTAACTTGTTGGTCCAATCTATTGGTTGTGTTTAGTCTGGTCGGTGGAAAAAATTATCTGTCGATATATGCTTGTGGATGTTCTGATGAGTCCTAAGGGCTATCCAGTGTTCTTTATATTACTGTTGGACGTCCTTGGGTTGTTTATATATAGTCTCCAGTTCTTCATATAACAATATGTCGGCTTCCTCGTCTATGAGTTCGAAAAGTATGTTTTTTTGTTTTTGTTTTTTAGCTGGGTGCTTCTGTTTCTTATTGGTGTTTGTAACTGCTTTTCGTTTGCGTGATGACGTTGATGATGATGATGGTGCTGTTGATGATGAGGGTATTGCTGTTGATGATGGTGTTGTTGATGATGATGAGGGTGTTGCTGCTGATGACGATGATGATGGTATTTCATGAAGTGTTCGTATATGCCGTTACAGATCGTCTAGACGTTTAAACAGATTACCACACGTAGGACAAGACACCCGTTGCGTATTTTCAGGGATGGTCCGAATGTGACGGGCAAGATTATTAGCTAAAGTAAACTTCTTTCCACAAATGATACACAAATGACCTTCTTTCTTTGTGTTGGACATGTCAGTTCTTGCTGAAGCCATCTTTTATGATATAAGACACTGGTCTGACTACGGCACACAAGTATCTGTTATAGAACAAAATACACAACACTATTTTACATGTCACATTTTTAATGCTCAATATATAAATGTTTTCATGTGTATTGTTTAAATCTTATATTTTTAAGCGTTCAATATTTATTTAGTTATATTGGAATATTTAAATGTGACTTTTATATTTTAAATGCTCGTTATTGACATCCTTATAAGTTTAGTGTTCAATAATTATTTAGTTATTTTGGAATATTTAAATGTGAGATTTATATTGTAAATGATCAGACATCGTTAAATTATCTCAAGATTTTTAATGATTTAACATTACTGTTGTACACTTTACAACACACAGTTGTGAAATTCCAATACTCTTATATTTTCTTTTACTATATACTTATATACATATATTACTTAGAGAGAGAGAGAGAGAGAGAGAGAGAGAGAGAGAGAGAGAGAGAGACAGAGAGACAGAGAGAGACAGAGAGAGACAGAGAAAGAGAGTAATAAAGAACCAACCAGATTGTACTGTCCAGACCAACTTTGTGATGACAACTGGTCCACTTGTTGCGATGATGACTCTCCTTGTTGGTAGATACTGGTCAGTGATGCAACACGACAGGCTGTTGTAATTACCAAGCACACTGATGTCTCTCCTTGTTGATAGATACTGGTCAGTGATGCAGCACGACAGTCTGTTGAAATTACCAAACACCTTTGCATGAGACACCAAGACAAAGAATGGAATAAGTGTGTGTGTGTATATGTACGTGTGTGTGTGTGTGTGTGTGTGTGTGTGTGTGTGTGTGTGTGTGTGTGTGTGTGTGTGTGTGTGTGTAAGAAATATAACATTAAGGAAGCTTAAGTCAGTGACATTATAGGTACCTTGGTATAATATATACAATGACTTTGACACAGTGTGAAGGCATATAGACAGCAGAATTAGTGATATACTGATGTTTCGTTTAATATATTCAACACACAGAGAACACAGAGCATGAGTAAAACATCTATCACACGTACCTATATTTGAGACAATGTCCGCTTGTACCAATAGTAACAGTTGTCAGTTGTGTGACGCTCACAGTTATATTTGTATCACACTTTCTTCTGTTATACACAGCTCAAGACGATACTTCCAGTGTTAGCAAAGTTTCAATCTGTAGAAAACAAATCACAATACTTTAATGAACGGCAAGTAAACAATACATAGCCGTAGACAAAAGACAGGTTAGTGATCATACATGTTCACGATACAAGACGAATGTGTCGTACGACATATAGATAAACAGACATAGACGAGGCAGAGATGTGGTGATGTGACGGAATAAGAACATTAACAAACCTTATGTCTGTGACAACGTTGACTTTTGCCGAGACTGGTTGAGATTTCTCTGGTTATAAACAGCTCAAATGACTTCTCCCTCCGTGTTAGCAAAGTTTCAATCTGTAGAGACAACAAATCAAAATACTTTAGTGATCAGTTGTTACTTCCTTAACTTTGACACTGTTTGAATCATTTTTTAAGTTTGTTTAAAATTTTTAAATTTGTTAAACTTGGTTGAAATCTTAAGTTTTTTTTACACTTGTAACGCTTGGTACTTACTTAACTTTCAGTTTCCGACATTTTGAAACTTTTTAAAATTAAAAAAAAAAATTTAAAATTTGGTAAAATTGGTTGAAATCTTAAGTTTTTTAAAACTTTGAACGCATGGTACTTACTTAACTTTCAGTTTCTGACATTTCGAAACTTTTAAAAAATTCTTAAAATGTTTAAAACAAATTTTTAATTTGTTAAAATTGGTTGAAATCTTAAGTTTTTAAAACTTTGAACGCCTGGTACCTACTTAACTTTCAGTTTCTGACATTTTTAAATTTAAAAAAAAATTTTAAAATTGTTAACATTGGTTGAAATCTTAAGTTTTTTAAAAACTTGTAACACATGATTCTTACTTAACTTTCAGTTTCGAACGTTTTGAAACTTTAAAATTTTTTTTAACTCTTTTTAAACTTTAAACTTTTTAAATGTAACCCTAACACAACCGCTGAAGATCTGTGACCCTTGTTTGATGATAGTGTATAGGCCACTAGTAGTCTCTACAGACCATATAACCGCCTCCTTAACAACGAAAATCCGTCTTACACCCACTCCACAATCACTTCCCAACCATGAGGACGAGCACTGTAACCCCAACACAACCGCTTACACGCGCACGCACGCCCCACATGTAACCCTATGATGATAGTGCATAGACCACTAGTAGTCTCTATAGACCATATAACCGCCTCCTTAACAACGAAAAGCCGGCTTACACCCACGTCACATATTGAATTGGGTTGGGACACCGACCGCCAGCGCACACGCATACGCACGCACGCCTGGTCGCCCCTGACCCCACCGTCTGCCACCCACCCGATCACCGGCTTTTTAAGGGATGTAATAAGACCAGAAAAGCTCGATTCATGAGTTATACCAATTTGGATCCGGATCAATTTTTCACCGGAGCGCGTGACGTCACATAGAGCTATAGAAGAAAATATTCCGGAGCTGGCTCCGGAATTTGGGGGTGGCAAAATCTCTTACTATACTATTTACTTAGCCTTTGTTGACAGAGATGAGGCATTTGATAGAGTAGATAAAAACAAGCTGTGGGAAATTCATAAACAGTATGGGATGAGTACACATCTAACAAACTTATGTAGAAGTTTATACAGCAACAGTGAATGCATAGTGAGAGCAACTGCAGGACACTCAGAACCCTTCACCATAAGATCCGGAGTACACCAAGGTTGTGTCATGTCCCCTATCTTCTTCATAACCTATTTAGACAACAAATGTAAAGACACCAGCCAAACAGAAACCGCAAGAGTACCGCATGACGAGAACACAGAAGAAGAATCATCTGCAAATTCCACCATTAGAGAACTCCTGTTGCGGATGATCAAGAACTAATAGCAAAATCAGAAGATGAATTGCAAGACTACATGAATAGTCTAAACGAAATGTGTGAGGAACACAACATGAAAATTATCACAAGCAAAACAGACGTAATAACTATAACTAAAGAAGAAAATACAACAACAATTCACCTAAATGAACATCCCTGAAACAAGTTAAGAGTTTTAAGTTCCTATGAAGTATAATATCATCAAATGGCAAATCAGAAGGCGAGATCGAAAATAGATGCAATAAGGCAAATCAACTCACTAGACAAATGGCACCAATACTAAAGAACAAACTTGTATCAAAAACTACTAAGAAAGCACTTTATAACACAATCTTCCTACCAACTCTATGTTACCAATGCCAAACTTGGACAATGATAGAAAAAGAGAAAAGAAAAAACCACATCAACAGAAATGAGATTTCTGAGAAGAATACTCAATGTATCAAGAAGAGATAAGATCAGAAATTGAGAAATCAGGACTAAAGTACAGTATACCACTACAAGGAATGATGTACAGACCAGGTGGAAGCAGGGGAAACGGCCGACCACGTAAACGATGGACGCAGGGAATAGCAGAGTCCATGGGAATATCAATACATGAAGCCCATAAGCGATCACTCTTCCGCTGTTTACACTTCACCTCGACACCGCAAGGTACAAGAGGAACATGACGAGATGAGATGAGATGAGACTTGCCAGTTCATCTGCAAATGTTGAAAGTTGACATGGTGGTGTGAAAGTTAGTTAGTCGCGGTTCCAACGTCACGGCAAAGGGTCATCCCATAATGTTTCGTTCCTGTGCCGGTGAATATCACACAAAATGCTCCTCGTCGTCTCAAGTGAAAAGTGGAACTGACAGCAATCTCGAAAAACCAGCAGCATGTACAGGTATACATGCATAAAGCCTCTCGCTGCTAGAATGCCAACACAACAGTAAGCTACTAAAATTACAGGTCATCGTCAATGGAAGCGGCAGTCACTAGATAAGCGGCAGCTTCACACATGTTACTGCAAAATGCAAAACCAACTGGTTCAGCAACCGGCCGTCCGCCATTTTTCTGAACATTCAGTTCACAATACAAAAAATCATGAACAGATGGAAAAGTATTCCACATGAAATCCAAAGCTCACAGTGTCGCTCTACGCACTTAACTCGGTAGCTGGGAGACGGAATCATGGTGTGAAAGTGTTTAATGACAATTGCTTTAGTGGTCTAGTGATGGTCCTTTCTCCGTCTTTATGGTGTAGTTGTTTCAGATGATACTCGCCCTTTCGTTCGGTAATTTACTACACTGAATTATCATATTTCAGTTTCAGCACTTGTAAACGTTTGAGCGTGGTTTTCAGGTTCATATCTCTTCGTATACCTCTGATAAGCTGGAGAAGATGCCTGTTGGCATCAGTCTGAAGCGTCTCGTCACACATGAATTGATCGACACCCTGGGAATGGGAATGCACGAGACAGGGCATTTGCGAGTCTTTCCAGGGATCTGAATGTGATGTTATGCAAAGTGCTTAAAGATGATGAATGTATAGCTTTATTGTGTATCTATTCCCTTAAAATACTTTACCGCCATTTATATTTTACTTTCAAATAGAAAAACAAATATGATGCATATTATGACTTTCAGTTGTAAATCATGTCTGTTTTTAACAATGAGGACGCTTGTACTGTCATATCTATCAATGCGATTAACTCAGAAAAACTACGGTTTTTCATGCAACAATCTGTGGACATTAATTAATGAGGAACATATTCTGTGAAATTAAATATAATCGAGGTAGTCGAGATAGCAGATTGGCAAGTTCGCCAGTCTGAAGACATGATGGTCAGGTGTTTGAATTGTCATTTAACAGATATGGGGGGTTTTTATTTTTTAAATTGATTAGAGCTCCCAAGTAGATCCAGCCTAAAATGGGTCTTCTTCTTCTACTACCGAAAACAAACTGACCTCGAGCTGTTATATCTTTTGTTTTCTTTTGCAGTTCCATTCACACACACCCCAAATTATTCATCTCTCTCTCTCTCTCTCTCTCTCTCTCTCTCTCTCTCTCTCTCTCTCTCTCTCTCTCTCTCTCTCTCTCTCTCTCTCTCATTCTTTTATCTCTATATATTTAGCACTCCCGCTATTTTGTTTACCCTGTGAGTTGCAGACAAAGGTCTTGCTAGTTAACTATTTGCAGGTTTTCAAACTGTGTGTTCTATCCTTCACTAGAACATTTTCTCACCTTTTGATTCACTCGTATTTGTTTTATTTTTAGTTCTTGGTGAGCTCCACATTGGCAATTCTGTCAAACCATTTTAGCCCTGTTAATCGACGCAGGCACAAACTAATAAATGTTTGCAGTGTATCTGTAATTGTTATAGTCAACCTCCATTTTTATGATCTATACAGAAGTACTAATTTGATGTTAGTAGTTAAATGTCCTAAGTTTATTAAAAGTAATAATAGGATCCTTGAAACGTGTCGCACATGTATTGGTAGCTCCATATTGTCATAGACCCGTAGACAGTCGAGGGATGATGTGGTCAGTATCCCACCGGTCTCCTTTATTTCCCAAAACATGCTCTAAGTTTGGTCAACAGTTTAATTGTGAGATTTTCACAAAATTTCCTAATCTTGTCACCGCAAGGTCCTTTGTATTCTGTAATTGTATATTGTAAAGCTGCCATATATTTCGTGGTTTTTATATTGTGTACATTTCCTCCGCTTTACTGCTGTTTAAATAATGTTATTCACAAATTTACTAGCGCTATGTTCTTCTCTTTTTTATTCTTATTTGTAATATCTAAGAGATTAGAACAAGAATCGCCATGGCGAAGGTAGCTTTTTGCAAGATCGCAAACATACTGACCAATTAAAAGATGTCATTTGCAACGAGAAAAAGTGTTGAAATGCTACATACAAGGGGCTTCTCATAAGTCTTTAGCCTGATGATGAAGGAATAATCGGAGAACATTGAAATTTAGCACAGTGCTTATTCCTTTTCAATGCAGCCACCACCCGAATTTATGCATTTCTGCCATCTCTGCGTGACCTTGAAAAGACCTTCAGAATAAAACAACCTATTTTTCGAACTAAACCAATTATCACAAGCCAGTATGACATCTTCGTCACTGTCAAAACGATTTCCTTTCAGCTGTTTTTTTTTAAGATTTGGGAAAAGAAAAAAGTCTGATGGAGCCAAATCTGGAGAATATGGTGGGTGTGGAAGAATTTCAATATTCAAATCATCTGCAGTTTGCAGCTCAAGCCGTGCTTTATGGGAGGGCGCGTTGTCTTGAAGCAAAGGCAGAATTTGCGTACGCGCTATCCCTCGTTTTCTGGTCACAGTCTTTCTTAGTTTGATAAGGAGATCTGCATAATACTGCCCATTAACCATGTTGTCATGAAGCATGTAATTTTTCAATATGACACATTTGACGTACCAAAAAACAGTCAGCATCACTTTTCTTGCAGAATTTTGTGCTCTTGGCTTGACATGTGTTGGCGAGCCCGGGGTTTTGCACTGTACGCTGGCAATTTTGGATTCTGGGTCATAATGGTGACTTCAAGTCTCATCTACCGTCACCAGGGTCGTCAACATGTTTTCGACCGCCACATGTTGAGCAACTGGCCACAGCAATCAACCCGTGTTTGTTTCTGTTCACATGTCAGCAGGCGCGGAACTCAGCGGGAACACACTTTTCTCATGTTCAGTCTGTTGTGTAAAATTCTAAAAACTTTACTTATTCAGTTTTGCTGAACCCGATATCTCTGCAATTGTCATTTTCCTATCCTGGTCAATGATTTTCTTCACTTTTGCAGCATTTGCATCATTGCATTCTGAGGAAGGTCGTCCTGATCTTGGCAAATCAGGGGAACGGCCACACTTAAACTGCAAACACCAATTTCTTTACAGAAGCATACGAAGGACAGACTTCCTGAAATACTGGCTCCATCTCCCTGTGTTTTTCTGTAGGTGTTTTTCCCTGTAACATCAAGAATTTTATCACCGTCCTGGCGTCTTATTTCTCCATTGTTCTGACAAACCGTTGGATGTGCAGATCTGGTCAATAGGGTGTGTTGTGCCATGCACCATATCGGGAAAACCAGTTGAGCTGGGTAATTCATAGTTCATATGTCCTTTAAAAATTGAATGAGCTATACATATGTTAAATTTCAGTTTTCTCCGCATACTCCTTCATGGTCAGGCTAAAGACTTATGAGAAGTCCCTTGTAGAACATGTACGTTTGTATGAATGTGTAGCGTAGACAATGAGCAGACAAGGTAAAAAATATCTGATGGCTGTGGAAATGTGGTTTCTGGGGAAAATGCAAAGAATACCATGGACAGACAAAAAAAAACAATGCCAAATTCATAGAAGAAATAAATGAAAATCGTAAACTGATTAGAGAGATTAGACATAGACAGCCAAATTTATTGGACACGTTATGAGGAGAAATAAATTGCAGAACTTGGTGACAATTGGCAAGATTGAGGGGGAAATAACAAGCGGAAGGCAGAGATGTAACTATCTGGAAGTTTGACTACGTGATATGATCTAGATAAGAACACAAAACTGATCCACGACTCTGGCGATCGTGTGAGATGACGAAACATGACTACCCACGCTTATCGCCATGGCACACGATGATGAATATCATTAGGAACCTGTGGTTTGTGGAAATATGTCCAGCCGTGTACTTGTATCGAACCCTGTACCTCATGAGCCCGAATCTGACATCACAACCTCTCTGCCAAGGCTCCGTTGGAAATCGAGACGCATTATACGTACACACCTATAACTTTATGACTGCACGGACATATCTGCTCATGCATTTGCCTGCACCTCTTACTAAACACTTCAGCTCTTACTTTGCCAACCTAGAACTCCAGCCAACACCCACACAATCCCGTTTTTCTATAGTAAATTCAACAAACATAAAACAATTGTAAATTATAGCTTCTGTTGCGAACAAGAATCTGGCAGCATGGACGAACTGTCAAGCTGGCAATGAGCAGTCACGCTGTTCTCGCGACTGGACAGAATAATTTCTGTGCCGACAGTAAGATTAAACAAAGTGCACACACGCCCAACCTGAACGCCTCTTTAAATGGTAAATGTCACTCGGCTATGGCATCAATATCTCATTGGACATGATAATGAAATTATCGGTCGATGGAATGTATCTTGCATACCGTATCGTTAGCGGGAATCAAATTTCGTTTTACCCAAGAGTCATCACCATTCTAGACTAAAAATACGAACCAGCAGAAAGAACTGAAACCAGAATAGCCCTATTTCACATAGAAAATGTTTTTCCAATAGTGTAATTAATGAAAGAATAGCTCAACCGCCCACACGCTTCCTAGGCTGCAGGTATATTTTCCTGACGTTTGGAAAACCTTCTGCTATCTTTTTCTTTAGCTGATTACCATTTAATTTGATTTCTACTGTATTTTAGTTTAAATTTACTTCTCTTTTCCGTGTCTGCAGGCATGAAAAGAATACGGTCGTTAGTATTTATGAATATTTAAATGCATGGATAAAGTTGGGGCTACACCAGCGAATTCAAGTATTCCGTGGCTGGGGATCGTTTCTGGTCATTGACATACTCTTACCGGTAGTGATGGGCGTTTATAGAGAGAAAGGACTGAAGTAGAGATAAAAGAATACACTTATCATCATCTTGTGCTATGCCGATAAGCGTGGGCACTCGACCACCAGTCTTGGATGAGGTATGTGTTCTTGTCCTGATTATGCCTTGTTGCCGAGCCATTCAGATATTCACCAATATGTCTTCATCTTCAGATATTCACCAGTATGTCTTCATCTTCAGATATTCATCAGTATGTCTTCATCTTCAGATATTCATCAGTATGTCTTCATCTTCAGATATTCACCAGTATGTCTTCATCTTCAGAAATTCACCAGTATGTCTTCATCTTCAGATATTCATCAGTATGTCTTCATCTTCAGATATTCACCAGTATGTCTTCATCTTCAGATATTCACCAGTATGTCTTCATCTTCAGATATTCACCAGTATGTCTTCATCTTCAGATATTCACCAGTATGTCTTCATCTTCAGATATTCACCTGTATGTCTTCATCTTCAGATATTCACCAGTATGTCTTCATCTTCAGATATTCACCGGTATGTCTTCATCTTCAGATATTCACCTGTATGTCTTCATCTTCAGATATTCACCAGTATGTCTTCATCTTCAGATATTCACCAGTATGTCGTCATCTTCAGATATTCACCAGTATGTCGTCATCTTCAGATATTCACCAGTATGTCTTCATCTTCAGATATTCACCAGTATGTCGTCATCTTCAGATATTCACCAGTATGGCTTCATCTTCAGATATTCACCAGTATGTCTTCATCTTCGGATATTCATCAGTATGTCTTCATCTTCAGATATTCACCAGCACGTCTTCATCTTGCTATCTTCATATTAATTTTGCCAGTTTTCACGAAGTTTTTAAGTTTATTTCTTTTCATAACTTGCCAAGAAAATCTTCATTACGTCAAAATTCTGAAATCAATGTACAGTTTGTCTGAATGTTTTTTTTAAATCTCATTTTTGTTTTGTCCTTCCATGGTATTCTTTGCATTTGCCTCGGAAATCACATATTCACTATTATTAGATGTTTCTCAGCTTGTCTACTTATTGTTCATTCTCACATGCATACAACAGTAAGGGATCTATTGATCCCTTCAAATATTTTGTCTATCCCTGTTATTGGCAGCATTTTATTGACTGTGTTTTCCATCTAGCAAGAGGCTATCTTTACCAAAGCGATCCGTGTTTGATCTCGACAAGGCACATTTCCTTTGGATGTTATGACTGTTCCTAGATAGTTATACTGAGTCACTTTTAGAATTTTCCAATTTACTTGGATGTCACATTATAGTATTTCTTACTTCTTGGAGACGACACTTAATGGGTGGCATGTTCATTATCACGCCCGCAGCCTGTACTTCTAATGTAATTTCACAGCTCTCAGTTTAAACTAGGTCGACATATGAGCCCAGATCAATTACCCCTTCGCCTCCCACAACCTCGAAGGTGCTAGCCATTGTGTCACCGCCAATTCCTCAGAATTTCATATCGTCATCGTTACGAGACATGCCGATAAGCGTGAGGGGTCACGTTTCGCCATCTCACACGGTCACCAGAGTCGTGTATCAGCTCTGTGTCCCTGTCTCGATCATACTAAATGGCTAAGCCATACAATTATTTACTTCTCTGCCTTAACCTTATTCTTTTCCCCCCAATCTTGCCAGTTGTCACCAAGTTCTCCAATTTATCTCTTTTCATGACCTGTACGAAGAATTGTGACTGTCTCCTTCTTATGTATCTAATAAGTTTACGGTTGTCATTCTTTATTCTTGGTCTTGGTCATTGGTTTATCTGTCTGCCCATGATATTCTTTGCATTTTCCTCAGAAGCCACATTTTCACAGCTATCAACTGTTTTTCAGCTTGACTGCTCATTCTCCACGCTTCACATCCATACGAAAGTACAGGTTCTATGTATCATTTCAACACTCTTTTTTTTCTAATTTAAATTGATATCTTTTTATATACGAGTATATTGTAAAACAGATGAAGAGCATCATAGCCAACTGGATTTTCAGAACATAATATGTATCCTTAAAAACTCGTTCTTCGAAACTTGCCATTTTGTTGTATTCTTGTGAATGTCTGAACCATGGACCCTATCTTAGTGACTAACAAACTAATTGTGTGTCTTTTACAGCTCGTCGCAGTCAGTCCCAGCAGTGTTTGGCTTTATAGTAATTAAAGAATAATATTTTGTAATTTTATTTTTGCCTAAATCTTATAGAAGACTTCTTACAATGGTCTGCACCAAGAAGGAGAAAACCACTGCCAATCTGCGAGATCTGAACATGGAAGAAAACATGCTCATAACCAGCACCATTCCTCGGAACTGAAATATGTTGGCCACGTTACAAGCCCAGCGGCCTGGAAGGGATGGTTTCTGGGAGCAGAGGCCGAGGTCGACCAGCGGCCTGGAAGGGATGGTTTCTGGGAGCAGAGGCCGAGGTCGACCAGCGGCCTGAAAGGGATGGTTTCTGGGAGCAGAGGCCGAGGTCGACCAGCGGCCTGGAAGGGATGGTTTCTGGGAGCAGAGGCCGAGGTCGACCAGCGGCCTGGAAGGGATGGTTTCTGGGAGCAGAGGCCGAGGTCGACCAGCGGCCTGGAAGGGATGGTTTCTGGGAGCAGAGGCCGAGGTCGACCAGCGGCCTGGAAGGGATGGTTTCTGGGAGCAGAGGCCGAGGTCGACCAGCGGCCTGGAAGGGATGGTTTCTGGGAGCGGAGGCCGAGGTCGACCAGCGGCCTGGAAGGGATGGTTTCTGGGAGCGGAGACCGAGGTCGACCAGCGGCCTGGAAGGGATGGTTTCTGGGAGCAGAGGCCGAGGTCGACCAGCGGTCTGAAAGGGATGGTTTCTGGGAGCAGAGGCCGAGGTCGACCAGCGGCCTGGAAGGGATGGTTTCTGGGAGCAGAGGCCGAGGTCGACCAGCGGCCTGGAAAGGATGGTTTCTGGGAGCAGAGGCCGAGATCGACCAGCGGCCTGGAAGGGATGGTTACTGGGAGCGGAGGCCGAGGTCGACCAGCGGCCTGGAAGGGATGGTTTCTGGGAGCGGAGACCGAGGTCGACCAGCGGCCTGGAAGGGATGGTT
The DNA here is from genome assembly GCA_963921405.1 of Cepaea hortensis. NCBI lineage: Eukaryota > Metazoa > Mollusca > Gastropoda > Stylommatophora > Helicidae > Cepaea > Cepaea hortensis. Next base: position 45,287,308 of record OY992885.1, read on the forward strand.
TCTGGGAGCAGAGGCCGAGGTCGACCAGCGGTCTGAAAGGGATGGTTTCTGGGAGCAGAGGCCGAGGTCGACCAGTGGCCTGGAAGGGATGGTTTCTGGGAGCAGAGGCCGAGGTCGACCAGCGGCCTGGAAAGGATGGTTTCTGGGAGCAGAGGCCGAGATCGACCAGCGGCCTGGAAGGGATGGTTTCTGGGAGCGGAGGCCGAGGTCGACCAGCGGCCTGGAAGGGATGGTTTCTGGGAGCGGAGGCCGAGGTCGACCAGCGGCCTGGAAGGGATGGTTTCTGGGAGCGGAGGCCGAGGTCGACCAGCGGCCTGGAAGGGATGGTTTCTGGGAGCAGAGGCCGAGGTCGACCAGCGGCCTGGAAGGGATGGTTTCTGGGTGCAGAGGCCGAGGTCGACCAGCGGCCTGGAAGGGATGGTTTCTGGGAGCAGAGGCCGAGGTCGACCAGCCAAAAGAGGGACACGGGACACTGCAGACATCTTAGACATAAGGGTGCATGAGGTTAGGGACATGAATAGATACACTTTTCGGTAGTACGGGTAGATATCGACATTCTGCAAAGGACCTTTCACGTGTTTATGATAATTACTTTGATGCGATATGCAAATGCGGTCCCGTGTGTTTGTAAAGTCTCACTACGCTGTGTATGTAGAACAAATTTGAACAATGAAGTACATGACGTCATAAAAAAAATTTGCTAAAAATCCATTAAATTAGTAACAATAGTCACTGCAATGTCTATCGCTATTTTAGGAAAGCTGGAAAGTACCAATGAAGTATTCATTATAACAGGTGTTGGAAATGTCCTCCATGGCTTCAAGACATGACTACACATCTCTTCATGTTGTTAAATACCCTCTGCAACGCGCCTGTTGTTGTTTCTTGAATGGTAATTCTGATAGCTTCTTTCAGTTCTCAATTATTTGTATATTATTTTTGTAAACATTTCCTTTCAAGAAACCCCATAGATAATAATCTAATGGAGTTAAATCTGGAGAACGAGCAGGCCAGAATTCACGTGATATTATGCGATTTGCGAAAATTTCTTCCAAAAAACGCAGTGATGCTCTAGCTGTGTGTATAGTTTCACCATCTTGCTAGAACCACCTTCTTTAATTTCACGTTCATTCATCTGTTCTAATAAAAAGATCCCAGAAAGTCAGTACGGTACCCATCGGCATTTAGAGTGTTGTTGAAAAAAATGGGTCCAACACAACGTTTTCTACTACCACACACCGTGACCCAATTTTCTCATCCTGTGGAGGCCATTCGTGACATTCAGTGGGAGTAAAAGTGTTCCAAATACGATTATTTTTGTTATTAAAGTATTAAGATAGATGAAACTATGCCTCATCAGAGAAGAACGTTACAACGAGAATTTATTCGTCTTCTTTAGCTAAAAATGCTTGAAACTCCATGGAGTAGTTGACTCTGGATTGATTATCACACTCTTTTAGTGCAGACGCACCATAAATCCTGTATGGATAAAATGTAATCGTTGTTTAAGCATGGTGTGCACTGTGCTCACTGATACTTTCACTGGTTCGACATTTTCCTTAAGGACTTGCTTGGACTTTTCAGGATTCTGTCTGGGATATCTAGACATTTTTCTTTAGATATAGCAGGCCTACCATATCCCGGAGCATCTTCAACATTTCCCGTAGCAAGAAACTTATTCAACAAATTTCCAACCGTAATGCGATGAGGAGGTTGCTTATCAGGAAATCTTGCTATAAATCTTTGAATAAACATCCATGTGTATCGACTACCATTTCGAAACACTTGTTCAATGAAAAATAAAACTTTCATCGTTGATGACACCATTCTGTTTGGAGTGCAAAGAATTACTCCTGCAGAAGACAGCTATTTGTTGCATATTCTTTCACGATGGATTGTGGAGCACATTTTTTTTTCATGTACTTTATTTTTTCAAATTTGATCTACATACAAAGTGTAGTGAGACTATACAAACACCCCGTAGAATAGACTTTCTAGGCGGATACTCTAATCTTTGTTCTGTGAAACTTGCCTTGTATATTTTTTAATGATATGTATCACGTGATATAAGGGCGCCTCTTGTTGACGTCCATTTTTTAACCGGCAACCTGACGTCATCAATTCGTGATGATCGTGCGTCATGATGAGAATTATCGTTAATGAAGGTCGCCAGGTCACGTGATGTTTACAGTTACCTGGCGGTCGTCTGCCCTGACTACGGACATTGTCACTGCCCGACTGTGTCTCTATCAAGTCTTATCGTTGGCGTAGTAGACGTTGCATCTCTACAGGAAGCTCTTTGTGTATGTGTCTCTTCGGCCGTCTTCTGGGAACCGTTTGCTGTCTGCAGTTTGTTTACAGGTACAGGTTCACAAACTAGATCATGAAAATGCCGAGCGCGCATGTCAACATAAGCTGGTTGTTCCTTGTCGTCTTACATAATAAAGAATGTAGCAATTGTTTTAAATACGCTGTTTGTTGTTAACGAGAAATGAAACTGGCGGGACTGCATAACAGCTGTAAACATACGAGTACCAGTCATCACCATCAAGTATCTTGCCAGCTGGCGTAGGCGTTTATGTCTCTCCACAGATCTCGGTCTTTGGTGCTCTAGATTAACTCTGCTGCTGATAGTCCTCCATGCCACTGTCTCAATCCACCCAGCATCATTACTCTTGGTCTGCCTCTGCTTCTCTTTCCCCTGACATTTCCAGTCATCACGATGTTCTCTAATGCCCCTCTCCTCATCACATGACCAAAGAAAGCTGTTGTCTCTTTCTAATTGTTGTACATAATGTTCTAGTGTCATTAGCCTCTTTCATGCAATCGTCGTTAGTTACTCTAGCAACATTAATCTTAGTAACCACATCTATGTTGCTTCCAATGTTCTTCCTGATTTGTTCATTTACATTCCAAGATTTACTGCCACACAGCAAAACTGGTTCTATATAGCACTTCAGCACTCTCTTTCTTACATGCAATGATAGTGACTTATTGTATAAGATACTTTTCATTTTCTGAAATGAAAGCTTTTGCTTGCCATATTCTGTTCTTAATATCTGTTGTGCACCTTGGGTCTGATGTTATAAATGCCCCTAGGTATTTAAAATTATCCACTTGGTTAAGAATTTTCCCTTCTATTTCCATTTCACATTTTGGTGTAACATTTTTCTTTGAATCACCATTCTAACTGTTTTCTTGATATTTAAGGAGAGTCCTGTCTTTGCACTCTCCGTTACTGCAATGTCCAACAAGTGTTGTAGATCTTTTGTATCATCTGCCACCAATGTTGTGTCATCTGCATCTGAACGACAAATAGGAGTTGGTCAGGTTTACAAGAAAACGTATGATTATATTCTTGTGAAGCATGTAGGAGTTGGTCAGGTTTACAAGAAAACGTGTGATTGTATTCTTGTGAAGCATATAGGAGTTGGTCAGGTTTACAAGAAAACGTGTGATTGTATTCTTGTGAAGCATATAGGAGTTGGTCAGGTTTACAAGAAAACGTGTGATTGTATTCTTGTGAAGCATGCAGGAGTTGGTCAGGTTTACAAGAAAACGTTTGATTGTATTCTTGTGAAGCATGCAGGAGTTGGTCAGGTTTACAAGAAAACGTTTGATTGTATTCTTGTGAAGCATGCAGGAGTTGGTCAGGTTTACAAGAAAACGTGTGATTGTATTCTTGTGAAGCATGTAGGAGTTGGTCAGGTTTACAAGAAAACGTGTGATTGTATTCTTGTGAAGCATGCAGGAGTTGGTCAGGTTTACAAGAAAACGTGTGATTGTATTCTTGTGAAGCATGCAGGAGTTGGTCAGGTTTACAAGAAAACGTATGATTGTATTCTTGTGAAGCATATAGGAGTGTGTCAGGTTTACAAGAAAACGTATGATTGTATTCTTGTGAAGCATATAGGAGTTGGTCAGGTTTACAAGAAAACGTATGATTATATTCTTGTGAAGCATGTAGGAGTTGGTCAGGTTTACAAGAAAACGTATGATTGTATTCTTGTGAAGCATGCAGGAGTTGGTCAGGTTTACAAGAAAACGTTTGATTGTATTCTTGTGAAGCATGCAGGAATTGGTCAGGTTTACAAGAAAACGTATGATTGTATTCTTGTGAAGCATGCAGGAGTTGGTCAGGTTTACAAGAAAACGTATGATTGTATTCTTGTGAAGCATGCAGGAGTTGGTCAGGTTTACAAGAAAACGTTTGATTGTATTCTTGTGAAGCATATAGGAGTTGGTCAGGTTTACAAGAAAACGTATGATTGTATTCTTGTGAAGCATGCGGGAGTTGGTCAGGTTTACAAGAAAACGTATGATTGTATTCTTGTGAAGCATATAGGAGTTGGTCAGGTTTACAAGAAACCGTTTGATTGTATTCTTGTGAAGCATATAGGAGTTGGTCAGGTTTACAAGAAAACGTGTGACGGTATTCCTGTGAAGCTGACTAGTTACACTTCTCCTATTTCGCTGATGTACTTACTGTTTAAACGTGCGAAGAGGTTACAGACGCAGTTCGTAATCCCGCATACTAGTTCGAAACACAGCTGTGGGCGATTTGGCAGCAGACAGCTTGACGTTGGTTGTTTATGCAAAGGTATGTATGAGTGCCGGTCGTTCAGAAAGCAATGGGAAACTAGTGAACGTAAACTTGCCCAGGAATCATGAACAGCCAAGATATGCTTGCTCGTCCTGTAAAGGATTTGCAATTAGTCTAACTTACCGTTTGTGTTAGAAACCGGCATCTGTAGTTTAGCGGCGGTGAACAGTTTCCCGGTCATTATAACTGGGATCGAAATCAGCTGCAGGCTGTTTGGAAGCAGACCGCCCTGCGTTGGTTTTCACAATGGTATGAGCGGCGGTCGTGCAAAAATAAATGATAAACCACTGAAAGTAAACTTGTCTAGAAAAGCACAATCAGGTAATTAATGCCAGGGTGTGATTGCGAAGCTCTTACAGCGCTTGCATCTGACTGTGTGTGCAGGACCGTGCGGTAGAATTTGTCAGTATGAAGCAAGTCTTCGAAATGCCGCCCCTTAAAGCATAGTGTACGGATGTTTAATTATTGAATGGTTCAAATTGTATTTTGATTTCGCTGCTTATGCTGCCCCTTAACAGTGCCGCCCCGTGTGCGTGTGTGCGTGCGCGCGCATGTGTTTGTGTGTGTGCGCACGCGTGTTTGTGTGTGTGTGTGCGCGCGCGCGTGTGTGTGTGTGGTTATGAAGACATAATGAATACATGTTTAAAAAACAGAATTAAAGCCGCCGACATGCCAATATAAAGAACATTCGCTATGAAAATACAACATGACAAATAAACTAGTCCCAAACACATTAGAAGTGAAATGAGAATTATTTAATTATTTAATTATTTTATTTATTTTAAAATATTTAAAAATATCTCATCAAATAAATGATTTTTGACGTGAAAAGACACGGTACTTTTAACTGATTAAATGAAATGGGATGATTAATCGTCGTAAGCAACTTCCCGTATCTGCCATGGCTTATATATCGTATAATGTCATTGCGAAATGCTGTCTCAATAAGCGCAATTAAAATATCAATACAGTAGTTTTCGAAGCAACCTGCTTTAATTTGATATATAATACAACCTGTCGTCTATCACGCGGGAAGTCAATAAGTAAGTCACAAATGGCTGTAGAAAAATAACTAAATATGATAACAACTTGAAACGAGTTTATTATTATACACACATTGTCCTTATATTTCTCAACATAATTTCCACCAACATTGATGCACTTATCCTATCGTTTTGTCAGTCCTCCCAAAACCGGCTGAATAGAACTGAGTGCTCTGTTTTCTAAACCATGTTTTCACTTCAAATTCAACTTCGGCGTCATTTGCGAAATGTCTCCCGAGGTGTAGTTTCAGTGGACCAAAAAGATGGAAATCGCTAGGGGTTAAGTTCGGGCTATAAGGCGGATGCTCCAGAACTTTCCACCTTAGTTGGTTAGTTTTCGCCTGAGTTAATCGAGCCGTATGTGGTCTGGCATTGTTATGAAGAAGCAACACTCCTCTAGTCAGCAGTCCTGGACGTATTCTTCGAATTGCATCATGAAGCATCGATAGAACTTCACAGTACGAATCAGAATTCGAATTGTCACCTTTCTTCTTGAAATTGGTTAAAAGCACTCCTTGACAATCCCAGAACACTGTCAGCATAACCTTCACTACTGATGGCGTAACCTTGAATTTTTGGACACAAGACGAAGAAGGATGTTTCCATTGCATTGAAGCACGCTTTGATTCGGGCTGGTAGTGGTGCACCCATGATTCGTCCCCAGTAACAATCCTGTTCAGCATGTCTTCTCCTTCATCTTCGTATCGACATAGATGATGCAAGGACAGGCCAAATCAGTTCATTTTGTGTTCCTCCTTCATTGTCTGGGTACCCACCTTGAGCACACCTTCTTAAATTTCAATCGATCATGTATTATGCTGTATGCTGAACCATGCGAGCACCCTATTGCATATGCTACAGAGTCTATCGTTACTCGCCTGTCACCTCTAATCATCTCCTCCACTCGCTGCACGGATGCTTCTGTTGCAATCTCAACAGGACGACCAGATCGGATTTCATCAACAATTTTTGAGCGTCCTTGAGAAAATTTTTATACCCAGCTATGCACCGCTTTACGGGACAAACATTTGTCAGTTTAAACAGGAAGCATTTCCTTATGAATGTCCTTTTCAGGCAGTCCTTTTGCCCACAAAATACGCACTACAGCACGTTGCTCTTTGGTTGTACACGCCGTAAGTACAGTCGCCATTTTGTCTATACGCTGCGCATGCGCTTGAGACACCTAGCGCCACCTGACAAACGGGATTAATTAGTTCGATGTTGCTGTCATATAATGATACCTGTAGAAAACACCAACTATATTTACCTGCCATCCCACAGAACTATGTGACTTACTTATTGACTCACCCGCGTATATTAACAACTTTTAGGTCATAACTGTGACACACCCCTACTTCCCATTTTCCGTCATTTATTCTTGTTTGATCCAAACCTAATTTTGGTTTGGCACTGAATCTGTTAAAGACAAGAGTGCAAGGAAGTCAGAGACAAAAATGCCAGTTTACGATAACATTTTACATGGAAATTACTGAAATAGTAGCTGAAGAAAATTAATTAATGGTAAAAATATAATGTGAATCATCATAATAATTTGCCATATCCTTTCGAAAAGTCGACTTAAAGTTTAAAAACATGACAGATCCTGTACAGAACATCGCTTTCATCATAACCCGGGATATCGATTTCGTGGCATATTTCCTGTCTCAGCCTAAGGTATTGTGTCTGCAGTGTATCGCGTCCATCTTGGTGCTGGGCGGCCATTACTTCTTCTTTCTTGATTGTTGTTTTCCAAGCCAGTGTGACGTTTAATATGGTCAAAGTATTTCAGTATCCGAGACCTGCTGTTTAAGAGTTGGTGTTCTTGGATGTTTAGATAAGAATGTCATTATTTTTCTTTGTCTAATTTTACGGGCCGGACTCCCTGGCCGAGGAGTTAGCAGCTTTCTCCGTAACCCCAAATACTCTCGTGGTTGACATGAGCGCACGAGAATTGGAAGCGGTTCGAGTCGCGCCGGTGACTTATGAGAGTACTGAGCAGGTCGCTCAGAAAGTCGTGGTGTGCTTATGAGCGTAATCTAGCCTAGGAATCAACATACAGCTGAAAGATGCTGATGTTGACCGTATTCTCCTGAAACAGGATGGAAACGCGGGAAAAAACAAATTACGGGATTCTATGAATTTCTCTGTAACATTAAGTTTACAAGACCATATTTTCTTTATAAGTGATTGCAAAATGCTCCATGTCTCACATCTATATGTTGTCACGTGGAAGATGTACGCTTCTGTGAACATAGCTGTCAACAGTCTTCTTTGTGTTTCCTTTCGCTCGCTTTGAACTCAAGCGTAATCCATTTAGATGCTACTACGTCTAAACCACTGTACTGATATTTGCGTGTGCATTAGCTTTCCCTTTTATCGTGTCCCTCACCATTAGGCGAACTCTCTCCGACTCCAGAAGTACTTGTAATTTACGCTCCTAATTCAAAGACGAGACGTCAACAGTTTAGTCCAACTGATCGGTGTAAAGTGGTTGAACTCGCTACCTCGACACCTGAAGTCTAAGAGTATGCGCTCTTATCCATTCGGCCATGCTGACCTGTCTCTTGTGATGCCGATCAGATCTGAAAGCGATGTTCATCCAGGCCATGATGTTCAACTGTCCAGCATTTTCTCTTGGTCACCAGCTACTTCTCCTCTCCCACATTTAAAGTTACCAGACCCGATTTTCTTCATTGATTTTAAAATTCCCCATGCCTCACACCCATATCCTGTCACATGAAAGATGTATGTTCTCAAATTGCTTACTTTAATTTGTTCCCTGGTGTTGTCTATGAACAGTCTTCATGTGACCATGTCCACACGTTGTCTTGTGTATTCGCGAGCTGCGATAGAGTTTGAGCTAGTCGCCATCCTGCCGGCAAGTTGGTCATGGGTTTGGGCGACAATGGAACGGATTCGAATTTGAAGAATTGACCTAGCCTAAAATATGTATCAGGAAATGTCTTTGGAAGTAAAATCCGCCGGAGTGATACTGACCACATTATCTACAGAATGTTGATTGGTCATCATCATGGGCCCTGCCAACTGGCGTATGTGTTTATATCTCTCCAAAGATCTCGGTCATTTGTGTTCAGGATCAATTATTTTAGATGATATTCCTCCACGCAATCGGCTCATTCCATCCAGCATTATTTCTCTCGGTTGTCTCAGTCTCTTTTTCCACTAACTTTCTCTAGTTGTTAAGTTGTTTTCCTGTCTCCGTTTATATGATCACAGAATGCAGTTTGTTGCTTTCTTATAATTGTGTATAATGTTTGACTTCCATGAGCCTCTAACGGACAATCGCTCTTAGTTACTGTAGCATTGCAAGGTATTTGCAACATTTGTCCCGGAAACCACATCTCCAGTGCTCTTCCTAATTTGTTCATTTACCTTCCATGTTTCACTGCCACGCATCTAAACACGTTTTACATAAAGTTCTTATATTAAATTATAGTGACTTACTGCATAGAGGAAAAAAACAATTTTTTTAAAAATGTATAACAAGGGAATAAAAACACAATAAAGAGTTTATGAATGCAAGTGTCTTGAGTTTTTTTTTTTTTCATATCCTTTACAGGACATCGCTGTCAACACCAGCATCATTCAGCTGTATGTTGATTTCTTGGAAGATTACGCTCAGTAGTTTGCCATTGCTTTCTGAGCGGCCGGCTCACATACCCCGTAAGTTACCGATGCGATTCGAACCACTGCTGATTCTCACCGTCCTCACGTTACCTACGAGAGTATACGAGATTACAGAGAAAAGTCGCTAACCTCTAAGCCACGAAGCCGGCAGTGTCCTGGTTACTATCTTGAAATTACTGACCACACATACTATCTCTCCGTCCTTTAAGAGTTAAATCTGATATGATTTTAAGCACGTATCATTGGGATCGCAGGGGCCAAGAGCACCGAGAAGACAAGGCGACCTTCACCTGTGTGTAAGACATAGATTTTAACGTGTCTTTCACGGCTGCTCACTATTCTCACTGACGTCATCAACAGCCTTAGAACTGGATGTGCGGAATGTCCTATCTGTAAGCTCAGACAGCTGTGTTGACAGTAGTACAGTTTACAGAAACTTATTATCACAAAAACTTTGTCCTTTGACCCTTGTCGGAAGGAGGCCTCAAGGTTACATGTCTGCCCCTGAGAGTTATCAGAGGTCTAAATATCAACAGACGCGCTCGTGAGGGAGAGAATCAATTTGTATCTCACTCAACATAAACGAAAAAAAATCAGCTGAGATACCGGAGTTATTATCTGTGGCTTCCTTTCGTTCTTTTGTCCTCCTGCTTTTGCCGTGAAATATCGCAGGGATGACGCAGATGCAATTTTCTGTGCTTGCTTGTCTTTTTGCTTGTGTTAACGTCATATTTGATTTCCTCAATGTCTCGTTTACTCCATCTAGCCAACCCTTTCTGGGTTGCCCTGTCGCTTGGCATCCCGATGTTCTCATGTAGAACGCGCTAGGCGTTGGTTGATCTTGTTACATTCTAGCTAAATATCTGACCTATTAAAATCTGTGTTGTTCTATAAAGTCAGTAATTGGTCGTATCCCAACACTTGTTCTTAGTTTCTCATTTGTCCATCTATATTTTCTTGTGTGTCCAGCTGTGTTTCTTATGCACTTCACTTCAATTATGTGATTTTATGTCTGTGCATTTCTAGGAGTTGTATAGAAATGGTTGTGTCATAGTTGTTTTCTTGATGATCGTATACTGCTGTCACTGAAGGGTAATGTGACTGTTGTATCATCAAATTGATGTTTAGCCACTGGCTATGTTGTTTCTTGATGTTCGACTAAAGATGTCACCGTGTCGTTAAGGAATTGATGCTCGAGCACTGGCTACTTTATCTCTTAATCATCATCATCATCATCATCATCATCATCATCATTATCATCATCATCATCATCATCATCATCATCATCATCGTCATCATCATCATCATCATCATCACCACCACCACCACCACCACCATCATCATCATCATCATCATCATCATCGTCATCATCATCATCATCATCATCATCATCATCATCATCATCATCACACCACCACCACCACCATCATCATCATCATCATCATCATCATCATCATCATCATCATCATCACCACCACCACCGTCATCATCATCATCATCATCATCATCATCATCATCACTACCACCGTCATCATCATCATCATCATCATCATCATCATCATCATCATCATCATCATCATCATCATCATCATCAACATCGTTGATGTGCTATGCCGATAAGTGTGAGTTGTCATGGTTAGCCACTCCACAAGGCTCTTGTATCGGGTATGTGTTCTTGTCCCGATTATGCCTAGTGGTCAAGCCATCTTGGTAGTTATCCCATTACTTTCTCCTTGCTCTTTTCCCACCGATTTTACCAATAAGTTTTCAAATGTATTTCTTCTCATAATGTACCCTCTCTGGAAAACTGATGAGTCCAGTGCATTGACATTCATGTCGTATCAGGCCTGAAAAGTGTTTGCATTTATCGGAGTCATCTGGTGTGGAGACTTGTCTCTGGACCCGTACCGAAGGACCTTCTCAATCTGGACGTTGTTGCAGAGCTGTCATTCATCTCGTAAACTTCAGAAATGGGCGTAGTATGCAAGACGGGTTCCGGAACTTCACGTCAGGCGCCTTGGATGACGGAGGCAGGTGTCAGGTGTCTTGGATGACGGGGCTAGTTTCCTGGCCTCTTGGGTGACGGGGCCAGGTGTCAGGTGTCTTGGATGATGGGGGCAGGTGTCAGGCGTCTTGGATGACGGGGCTAGTTTCCTGGCCTCTTGGGTGACGGGGCCAGGTGTCAGGTGTCTTGGATGACGGGGCCAGGTGTCAGGTGTCTTGGATGACGGGGCCAGGTGTCAGGTGTCTTGGATGACGGGGCCAGGTGTCAGGTGTCTTGGATGACGGGGCCAGGTGTCAGGTGTCTTGGATGACGGGGCCAGGTGTCAGGTGTCTTGGATGACGGGGCTAGGTGTCAGGTGTCTTGGATGACGGGGCCAGGTGTCAGGCGTCTTGGATGACGGGGCCAGGTGTCAGGCGTCTTGGATGACGGGGCCAGGTGTCAGGCTTCTTGGATGACGGGGCCAGGTGTCAGGCGTCTTGGATGACGGGGCTAGTTTCCTGGCCTCTTGGGTGACGGGGCCAGGTGTCAGGCGTCTCGGATGACGGGGCCAGTTTCCTGGCATCTTGGATGACAGGGTCAGGTGTCAGGCGTCTTGGCTGATAGGGGGGCCAGGTGTCAGGTCTCTTGGATGACGAAGCCAAGTTCCAGGCGTCATAGTTAACGGACGCGATGTTAAACCTATCCATTGAGAATTTCCTTCCACCCAGCTGAAATATCTTGGCGTTGTCTAGATAAGTACCTATGTAAGTACTACAGACAGACAGGCAGACAGTTAGGCTGTCAGGTATACAGACAAGCAGACATACAGGGGTGAATTCGAATATACAGTCAGACAGGCTTAGATTCAATGCCTGCTTTAGGACATTATGGCATCGTGCAATTACCTAACTCACAAAACTGTATGTTAGTGATTATCCAGCGATTCACACCGTGGTGGAGCGAGTTTAAAACATTAAAATGACGAAGAGCCATTTAAAAAATAATCATTGAAATGAAATATGATGATATCTTTTTATATTATGCGTCTGACATATGTCATTGAATCAGCGTGTTTTATGAATAAATCATATCGCTTTGCGAATTTGAATAATGAAGACAGAAATAATCTTTTGACAGACAAAAAGACACGACCAAAAATTACTGAAGTATGCAGAGACGGTTGATATACCATCCGGTAAACCACAATTATAAAAATATAAAATCATGATAGTCTTTTAAAAACTGCAATGGTGACAGTAAAACAAATGACAACGCGTTTTGTATATTTCACTTGAAAAGATTCATTACACGTCTTCGTATGTGCGTTGAACTGTTTTCTCAGGATGAGCGTAACGATATCTAGCGAAATATGTAAGACACGAAACCGTGTAATAATGATATTTATGTGTAAGCTTATATAACCGGAAAGTCTGAAGAAGTTGTGACAAGTGGCTAGGTCGAGGACGCTAGATATTAAGGCCAACAGAGGGGGAGACAGTTCTGCATGATCTAAGAGAGTGGCACGGAAGACCATCAAAGTAAAACCTACCAAGAACTCAGAGGATGGATGTCTGTGAAGGAGCGTAATCGCCGTTGCCGCTCGGCATGGAACATGATGATGGTGTTGATGATAATGTGTAAGCTGAATTTGTTACATTACTAGGTATTGTCATGCACATATTGTTAGTGTTCTTCACATTTTTTTTGTTGCTTTAAATTTTTGTGTTGTCTATTACGTCTGTTAGTCTCCACTTCCCTGTTCTCATTTCTATGAACGCCAAACAATATTATATGTATTTATTTATGCACCGTCATAATGGACATCAATTTGCTATATCCGGGTCAGTCAGTACTGTTAGTTAGTTGCATATCCGTTACGGGACGTAGCAGTCAACCCCATCATACTTTAACTTGACAGGTTTATGTTCAGTAGTTTGCCATTGCTTTCTGAACGACCGGCTCCTATACCATTTAATAAACAAAAAACTAACGTAAGGCGGTCTACTGCCAAATCACTCGCAGCTGTATTTCGAACGCGGTATCTGGAATTGCGAATTGTGTTTGTAATCCATTCATCATAGCGCAGGCTCTCTTGATTATACCTTCACATTATCTGTCCGTCTATATCGTTAACATTCTCCCTGGCTCTCTTGATTATACCTTCATATTATCTGTCCGTCTATATCGTTAACACTCTCCCCGGTTATCTTGATTATACCTTCATATTATCTGTCCGTCTATATCGTTAACATTCTCCCCGGCTATCTTGATTATACCTTCACATTATCTGTCCGTCTATATCGTTAACACTCTCCCCGGCTCTCTTGATTATACCTTCACATTATCTGTCCGTCTATATCGTTAACATTCTCCCCGGCTCTCTTGATTATACCTTCACATTATCTGTCCGTCTATATCGTTAACACTCTCCCCGGCTCTCTTGATTATACCTTCACATTATCTGTCCGTCTATATCGTTAACATTCTCCCCGGCTCTCTTGATTATACCTTCACATTATCTGTCCGTCTATATCGTTAATGCTCTTCCCGGCTCTCTTGATTATACCTTCACATTATCTGTCCGTCTATATCGTTAACACTCTCCCCGGCTCTCTTGATTATACCGCATTGCGAGCGCTAACAAGTCAAGTCGCATTATTCTGTCAAGAAGCCTGATCAGCGGGAAAATGTCACGTGGAAAGACCAACAACAAGAAACACGCTGTTGCCAAGATGTGCAGCGTGGGAGCCGACAACAAGAAGAAGAACGTCGAGAGCCCACCTGCTAGCTGCATCAAAGAGCCTGATACTACAGCTATTACGGAAGCTACTACGAGGGAGAAGATTGACAGCCCAACACAGTCAAGAACCAAGACAGCAGAGAAGGAGGAGAAAGACACCAGAGTCGGAAGCACCGACTCAAAAACAGTCCGATGGGTTGTCAAGCGGATTACTGTGGAGCTGACAGATGAAGAAATCCCGAAGCAGCTACGTGAAGAGAATCTTCACATCCGATTCTTGAAGGCTCCTCACCTACTCCAAGATACCTACAACCTTGGCAGTAGTGACGTCGGAGGGCAGCGAGATGCCGAACACAATATCATTCAACAAGAGAATGCAGCAACCAGAGAGATTCATACCAAGAATCACGCAATGTTCCAGATGTCAGAAGGCCGGCCACAGTAGAGCTACGTGTCGGAGTAAGACGGAAATATGCCGATACTGCGCCGATCACCACGCCTTCAAGGAGTGTCCGCTGGCCAAGCTGGACACGGACTTCCGAGCACCCAACAACAAAAGAAAATGCGCCAACTGTCTGGGCAAACACGGAGCAAGATACCTGGGCTGTTCGTACCTGCAGAGACACAGAGACGTCTTAAAGATCGCCATCATCACAAAGGCACCATTCAAGGAAGCAATGCAGAGAGGCGAGACAGCCACGGGTACAGCACAAGCTGAAAGAGATCAACTTCAAAAGCAGATAGACGAGTTGAAGAAACAAGTCAAGGCACTGCTGACGACGACTCCGACAAGCGATAATGAGAAGCTGCTGGCCGACATGAAAGAAATCCAGCTCAACATCAAACAAGAGATTCAGCGCATGGCTGAGATAAAGAAGGAGAACGAAGAAATCCTACAAATTATCAAGACCGAAAGAGAACTGCATAGAGCTGAAATGGAACTCTTTCAAAACAAACCAACAGAAACCACACAAGAACTCACAGAAAAACCGCAAGAAGAAACCCAAGAGACCGAGTCTGAACAGCAAGCTAAAGCCAGCAGCCAAACCACAACGCCCAAGAAGGAACTACTATACCGTCGGATCTCTGAAGGAGGCACAGAATACCCAGTCGACAAGGAGGAACTCAAGCGCCAGGAATTCAGAAGGCGCTGAGAAGAAAAAGAAAAGAAGAAGCCTAAAAAACTCCGGGGGAAACCGATGATATACCCATTAGTACACTACAACCGTGAGGTCGACTTCGAGTACTATATCGAGGACGGTGAAATCGTCCCATGGCTGACCACGGAGGAAGAAAACGCTAGGCAGCTGATACGCAAACGAAACAGTGAAAACTGTTTCCCCAAGGAGGAAAAAGAAAACGTCGAAAAGCTCCTACAGAAAATGCACAAAAAAGGAGACAGAATACCAAATAAAAAGTCCTTATAAGGACTGCAACCAGTCAAGCCTGGAGCCTGCACCAACAACGAAAACAAAAGGAAACATGCACAAAGGACAGCCGCCGACCGATCCCCAGCTGGAGTGTGATCACGAAAAGTCCTTATAAGGACTGCAGCCAGACGAGCCAGGAGCCTACACCAAGAAAACCATAACAACAGAAGAGCATAAAGGATAGCCGCCGACCACTGCTGACGTCACAGACACAAACGTTACATAACCAGTCCGAGATAGGACTCACAAGACAAAAATTAGGGTGAATAAACCCACAAAAACCACGTACCTCAACAATAACCACAGCTGAGGAAGCAGGTTAGACGAGGTCAAATTTGGAATTTTTGTTTTTGAAATGGAACTGGAACTGGAACTTGATTATACCTTCACATTATCTGTCCGTCTATATCATTAACACTCTCCCCGGCTATCTTGATTATACCTTCATATTATCTGTCCGTCTATATCGTTAACACTCTCCCCGGCTCTCTTGATTATACCTTCACATTATCTGTCCGTCTATATCGTTAACATTCTCCCCGGCTCTCTTGATTATACGTTCATATTATCTGTCCGTCTATATCGTTAACACTCTCCCCGGCTCTCTTGATTATACCTTCACATTATCTGTCCGTCTATATCGTCAGCACTCTCCACCTCTGGTGCCCTTTACGTTTCCCCCGTTATCGTTCATATTATCTTCATATTATCTGCAAGACTATATCGTTAACACTCTCCACCTCTGTTGCCCCCCCCCCTTTTTTTTGCATATCCTTTACAGGACATCGCTGTCAACACCAGCATCTTTCAGCTGTATGTTGATTTCTTGGCAAGACTACGCTCAGTAGTTTGCCATTGCTTTCTGAGCGGCCGGATCACATACCCCGTAAGTTACCGATGCGATTCGAACCACTGCTGATTGATTGATTCATTCATTGATTTAGGAACCGACATCACAGCATTCGGGACATTCCCATAAGCGCTCCGTCCCCATCCTCAGCAGCCAGCGAAGAGTTCCAACACTAATAGTTCGAGTAGCAATCTGATTAAATGTCCGTCTCGCCTTTCCTCTGAGCGTCGAGCATCAGCCAGATCCCCTGGTCACTCCTCGCTGCCTCATTCTTACCAGACTATGGTGACCCATTTGCTCCTCCGAGGTGTACACGTGCTCCCACAAGGCAGCAACCACGTCTGTCTTGTCATGCATCAATACTCCACCAAGTTTTGCCGAGCCAGCCAATCTGTCCGCCTGTTCATTCACCAGCACACCGGCATGCCCCGGAGAAAAGATCCAGGTGATGCTTTCTACCCGTGACCTCCGAAGCGAAGCAAGCCACTCTGCACGAAGCCTGCCTGTCCTCACCCTCCTCAGCATGCTTTCTGAGTCAGTTACAATCACAATGTGTATCGTGTTATCTATCCAGCGGAAAGCTGCATTGACCGCCCCCACCTCCATTCTTAAGCTAGATGTTGTGTCATCATACGCCAGGCTCTCCTGCACCAAACGTCGACCATTAGCGTTTGCTAAGAATCCCCAGGCACTTCTCCTACCTCTCAACACCGAACCATCCGTGTAGATAATCACATCACCCGGGCGAGAATTATCCTGAATTATTTGCTGAATTTCCACTTCCGTGGCCCCTGCTGGCCACTCCCTGCACTCCCGGCTCAATGTGATTATAACTCTGCACAAGTCTGACTGCTCGGCTGGCACTCTGACCCACTACTCTCCTCGCCTGATGTTCTCCAAGGGACACACCTGTCTGATCGTATCCTCCGTCTGAGCTATCCATGATTTCCCTCTTATCAGTCTCTGACCCTTCACTATGTCCAGCGCCTCATGCAACGGGTGATCTGTGTCTGCAGCTACTCTGAGGTATGCCTTCGCCTGCATCACCTTGTGCTTACCAGCAACAGTAGGCAGACCAAGGATATAACGCATACACACTACTGGGGTGTCTCGGGTGCATCCTAGAATGACCAGCATAGCTTCGTTCTGTATGCGCTATAATTTCACCAGCTGACTCTTTGAGACAGTGAGCAGTCCTAGTCCATAATCAGTCACTGAGAGGATCAAGTGCTGGTATAGTGTGAAGAGCATTCTCTGCGCTGTGTCCATTGCAGCCATAGTTCTAAGTGCACTGAGTCCTTTTGAGATCTTGTCACAACCGTCTCCACATGGTCCTTGAAGGACATACTTCTGTCAAATGTGATTCCCAGATACTTAAGTTTGTTCGCTCTGTTGACCACTGCTTATTCTCACCGTCATCACGTTACCTACGAGAGTATACGAGATTACGGAGAAAAGTCATAACCTCTAAGCCACGAAGCCAGCTGTTGCCCTCTATCACTCCCCAATTATGGGTTTGTTTTCGATAGGTTGTTTGATACGACTAAAGTACCTTGTCTGTTTCATTGTTGTTTCACGCAACAGTGCCGTGTTTATTTGATCTTTGTTTTTGTTTGTTTTTTGTTTTTTGTTTTTTTTTTCGCATATCCTTTACAGGACATCGCTGTCAACACCAGCATTTTACCGCTGTTGTTGATTTCTTGTCAAGATTACGCTCAGTAGTTTGCCATTGCTTTCTGAGCGGCCGGCTCACTTATTCCGTAAGTCACCAATGCGGCGAGAACCGGTACCAATTCTAGCGAGCTGCGTTACCCCACGTGGATAAACAGGGTTACGGAGAAAGTCGATTTAACACCTAGGTTAGGGAGAGCGGCTTATTTGATCTAGTACATCTGTTATACTGAAAAATTATTTTCTGAACAGATCAAGATATCGAAATCAGATTTCAAAATGCAAGAGCGCTCATCTATTAATTGACATCGATACTGAAACATCCAAACATACCCGTGTCCCCAACACGACAAATAATAAATAGCATTTCTTACCACTCTAAACAACACCGTGGATAAGTGGATAGTGAGACGCACAATTTCATAACTCCCCTACATACTGAGTCAAATGTTCGATATCAGTCGCAGATTTGGAAACCGACCGCTGTGCATTAATTTCGTTGGTATGAGAAGTCGGCTGTTCCGAAAGCACTGGCAAACTCATCATCATCATCATGGTGCCATGCCAGCTGGCGTATGCGTTCATGTCTCTCCACGTATCTCGGTCTTTGGTGCTCTGGATCAACTCTGCTGCTGATATTCCTCTATGCCACGGTCACAGTTCATCCAGCATCATTTCTCTTGGTCGGCCTCTGCTTCTTTTTACCTCGATATTTCCAGTTTTCACGATGTTCTCCAATGCCCCTCTTCTCATAACACTGCAAAAGAAAGATGTTTGTCTCTTTCTTATTGTTGTATATTATGTTTTAGTTTCATTAGCCTCTTTCAGGCAATAGTCGTTAGTTGCTTTGGCAGTCAAAAAAATTCGCAACTTTCGTCTTAGGAACCACATCCCTGTTGCTTCCAAGTTCTTCCTAGTTAATGGCAAATTACTGAACTAAATATCTTGGTAAATCAACAACATCCAATAAATGCTGGGGTTGATTGCAACGGCCTGTAATGGACATGCAACTAATAATAATAATACCAACCATACGCTATCAATGTCAAACTGGGACGTTTTGTAAATCACATATATACAAAATCAACAAATTCGAGATAAGATGCATTAGAAGAACTGCCAACTTAACTACCAGAGACTGAGTAAGAAACGGTGTTATCAATCAGACAGTGGGATCAACACATTGTGCCAGATACATGGACAGGCAGAAGATCAAATGGTTCTGCCATCTCGTTAGGAAGCAAAACACCATCAATTACCATCACCAAAGATTATTATCACCAAAGATACTAGGGCAAACGGGCGCCTGAGAGGAAAAGTTAAAGTTATTTGCATGACCGTAGCAGTCAACCCCAGCATCAGTTGGCTGTTCGTGATTCCTGGCCAAGTTTACGTTCAGTAGTTTGCCATTGCTTTCTGAACGACCGGCACTCATACCATTTAAAAAAAAAAAAACAACACAACTGTGTTTCCGACGTGGATTTGCAGGATTACGAACTGCGTCCGCAAGCCCTTCTTCACGGAGTGTGCCCTGAGAAGAAAGTGCATGGAAATCAAAGACATTGTATATTATACAATCACACGGAACGACTATTTTTAGAGTCTCCGTGCCGACGTGGTTAAGTCGTCTTCCTCGCGCTGTAAAGATCGCACATTCGTTCCCTGGTCTGGGTAGTTCAAAGCATGAGCGCAGTTTTCCGGAGACAGCTTGGGGTCATGACTGGAGTTACAGAGTTCGTGCTCTGTGCGATGATCTAGACAGGCAGTTTGGGGTTCAGCTGAGAAAGACGGAGCCAGTTGAGGTAACAACTACGTGCAATAGCAACCTCTGCACGTGAATACTTTATCGGACGCTGCAACTTTACATATTCCTCCCACGACGCTTGACGGCAGAAGTCGAAGATGACAGAGCTGTTGTTGTCTTCATCCAACAAATTCGTGCTGGCCTTTGGAAGTCCCGTAATTTATAAACCGCCATCTGTTTAAGCAGAGATCCATGTTTCTATTCTATACACAGTGTTGAATACACGTGCCAGTTGACGAGCCTCAATTTCAGCTTCTGTGATAGTTGTATGAAAAGAAGTAACTGCCATGCTGTAACATGCGCACTTTGCCTTTTCCGTTGTTTTTATAATTTCCTGGTATTACATATGCCAACACCTAACATTCTTTGTCCAAGCAGGATGTTGCTTAACACCTTTTTCAATCTTGCATTATTAAAACGGATATAACATTTTTGACATTGCTGTTGTTGAAAAACATTGCTTTTGTTTTTGCGATGTTCATGTCTTTCAATACTATCCCTGGATGCAAAAGTAAACACCTAACTAGTAACTAGCTCCCGTTATTATAACTTTACATTGCAGGTCGACCCAGAGTCATTTACAAAAAACTAACCACCCTGAACTTAATATTATAGAAATGGCTCGGCAAAACATGGTGGAGTATTGATACATGACAAGGCAAACGTGGTTGCGGCCTTGTGGGAGCACGTGTAAACCTCGGAGGAGTAAATAGATTACCATGGTCTGGCAAGGATGAGGAGCGAGGAGTGACGATGGGATCTGGCCAACGCTCAACGTTCAGAGGAAAGGCGAGACCGACATACAATCAGATTGCTACTGGAACTATTAGTGTTGGAACTCTTCGCTGGCTGCTGAGGATGGAGACGGAGCGCTTATGGGAATGTCCCGAATGCTGTGATGTCGGTTCCTAAATCAATCAATCAATCACAACTGAATATTAAAACAGGACACCTACGGCAGTAGAGCGAATCCTAAATCCACTGTCAGATGACAATACACATGTCAGTCAAAATGACTCTTTCAAGACTACAACGCCTTTATGCCAGTATCAAAACAGAAATGGAGCTAGCAAAGAGTTCAAAACAATGAATTTGAATAGCGAAGACAGACAATAGATTGCACAATTTATTGCCTGGCTTATTTCGCTGCATCTCGTCATGCGCAGAATGCAAAATTATGACAATATAAACTGAAGCAATGAGATGAAGCCTTCAAGATAAAATATATATCATTCCTATTCCTACAGTAATTTGATTGTCTCCCACGGTAATTTTTAACTGACTATCATGTCTTATAATTAAGTTTTCTTTTGAATATGAATAGTAATGGCTTCTGCCACCATTAACATTCGTTCATTGTGTGTTAAACAGCACACGAAGAGCTTTATCTCTGTCACTCACATGACCAGTTTCCAAAATATGGTGTATTATTGTGAACGAAGGCAATTTCCAGTGCATAGTTTCTAATGGTTACCAGTCTTCTTTGTTTATTCTTCCATTATTCCAATTGGATAAATGTTCAACTAATATATTGTTCAGCTGCCTCTCTGTACTGCCTATGTAGTTAGACTGACACGTGTGTGGAAATTGATAGATTAATTATATATGTGCAATCACTACCCAAAAGTAATTAGCTGTTACGTAAACGCGATCTGTACAGGTATTTAAACATCACCAAACTGTACTCAATAGTATTGCATGCAATGATGAAATTACTGCACACACTGGCCAAGTCTTTTCTTACAGCGCTTTCTTCTGATATATTGTTTGTAGTTTCGTCTGTAGCTGTAATCTACACTAACTGAGACTGTAGACCTGTGGTTGACACTACTTCTTCTTATTTTCGTTACGAGGGGTGTGCTTGGTTATACACATCAAAGGTCAGTGTGTCCTACTTCTTCAGCATGTATTTGTGTAAGATGTGTTTCCTTTAAACAGATTCCATCGAAGGTAACGGGCGCTATCTACCCGAGGGTACGCTTATTTTCCCTTACACATTACTGTCTACACTTTGCTGTTTCCAACTACCATGGTATTTTAAACATGCACAACTTGCAAAAGCGACCTAATTCGTGAAGGCTAGGTGTCCAATCTACTGCCCGGTAGACCAGGGGAACGTTTACTATCATAGATACAGACGGTTCGTGAAAAAATGTAGTCATGTGCGGGGATTGAACCCGGTCCCTTCTGAGTCTGAGGCGGTAGCTAACATTAAATCACACTGTGCTTGGTAGTCTCACCTTACCACAACTAATCTCATCTTATCTCATCTCATCTCATGCCATATAACCTCAATCACCTTATGGCATTTCATCTCATCTCGTCTCACCTCATCTCACCTCATTTCATCTCTCCTAGTCTCGTCTCATCTCATCTCAACTCTTATCATCTCATCTCTTCTCACCTCATCTCTTCTCGTCTCATCTCGCCTAATCTTATCTCATCTCATCTCACTTCGCCTCACCTACTCCCATCGTATTCCATCTCATCTCATCTCATTTCACCTCATCTTATCTCATCTCACCTCATCTCATTTAATCTCCCCTCGTCTCATCTCACCTCACCTCATCTTATCTCATCTCACCTCATCTTACCATCTCATCTAATCTAACCTCACTTCATCTTATCACATCTTATCTCACCCCATCCAATCTAGTCTCATCTCACCTCACCTCTTTCATCTCGCCTCACCTCATCTCATCTCACCTCACCTCACCTCATCTCATCTCATCTCATCTCGCCTCTTCTCTTCTCTTACCATCTCATCTTGTTCCTCTTGTACCTTGCGGTGTCGATGTGAAGCATAAATATAGGGAGAGTTCCCATTTATGTGTTTCATACATCGATATACCCATGGACTCTCTTATTCCCTATGACTATAGTTTACGTGGTCGGCCTCTTCTTCTGGTTCCATTCGGTCTGACAATCATTGCTAGTTATGGTATACTTGGTAGTTCCCCGCTCAAATTCAGAAATCATTTTGATTTAGTCTGCACCCAAGATCCTGGATCAAATTGTCGCCATGTATCCTGTAATTGTAACCTTCTAAAGCTGACCTACCGACACTTCCTGTTTTCGGGTTGTTTACATTTCCACAGCTTTACCGCACTGAAACCATTTTAATGTGTATGTGTACACTAAAAACTAAGATACGTACATGTTACAAACTTATTTGTTATTAACAGTGTCAAAGCAAATTTAAAATACCATAAGAACAGCACTTCAAAATCAATAAAACAGGCTTTCGTCATACTAAAGTGTGACGTCACTGGGACAAAAATGGCTATCCGGGACACGATAACAGGAATTACCATCTTCAAAACAATGTTTTCCAGTAGTGAATTTCGGTAACTAAGACACAAACTACAGATTGCACGATTTATTGCCTGACATTTGTCGCTGCATCTCGTCAGATATATACTGCAGAAATCACACAACATAAACTTATGTAAACAAAAACGGTCATTTCACTGCCTATAGTACCCTGCAGTGTAGGGCAGGGGGATCTTGAGCCTGAGGAGTTAAGGCCGCCTGGCTAGTGCAGTTGCCACGAACTGTGCAGGTTACGATTTTCTTTTTGCCCCCGACAGAAGAAAAAATAATATCTACGCCTTGCCGAGGAATCGTGCCCGGGTCTCTCGAAGGAGAAACTGGCATTCTTGCCATTCTACCAGCCGTGTTCCGTAATAGTAATTACCATAAATCCTTCACGCTAAAATATACAACACGTATATTAGCACAGTAATTTGAATTGTCTGCCGCGATAATTTTATGACTGACGATTGCTCTGTCAGCTTTAACATGCCACCATGCTATGTGTTAAACAACACACATAATTCATTGTCTCTATCAATCACGGGGCCGGTTTCCAAAATGTGCCGTCCAATCGACGACAATGGAGACATGTGGTGTATAGGCTTTGCCAGGTTCCCATAGTATTTGTTTATTTTTCTGTCGATCCAATTGGGTATGTGTTCAACTACCCTGTTATTAAACTGCCTTTCTGTTATGCTGATGGACTGATACCTGCATGTAAATTGATTATTACATTTGCATTTGGACAAGTTCTTTTATAGCTGGGGTAGGGGTATGTGTGAATCTGTATCTAAAAACTTGAGCTGCAGTATAGAATGTTCGGCCGACCGCTGTAATAAGCGGTTCATTTGGACGTTGCATTACGTTATCCCCTCGAAAGGTTAGTCAGATAAGTACCTTAAGTTTGGAGACTGATGTTTTGTTACGTGTTGGTTTCGGCTGTAGGCAGTCGGCCGTTATATATCCAGTGGGCTACCCATTAGAGTATAAGATATTCTTTAAACGTTTCAAATGCATCTGTCAGTGTGTCCTGGGTGCATATCTTCCTGGCTCTGTCAAACAGTGTCCATATTAAGCCATGTTTGTACTGTACATCTGTGAAGCTGTGGGAATTTAAGTATTGGCCTGTCCACGTTTCTTTGCGGTACACTGATCTTTGAATTGGGCTGTCTGCTCTACGTCTAATTAGATTATCTAGGAGCGCAAACCTTTGGTATGTTCGTGTTCCATGGACAGATTTATGTTCTTGTGTGTCTGGTTCATTGTGGCCTGAAAAGATGCTGCTTGTTGCTCGTCTGTGGTAATTATTATAATATCGTCCATATAACGACGGTATAAAAATAAGTTGTAAGTTTTTAATGTCTGAGGATTTCTGTTCTCCTTTATGTGCCATGAAGATGTCCGCTAGAATAAAACCAAGAGGACTCTCTATGGCCACTCCGTCAATTTGGCTGCATTATTATTTGAGAAAACTAAATTCTATGTTGGCTGTACATAGCAATAATATACATCCAAAGTAAGTATCGGTATGCCGACTTTTAGTTGTTTGTCTTTAATGCGTTCACCTATTATTGACAATGTCTCATCTAATCCAACGCTAGGGAGCAGGGAGACTATATCCATGGATAAAATGTTTTGCATATCCTTTACAGGACATCGCTGTCAACATCAGCATCTTTCAGCTCATTGTTGATTTCTTGGCAAGATTACGCTCAGTAGTTTGCCATTGCTTTCTGAGCGACAGCTCCATACTCTCATAAGTTACTGGCACGACTCGAACGGCTTCCAATTCTCGTGCGCTCACGTCAACCACGAGAGTATTCGGGGTTACGGAGAAAGCTGTTAACTCCTCGACCAGGGAGACCGGCTATCCATGGATACCAAGTGCGTATTATTTATGCCCATTGTGTCTAATAATTCCACCAATTCGAATGCATCTTTGAGTATTTTTTGATCGAAGGACTGTCGTACTGGCTTTAAAATTTCAGCTAGGCATCTGGCTATCCAGTGTTGTACAAAGTTAACTATGGACAGAACGGTCTTGGCGGGATTCCAGGCTTGTGAAGTGTAAGCAGACCATAAATGTGAGGAGTTTGGGAGCTACCGGTGTGAGCATGTTTGCAGTACCCTCAGCGATGAGTTTCTCATTTACAAATGACTGGATATCATTCCTCATTTTTGCATTCCAAGTCCCCCGACTTGATTCCTTTTGCGATCTAACTGGAATTTAGATTCGTTTGATAAAATATCTGCAGTATGTACATGACGAGATGCAGCGAAACATGTCACGCAATAAATCGTCCAATCTATTATTTGTGTCTTCATTATTCACATTACCATCTTGGCATATTCTTAACCTAGGTTTGAAAGGATCCATCGTCGGTGGCTTTGATATGAACCGTTACGTTACAAAGCCATATCTCTTCAAGACCTGTGATGGATCTTATGTCAAGGTCACGTGGAATTAGAGATACTGAGCGAGCTGATTTACTGGCTATGCGGTGGAGGAAATGAGGTTGGACAACGAACATAATCTAGACATGGACACAGAGGTTACCGAATCAGCCTAAGACCTGGCTCACCGGGCATCACGTGTTGCATTAAGAGGCGTGAACAAATGCGGGGGACAACAAAGGCGCATTTATAATATGTGCGCTACGAGAACACAATCCTATAACAGACCATGAGGTTCAGAAATGCCACGATGGTTTGGTTCATCGATGGTCTCATCATTTGCCAAAGGGAAATTATTAGGTACACATTTAATGAGACCTGGTGGATCCCAAATCTGTGCTCATGGGAATAAAGACTAGACACTTGCACTTAAAGTTGATAGTTTTGACTTTGCTGACACTAAAATGTGAAATAGAAATAGAAGGGAAAATTCTTAACCAAGTGGATAATTTTAAATACCTAGGGACATTTATAAAATCAGATGGAAGATGTACAACAGAGATTAATAGCAGAATAGGGCATGCAAAAGTCACATTTCATAAAATGAAGAGTATCTTATGCAATAAGTCACTATCACTGAATGTAAGAAAGAGAGTGCTGAAATGCTATGTAGAACCAGATTGCTGTATGGCAGTGAATCTTGGAATGTAAATGAACAAATTAGGAAGAAATTAGAAGCAACAGAGATGTGGTTCCTGAGACGAATATTGCGAATTCCTTGGACTGCCAGAGTAACTAACAATGACAGCCTGAGACAGGCTAATGAAACTAGAACATTATATACAACAATAATATAGAGACAAACAGCTTTCTTCGGTCATGTGGTGATAAGAGAAGCATTGGAGAACATCGTGACAACTGGAAAGATCTAGGGGAAGAGAGGCAGAGGCAGACCAACAGAAATGATGCTGGATGGATTGAGACGGTGGCATGGAGGAATACCATCAGCAGAGTTGATCCAGAACACCAAAGACCGAGATCTGTGGAGAGACATGAACGCCTACGCCAGTTAGCAGGGCACTTGATGATGATGACAAAATTGCACTTTGTCAAACACGAGCAGTCAGGTACAGGATAAAAACTAAACACACTTGATGAGAAGTCAAAACAATAAAGTCTAAAAATTCATGGAGGAAAGACAATGATTATAAAATTAAACCAAACAAATAACAACCCGATCTCCCCAGGTGAAACCTCACTTCAAGATGTGTAATCATACCCTCAATTTGGGAAACAATGTGGACAAACATGGAAGAACGGATTACGGAAATATTACAATAAGAATACAAAAAGCAAGAGGAACTTTCATAACACTGGGACATTCTAGGAAGCCAAAGTAAATAACACTTAGTACCAAACTTAGAATCTTTAACTTCAGAGTTAAATTAGCACTACTGTATGGGTCGGATACACGAAGAACGACTTAAAGAATTACTAATAAGCTACAAACATTCGCTAATTAGTGAATACACCGAATAGTGGAATCACCAGTGTAGAGTTCATGGAGTAAACTAAAACAATTCCAGTGAACACAGAGGTGAGGAAAAGACGCTGGCGATAGATAGGACACACACTGAGAAAACATGAAGGGACACACACACTGAGAAAACATGAAGGGACACACACTGAGAAAACATGAAGGGACACACACTGAGAAAACATGAAGGGACACACACTGAGAAAACATGAAGGGACACACACACTGAGAAAACATGAAGGGACACACACACTGAGAAAACATGAAGGGACACACACTGAGAAAACATGAAGGGACACACACACTGAGAAAACATGAAGGGACACACACTGAGAAAACATGAAGGGACACACACACTGAGAAAACATGAAGGGACACACACACTGAGAAAACATGAAGGGACACACACACTGAGAAAACATGAAGGGACACACACACTGAGAAAACATGAAGGGACACACACTGAGAAAACATGAAGGGACACACACACTGAGAAAACATGAAGGGACACACACTGAGAAAACATGAAGGGACACACACACTGAGAAAACATGAAGGGACACACACACTGAGAAAACATGAAGGGACACAGACTGAGAAAACATGAAGGGACACACACACTGAGAAAACATGAAGGGACACACACTGAGAAAACATGAAGGGACACACACTGAGAAAACATGAAGGGACACACACACTGAGAAAACATGAAGGGACACACACTGAGAAAACATGAAGGGACACACACACTGAGAAAACATGAAGGGACACACACACTGAGAAAACATGAAGGGACACACACTGAGAAAACATGAAGGGACACACACACTGAGAAAACATGAAGGGACACACACTGAGAAAACATGAAGGGACACACACACTGAGAAAACATGAAGGGACACACACTGAGAAAACATGAAGGGACACACACTGAGAAAACATGAAGGGACACACACACTGAGAAAACATGAAGGGACACAGACTGAGAAAACATGAAGGGACACACACTGAGAAAACATGAAGGGACACAGACTGAGAAAACATGAAGGGACACAGACTGAGAAAACATGAAGGGACACACACTGAGAAAACATGAAGGGACACACACTGAGAAAACATGAAGGGACACACACTGAGAAAACATGAAGGGACACACACACTGAGAAAACATGAAGGGACACAGACTGAGAAAACATGAAGGGACACAGACTGAGAAAACATGAAGGGACACAGACTGAGAAAACATGAAGGGACACAGACTGAGAAAACATGAAGGGACACACACTGAGAAAACATGAAGGGACACACACTGAGAAAACATGAAGGGACACACACTGAGAAAACATGAAGGGACACAGACTGAGAAAACATGAAGGGACACACACACTGAGAAAACATGAAGGGACACACACACTGAGAAAACATGAAGGGACACAGACTGAGAAAACATGAAGGGACACACACACTGAGAAAACATGAAGGGACACACACACTGAGAAAACATGAAGGGACACACACACTGAGAAAACATGAAGGGACACAGACTGAGAAAACATGAAGGGACACACACACTGAGAAAACATGAAGGGACACACACACTGAGAAAACATGAAGGGACACACACACTGAGAAAACATGAAGGGACACACACTGAGAAAACATGAAGGGCACACAGACTGAGAAAACATGAAGGGACACACACTGAGAAAACATGAAGGGACACACACTGAGAAAACATGAAGGGACACACACTGAGAAAACATGAAGGGACACACACACTGAGAAAACATGAAGGGACACACACTGAGAAAACATGAAGGGACACACACTGAGAAAACATGAAGGGACACACAGACTGAGAAAACATGAAGGGACACACACTGAGAAAACATGAAGGGACACACACTGAGAAAACATGAAGGGACACACAGACTGAGAAAACATGAAGGGACACAGACTGAGAAAACATGAAGGGACACACACTGAGAAAACATGAAGGGACACACAGACTGAGAAAACATGAAGGGACACACACTGAGAAAACATGAAGGGACACACACACTGAGAAAACATGAAGGGACACACACTGAGAAAACATGAAGACAATCTAACTAGACACTCTCTTGCCTGGACGCCACGAGGCAAACGAAACGCCTATCACACATGGAGAAGAGATTACAAATTAAGAGGATATGGGGGAAGTTGTAGGAGATAGCAAAACATATGAAGGCTTGGCATAGTTTGAATGTTGGACTGTGCTAATGGACTGCTTGAATGTGATACTTGACATACAATACATAATAAAAAGAAAAAATAAACAAAGAAGCAAACACACACACACACAAACAACAAGAAAGTACACGGACAAACGAAATTTTATTGATTAAACGTGACCTAAAATACATAATAAAATGGGGGGAAAAACAAAGGAACAAACACACACAAAAGCAACAAGAATTCACACGGACATACGTATTTTTGTAGCTTTTATTGTCTGTTCACTTAACAAGAGACATCCGTAAACAAAGCTCAAGTATTCTCATGTTGTTTTTTTATATTCACAATATTCAATATTAACAAAGAGACAAATGGGCATCATTTGGAATAATTCGAGAAAATCTGGCGCACAAATAAATAATTCACAATTTACACAAAAGTGGCATATTGTACACTTATAAATATTAAAGTTTATATATATATATATATATATATATATATATATATATATATATATATATATATATATATATATATATATATATATATATATATATATATATATATATATATATATATATATATATTACATGCTTACATAAATAGGTATATAAACATTCGACCATTCATTCAGTATTTCCTGATCTTCATTCTAATGTAACGATACGCACAGAAAAACACTTACACGAATATACAATTACATGTTCATGTATACCAATATTATAAACTTGTTTACAAATTAATACGTACATACACACTCATATGAGCTAGTTTATGTTATTTACAATGTATGTTATGTAATATATATATATATATATATATATATATATATATATATATATATATATATATATATATATATATATATATTCATTCTCACACAAAAATACTTATTTTTCAAAATTCATGGAATTACGTTGATGGACAAGTAAGTAATGTATTTTTTTAAGTGTCCGAATAAACCATCAGATAAACAGCCATAACATTGAAACAACATAATGGTAACAATATCGCATCATAAGTCTTGCAACATTGCAGGGGAAAGCTCCAATAACAACAACGAAACAGGGCTACGCCTAGAGAAAATGACATCGTGTCACTGAATCAGTGTAAAATCGTGTGTCTTGGGAAATAAGCGTCGCTAAAGGAGAACCAGCAGTGAGGAAAAGAGATATAACAACATTTCAGGAAATAAGCGATGGTTGGAGGAGTTAAAAAATGCACCATTGTAACGCATGAGTAAATAAACAAATGAAACACTTTCAAGCACATTTAAATATTCTCTGCCATCTCTCAACAGCTGCTAAATTGCGACCATAAAACTAACACAGAAAAGGCGTTTTCGCATACTGTATTCGACGATCAACAAAGGATTACTCAAATATGCTCCAGCCTTAGCAATTAGGCGTCTAAAACCGTGGTTTTGCAGACAGAAAGACTTAGTAGTGACTCTTGCGATTACTGTGGAGATAACAAATACTCCACATTCGAACAGTATTAGTGGCTAATGTATTCACGTTATGTGATATATAACGCTACAGTATGCACCTGACGAGATTCAGTGAAATATGACAGACAACAAATTATGCAACATATTTTTTTTGGTTTCTGTATTTAGTTTAGAAATACAAAAATAGTCTACCATCACTTTCGTAAACTTTAACGACCCCAATCTTAACATTTCACATTTACACATGCCCATTCTACGGATTCCTATTCTAAATGTTTACAATTACACATGCCCAAGTAATTCCACTTCAATCCATACACTCACAATATATACACAACTGCATAAGCAATGTTCCCAATCCACACATGTCCATCACAATCCATGCTTACATTCCAATCTGTGAATTCCCAGTACTAGCCTCGGAAGTGTCAATATACGCGGTAAGTTAATAAGTAAGTCACATATGGCTGTAGAAAAATAACTAAATTTGATAAAAACTTGAAACCAGTTTTTTTTTTATACATACATTGTCCCTTTATTTCTCAACATAATTTCCACCAACATTGATGCACTTATCCCATCGTTTTATCAGTCCTCCCAAACCGGTTGCATATAACTGCGTGCTCTGTTTTCTAAACCATGTTTTCACTTCACATTCAACTTCGGCGTCATTCGCCAAATGTCTCCCGCCAAGGTGGGCTGTCAGTGTTTATGTTGACAAATGTTTATCCCGTAGCGGTGCATAGCTGGGTAGAAAACAGTTACGCGGGCGAGTCAATAAGTAAGTCACACAGCTCTGTGGGATGGCCGGTAAATGAAAAATAAAAGCATGCAGTTCTATGCAGCCGGTTTGGGAGGACTTATAAAACGATAGGATAAGTGCATCAATGTTGGTGGAAATTATATATGGCCCCGAGATCTTTCTCTGGCCCAAATATTCTCTGTGCATACACACCCAACCCAAGCATCATGGAGGAGTCACGTCAGTGCAGTGGTAGGCGCTTGCCTGCCGACCCTGCGATCATCATCATCATCATCATCATCATCATCATCATCATCATCATCATCATCATCATCATCATCATTACTACCACCACCACCACCACCATCATCATTATCACCACATCATCATCATCACCATCATCATCATTATCATCTTCTTCTTCTTCTTTTTCTTTTTCTTCCACTTTTGCCGTCAAGAGTAGTGAGGAGGAATAGTTGACACTCCAGCACCCGATGGGTGGCATTGGATAGTGGTGTCATTCCGCGTGATTGTACAATGTTTTTGATGTCGTCAATCCATGTTCTTCTCAAGCGTCCTCTTGTTCTTAAAGCAGATGTTCTTTGTTGCAGGGCCAGTTCTGGTAGTTAATGTTGTTTATAGGCCATTGTCTTGTAACCTGCCAATATTATTTTTAAGGATGTCAAGAGTGTTAAGCACGTGACATCACGGTGCAGACGAACACTGTAACGTCATAAGGACAGTTTAAAGATCACCGCTCCACTTTTGACAAGCACCAAAAAGGGGCAGCGTTCTGTTATCCGTTTTGTTTTTCTAAATCAGTGAAGGGATGAAATCTATAGAAATTCATCGGCGAATGAAGATCCAGTATGGTGGTAATGCCTGTCTGTTCAGCAAGTGCATGAGTTGAGTAGGAAGTTTCAAAACGGTGTGACATCTGAGTGTTCACAACCGGATCAAGCATATCGCGTAGTGACCATAGAAAAATTGTTTTCTACAGGAACATAAACACTTTGTCAGCGCTGGAGGAATTGTATTGAACGCAGTGGTAACAACATCGAAAATGATAAATTTGTTCTTTACTCTTTATTTTAAAGAATATATTCACACACACACACACACACACACACACACACACACTCACACACATACGTATACACACACCCACACACCCACACACGCACGCACGCACACACACACACACACATATACACACACCCACACACGCACGCACGCAAGCACACACACACATACATACACACCATTTAAGTTGAAGCACCCTCGTATTTTTCTGAACTGACCTGAGTTCCCAGGTCGACCCAGCCTAAAATTGATAGCAGGAAATGGGGGAAGTAAAATTTGCCGGCGCGATATGCATCACACCACCAATCGAATAGTAAATGGTCTATACAAGTATGGGAATTACACGATCTCATCTCATCTCATCATGTTCCTCTTGTACCTTGCGGTGTCGAGGTGAAGTATAAACTTCGTGAGAGTGCCCGATTATGGGCTTCATATATCGATATTCCCATGGACACTGCTATTCCCTCCGTCCAACGTTTACGTGGTCGGCCTCTTCCTCTGTTTCCATCTGGTCTGTACATCATTGCTTGTTGTGGTATACTGTTGACTGGTAACCTACTTGCATGGCCAAACCATTTGACTTGTTGCTTTCTAATAAAATCTAGTGCTGCTTTAACCCCCACTTTAGTCCTGATTTCTTCATTTCTGATCTTATCTCTTCTTGATACGTTCAGTATTCTTCTCAGAAACCTCATTTCTGTTGCTATGATTTTTCTTTTCTCTTTTTCTGTCATTGTCCAGGTTTGGCATTGGTAGCATAGAGTTGGTAGGAAGATTGTGTTGTAAAGTGCTTTCTTAGTAGTTACTGATACATGTTTGTTCTTTAGTATTGGTGCCATTTGTCCAATGAGTTGATTTGCCTTATTGCACCTATTTTCGATCTCGTCTTCTGATCTGCCATTTGATGATATTATACTTCATAGGTACTTGAAACTCTTCACTTGTTTCAAGGGATGTTCGTTTAGGTGAATTGTTGTTGTTTGTTCTTCTTTAGTTATAGTCATTACCTCTGTTTTGCTTGTGCTAATTTTTATGTTATGTTCCCTACACATTTCGTTTAGACTATTCATGTGGTCTTGTAATTCAGCTTCTGATTTTGCTATTAGTGCTTGGTCGTCCGCAAACAGGAGTTCTCTAATGTTTAGATTTGCAGATGGTTCTTCTTCTGTGTTCTCGTCATGTGATATTCTTGCCATCTCTGCTTGGCTGGTTTCTTTACATATGTTATCTATATATGTTATGAACAAGAGAGGGGACAGGACACAACCTTGTCGTACTCCATATCTTATGGTGAAGGGTTCTGAGTGTCCTCCAGTTGCTCTCACTATGCATTCACTGTTGTTGTATAAACTTCTACATAGGTTTGTTAGATGTGTACTCACTCCATATTGTTTAAGGATTTCCCACAACTTGTTTCTATCTACTCTATCGAATGCCTTTTCTTGGTCGACAAAGGCTAAGTAGAGTGTTTCATTGAATTCGATTGATTTTTCTATAAGTTGTCTAAGAGCAAAAATTGCATCTGTGCATCCTTTGTTTTTCCTAAATCCAAGTTGTGTTTCGCTTAGCTGGGGTTCTAAAGTAGTTCGTAATCTTTTTTCAAGAATTTTGCAAAATATTTTCCCAGTATGACTCAACAGTGAAATGCCTCTGTATTGTGTGCAGTCTCTTTTGCTGCCTTTGTTTTTCCAAATTGGAATAATTATGGCATTACCCCAATCTCGTAGTGTCTGTTGTTCTACCCAAACATGATTGAATAGTCTATGTAGCCAAGCTGTTCCTACTTCTCTTGCTGCGTTGATTAGTTCATTTGGTATTTCATCCTGTCCTGGTGTTTTGTTCAATGGGGCTAATCTGATGACTTCTATAATTTCTTCTTTTAGTATGTCTGGTTCTAGCTCTTCGGTGACATCTGTATAGGTCTCTTGAATTCCTGTGACATCTGATGGGATGTTGAGAAGTTGTTCGAAATATTGCTTCCATCTTATTAGGATTTGTTTTTGTTCACTTATTGGTTCTCCATTTTCGCTGTTAATTATTTCAGTTGGATCAAAGGGTTCTCCTCTGGTTCGCATTGCACCTATCTTTTTGTAGAAGTTTCTAGTTGCCTCCTTGTAGTTTTTATTTAGGGTTTCTCCATAATCTTCCCAGTCTTTTTGTTACACGATTTGAGTACTAAATGGTCTATACAAGTATGGGAATTACACCAATTGAATACTAAATGGTCTATATAAGTATGGGAATTACATCATATACCCAGGACGCCTCAAGGCGTGGCAACAGGTTCTATACGTTACTTACATACAAAGGTATACTATTTGGATTCTAAACATTCTTTGTTCTGCGCATTCCCCCCAGTCTATACATTCCCATTCTAGGCAAAATAATTACTACATCATCTAACTATGGTTTCCATGAGTAACTTAACAATGCCGCCATCAAGTGTCCTGCAGACTTTTCGTATTCAAGCACTGGAACGATTCACCTGACATCTTTCACCTTCTGTCAGCAAGCACAACATTCTACAGGAAAAGTCTATAATATGATTACGTAACAACATAACACGTTCTTATAATATTGCGGCCATACTGTAGCCACAGTAGTGACAGGGGATAATGGAAGGTTGGCGTGACTGGCTATCTCATCCCCTTAACAATTTTAGCTATCAACCATGAACAAACCTGCAGTGAGTTTGGCATGAGTTAGTTGTGAGTCCGTGCTCCATTGAAGAAGAAGAAGAAGAAGAAGAAGAAGAAGAAGAAGAAGAAGAAGAAGAAGAAGAAGAAGAAGAAGAAGAAGAAGAAGAAGAAGAAGAAGAAGAAGAAGAAGAAGAAGAAGAACAACAACAACAACAACAACAACAACAACAACAACAACAACAACAACAACAAATAATAATAATAACAATAACAAAATAACATAACCCTGTGGTCATCACTTTCACACCCTCGTTATTTGAAAACAAATAACCGAACAAAATGTCTCATATTCACTCACTATACACACATATACACATGGTAATATCACTCAGCGAATGATTACAACACTGTAAATAATGTGTCTATTGAGAGTTCTTTAACGAACATGGTTTAACTCCGCAATTGAGCAAAATAGTGATTTTCACTTTACACATTAGTGTTATTTTAAGCAGTCAGAATGTCTGTGCTGTTCTTCTCCATGCAAGTGAGAGTATACCTCGGGAAAACTGGTTCACAATGGTTTGTCACATTTGCCAGCAACACGAGGCTCACAAGACGTCTTGTAGATGCTTCTACGGCTAATGACAACGACATCCAGTTACCAGCATCCCAGGATACTCCATGCTCTTGATTTCTCCGGTATAAATCATCATGACTAGAGGGCTGTACCCGGTAGGGGCGCAAACTGGCGCCGGTACGGTGTCCGGGTTTCTTTCGTGTAAAATACTCTTGATATTCGTGAAAGTGCTGGCCACTTTGAACATGTCTGGACACCCCCCTTTACAATAATACGCCTTGTAGCCGGTTGGGTAAAGAACCCAGTCGCTCCAACCAATTTTCTCGAAATCTACATAGATACTATGTCTGCAACAGTTGTGTGTCTTACACTCAGCACTGTCATCATCCTGTCTTTTGGTTCTGGCTTTACGCAAGTCTTTTGTTTGAGATTTTGTAACCAGAGAGGCTTTTGATATACGCATACATGCGTTATTGTCTTGAAAAGGGATTTTAGAATTGTTATGAACAGAACTTTTCAATTTGGCCTTTGAATTTCCACCTGTCTTGTCTACAGAATAGGATTCTTCAACTCTCATGCCGAGGGTTACAATCTTGTTGTCAGAATCGACAAGGTACGATAAGAGATGTGGTTGTATATCTATTTCAATGGTTCTAGATTTTAAGTTATTCACTGTAAAGGAACGTATTGGAGAAGCTGTTGAAGGATGCTCATGCGATCGCATTTCATCAGTGTCACTCATCAGGTAGAATGTTACATTCAGTGGTAGTTTCATTTTGCGCCGTAACTTGCGTTTTTGTCGACTGATGCGCAAGCGCAAAATGGCGGACTTGATAAGCAGGTCATGATATGGAACTTCCGGTTGTTGTAAATCGGTGCTGAACTTGACCTTGGTCAGCGCTGAAGGCGTCGAGGGATTGTTGTGTGAATGCACAGGAACCAGGAACTCTGCATCTGTGGAGCCACAACAAGTTTGATTAATATAAGAAAACACGAATTAACTTTTAACTATGATGGTAGGACAATGGCGATTGGACAAAGGCTTTAACATTCACAATGTGACTAACAATGTCTCTAAGCTTTTTTAGTTCCAAGCAAGACCTTTCTGGCCGGTCTCCCTGGTCAAAGTGTTAACGACGTTGTTCGTAATCCAGTATATCCACGTGGGGAAAACAGCTGCTTGAGATTCTGTAGCGGATCGCGCCGCGCTGGTAACTTACGGGGGAACGTGAGCCGGCCGTTCTGAAAGCAATGGCAAACTACTGAACGTAAAAACTTGCCTAGTACATCAAAAGCAGTTTAAAAGCGCTGGTGTTGACTGCAACGTCCTGTAAGGGATATGCAACATAAAAAAGACTTCTCTCCACCCCATACCCAATGAATCCGAAACATTGTATAATGTGGTCTCGTACTCTTTACATTTGACTAGAGCATAATAACATATTCTGGCAACTTCCACTGTATAGTTACGAACGAACGTAAGAACAAACTTTATTTTCAAACGGTAACAAATTGGGTACACTGACCCGTCTTACATTCGTCCCTTCCAATCACTCATCTTTCGTTCATCAATAGTGCATGGTACATTCACATAGGAAATGTTGTAAACATAAACAATGCATATTACCATGTTATGAGACACATTCCCCACCCACCCACCACACATCCACCACACACATCCCCTACCCACCCACACACACACCCAGGCACACATACATTCCCCACCCACCCATCCACCCACCCACACACATCCACCCACACACACACACACATCCCTCATCCACAACCCAGGCACACATACTTGCACCAACTCACTCACCCCCACCCACACATCCCCCACCCACACAATCCCCCACCTACACACATCTCCCCACCCATCCCATAACCCACACACACTCACCCACCAACCCACACACCCTCAACCACCCAGCCAAACACACATCCCCCACCCACACTCTCTTTGAGAGTAATGCAATTATGGTTTATATAGTAGTTCTCGCCATTCCCCGCTACCGTTATGCATCTGCTGCAAACTGTCCTGCTACAGCGCGTCTTAATGTCCATGTATCATTACCCAGTGGGAGATCCCTGTCGCCTAG
This sequence comes from Cepaea hortensis, assembly GCA_963921405.1. NCBI lineage: Eukaryota > Metazoa > Mollusca > Gastropoda > Stylommatophora > Helicidae > Cepaea > Cepaea hortensis. The sequence goes on from OY992885.1 coordinate 45,325,137, forward strand.
CGGCTAGCATGCTTGCCTGTCGGTCCGGTAGGCATGGGTTTAAATACGCACCCAGTCGCTTTTAGAATAGAAATTGACCGAGCCTAAATTTGGGAACGAAGAAAATGGTGCACAGCCAGCTAATCTACGGCCAGATGAACGGACAGATACATAAATTAGATACATAGACAGGCAGGCAGGCAGGCAGGCAAGCAGACAGACAGACAGACAGACAGACAGACAGACAGACAGACAGACAGCGGGGTGGGTGGATGAATGGGCGGACGTACGTACGTACGTACGGAAGGACAGAGAGACATATTACATTCCTACCTACCTACCTACCTCTCTACCTACCTACCTACCTTCGCTAGTACGCAGGTACGCACACACAGACAAAACAGACAAACACACACACACAGAGAGACAGTCAGACAGACAAACAGACAGACAAGGAGAGAGACGGAAGAGGAGGCAGAGACACAGACACTTTCCGACACCAGCATTTAAAAACATTCAACTTAAGGCGATATTTAGAAGAAGAGCAACCAGAAGAAGTATAAAAAATAACAAGAAAGAGAAGCAGTGTGTGTGTGTGTGTGTGGGGGGGGGGTGTTGAAGAACAGCTGGAGAAGGGTGTGAATGAGGTAGTTAAGTAGGAGAAGGAGGAGAATTTCAAGATGATGAAGTAAAAGAACAAGAATTCCCTCCTGTATGGGGATTTGAACACATGGCGCTACCGTGATATCATTATTATGTAATATTGTAGAGATACACAATCATACAGGTGTTATTATGCATAGTATACCTGCACAGCATACACGTCCGGGCTGTTGGTTTAAAAAAAAACAACAACTCCTGTATGTTCCACTTTTCACATGGGGCAGTTAGGAGCATTTTGTGAGATATTCGCTGGCACAGGAATGGACCACTGTGGAGCAACCCTTTGCCTTGAAGTTGGAACCGCGACAGAGAACGAACGAACGAACGAACAAACTTTATTTTCAAAGGGTTAAGAATTGGGCACGCAGGCCCGTCTAACATTCTGCCCTTCTATCACTCTCTTTCATACATTATTTCATTCACACATCATTCAAGGCTAACGAGAGAGAGAGAGAGAGAGAGAGAGAGAGAGAGAGAGAGAGAGAGAGAGAGAGAGAGAGAGAGAGAGCAAAGAAATACGGAGAAAGAGAACTAGGCAGAGAAAGAGAAAGAGAGGAAGAAAAAAAGATTGAGAGAAAGAGAGAGATAGAGAGAGAGAGAGAGAGAGAGAGAGAGAGAGAGAGAGAGAGAGAGAGAGAGAGAGAGAGAATATAATAGTGATACGGGGAACGAGAGAAAGAGATAGATAAATAGAGATAAAAGAAGAAATGGAGAGCTAGAAAAAGAGAGACAAAGAGACAGAAAATAGAGAAAGAGAGAAAGCGATAACAAGAGAGTGAGAGAGAGAGAGAGAGAGAGAGAGAGAGAGAGAGAGAGAGAGAGAGAGAGAGAGAGAGAGAGAGAGAGATCATGAATTCACCAGTAGTTGATTAATCTGTCAGACCCCTGTGCATGTTTCCATGTGTTTGTTACTTGTGTCGGATCATCATGATATAGCTGTGTTTGACAACATGTCAACACTCGACGAGTGTCAGCAGCTTGCCATGTTGAATGCAGGATTATTCTGTCCTTGCGGCGCGTATATACAGATAACATGCATATAAGAATATCACCTTAGCCTGCCTGCCTGCCTGTCTGTCTGTCTGTCTGTCTGTCTGTCTGTCTGTCTGTCTGTCTGTCTGTCTGTCTGTCTGTCTGTCTGTCTGTCTGTCTAGATGGCTCTTCTTTATAGAAGGACAGACATATATGGAAAGTTGGTGGAGGAAAAGAGACGACGAGTTGATGAAAAGATGCATTAAAGGAAAAACCTCATTGGTTTTCATACAATGATACGAGTTCTGGTCGTTCAAAAATCAATGGCAAACTACTTAACGTAAACTTGCCAAGAAATCACATTTAGCCAAAGAAATGCCGGGGTAAACTGCGACGTCCTGTAAGGAATTTGTAACAAAATATATTCTGTTCAGCCAGAAACATACCGAAAAAGCCAACAAATACAGGGGCAAAGGCTGTCTCTATGTTAGGGGTTGACTGAAGTGAACAACTATGATTAGAATCAGCTAAAAAGGTAACAATGTCAAAGACGAACCACTCTCGTATTCTTAATTCTAACATTTTCAGCGTCTAGACGTTGGGAAATTGGAAACAGCGACTTCAAAGAGACACCCCTACACTACCACGGAGAATTTAACGCCTACACCAAGGATTTGACGGGCAGATAACATTACCCCCCCCCCCCCAACCCCTGTACCCCCCAATTTCAGGCATGTCAACAACCCTTACCCACACTAGAGTGACGTAATTATCGCGCGGAAATTGAGACGTACCATTGGAAGGTGAAAAGGAACTATAAGGGTCGTTGATTTGAAACTCGTTCCTATGGCTTTATTACAAAATCATGAAAGAAACATTAAAGGAACTGTAAGGGTCGTTCATTTGAAACTCGTTCCAATGGCTTTATTACAAAATCATGAAAGAAACGATAACAGGTGTGATAGAATTAAACAAAGTATTCATTTTAAATGAATTATGGGTTGGTCAGACAAAATCACCGTAGGCATTCAGGCAAGCATCCCATTGCTTAGGTAGGCGGCGAATGCCGTCCGCAAAAAAGGATTGTGGTTGATCACTGAATCAAGTGTTTACCGCGTTCATTACGTCTGCATCTGTGTGAAAGTGTTGCCCCTTGCGAGCTTTTTTTTAGAGGTCCGAACAAATGAAAATCACATGGTGACGAATCAGGACTATAGGCTGGATGTTGCAGAATTCCCCACTTCTTCCAAGCTAATGCTTCCTGCACAATTTTTGCAACATGCGGACGAGCATTATCGTGCAACAAAATCACACCGCGAGAAAGCATGTCCTTTAATCTTGATGGGTTTTTGCAGCTTGTCTAGTGTTTCCAAGTAGTGGGTAAAGTTGATGTTGACACCAGGTTCTTTGTCTCTATATTCAGAGGAGACTATGTTTCTTTATATGTTTATGATGGACTGTATACTTTTAGTAACCAGAGTGATTAATGAAGTGTTTATCTTTAGGGGTCCGTGTGCTTTAAGGGACTTTTGGTAATTAAGCTGTGGTGTTAAGATAAGAGACATTTTCAAATAGATGGTTGTCAGAGGACTCATTATAATTAGAAATTATTTATAGGATTACAATGTTTTTCTTGTGTGTAATAGTTTTTAAGTTATGTATTGCCATATGACACTAGTAACCTTCCCCTTTTGTGTTATCCCAATAGACTGTTATTTCTAACCCATAGTTGTTTCTTTGATTTTTACTGGGTGTTTTACATTCATATATGTATTTTTATTTGTAATAAGTTCAAATGGACATCATCAATATGGAATTAAAAGTGGCAAGACAATCACCGGGATTTTCAGGGCACACAGAGGAGTGTCCTCTCCGAGGTTCGGTAGCGGTTTTGTGCTTCATTGGCCTTCTGTGAGAACACCTAACTATCTAATCCGTCTCCACCCCTAGGGAGTCTTATTGAGCCGTTTCGGGTTTTCTTATATCGAGAGGTCTTTTAGAATTGGGGAATCCCTCTCCAATTCTGTTCTACACTCCACAGATATACAACTAACGTTTTTGTATGTTTTGGTTGAACGAACGAAAGGACAAAGGATAGGCGAGCGCTCAGATTTATAGAAGGACCGACATATAAGGAGACTCGGTGAAAGGACAGAACCGACCGCATGAACTGATGACTGTCTCAGTGATTAGTGTTCAAGGTAACTTCCATGCAGGTGCGAATGTTTTATGTCAGATCACCCTTATAGTCCTTATCTTGTCCTGATTTGGTCTTGATTTTGTCTTGATCGTGCTCTGATCGTGCTTTGATCGTGCTCTGATCTTGTTCTAGTATTGTCCTGATCTTGTCCTCATCTTGTCTTGATCTTGTCCTGATATTGTCTTGATCTTGTCCTGATCTTGCCTTGATCGTGCTCTGATCTTGTTCTGGTATTGTCTTGATCTTGGCCTGATCTTGTCTTGATCTTGTCCTGATCTTGTCCTGAACTTGCTCCATCGGACTTTGTCTGTTTGGTCCAGTGAAAGCAGTCCTACGAGGACGAAGATTAATCTCTGATGAAGAAGCGAAGACAGTAACGCATTCGTGGCTCGCAACTCAAACTCAAACAATTTTACTAAGAGAATACGAAAGCTGGTTGCTAGATGGACAAAGTCAAGTGATAATCAAGGGAGGTACGTCGAATCATGTCTTTTCTAAAGGCTGAGTCAAATACATTCTACATCCATAGTGCGGATAATATTTGATTCACTGCGGTAGATATGTGTGGATGGATGGATGATGGATGGATGGATGGATGGATGAATGAATGGATGGATGGATGGATGGATGGATGGATGGATGGATGGATGGATGGATGGATGGATGGAAGGACGGACGGACGGACGGATAAATAGAAGTATAGGTAGGGTTGATTTTAAACACAGACAGTAGGACTTAACATTCAGACTTTGCAAAGATCGACTTACTAGACACGCCCTGTACATGTGTTTTCGTTTCCGCGTGGGTGTCAGTGTTAATATGCAACTTCAGATAAAACAAACACAAAAAATAGCATTTCTGGTTTTTAAAAGTGATAGGTCAAAAGCAATAATTATTCTCTTACTGACATTTAAAATGTCATGCTTCACCGCATTAGTGGGAAAACGTTTTTTTTTCTTTCTCTTAAAATCCCGGAGAAATCAGCCGCACGTTGGAAAATGCTCGCTGCCATTATGATGACTTCTTGTTTTGGTATACTCGAAGTTATCTTGGCAGATTAGTTCTAGAAGCAAATGAAAACGCTTACAATTACACGGCTTCTGTTAAATTATCCCCTCTTCTCCCTCTTTTCCTTACCCTTACCAATTGAGCCGACATTCGCAGGCGTCTCAGAATAAATTATACTGTATTAGTATAAATCATGTTATATTTCAAACCAATCTTGAAATATTTATACAATATTAGAACAATATCGTTTGCTTTCTCCCGCTTGCAGCAGCGATTTTACGTCAAGGTATTTCACAATATCCGCGTATAACCATGTAGAGAATAAGGTCAATCACGTCAGACATACGTTTTCTATTTTTTTACGTGAAAACAGAGGACAAAATCAAGTTTATCCCTGGATCCGTCCTTGGCACAGATAGCTGCATAATATTTAACTAATTCAGTGCCGAAAGATAATATATTGCCAAATCGGACCTAGCATTTGGACAGACGGACGGTATATCGTCTTGTCAGTGTCACCGTGTTATTTGGTTTGTTTCGTGCTATCTTCCGCAATTTCAATGCTCAGTGAATGGAAATTTACATTATAATAATTGTTTATTTGATTGTGTACCATGTTTTGTCGAAGCCTACTTTTTAAAGTAGTCGATAAAGTTAATGACGTTAACGGGGATTCCATTGGGAGAAAACTCTTGACAACCACGTGTCATGACAGTGAAGGTGGACAGCTCACGAACTGAATGATACATGAGTAGTTAGAAAGGCGCAAAACGGGTATCATTTGCCGGATTAATCCGGCAATTGACCTTGACCTCGGCTGATTTTCACTCCCCCTCGGTCCTATAGTTGGGTGGTGTAAGGGGTGATATCTAGGTCATATCTAAGGGCGATAATTCTAAGATTTTATGTTTCTAAGGGCAGATAACTATTGAGTGAGAGTATAAAAATTTTAATTAATTATTAAAAAATAAAATAAAATAAATAAAAAATAAAAATAAATAACGACGGGGTGCGGGGTGGTGGCGAGGGGGTGGGCGCCTGGGGTGAGACTAGGCTGTTCAGGTTTAAACACTATCATCACAGGGTTACAAATGAAAACCTTAAAATGTAATGATGGTCGATATTATTGATGTTAGCGGGTATAGCTTAGTGAAATTCATTGGTGAGGGATGGGTAGCGGCTATTAGTGCTTTGTAGAGTGTCGTAGTGGCATATACACTATCATCACAGGGTTACAAATGAAAACCTTAAAATGTAAAGATGGTCGATATTATTGATGTTAGCGGGTATAGCTTAGTGAAATTCATTGGTGAGGGATGGGTAGCGGCTATTAGTGCTTTGTAGAGTGTCGTAGTGGCATATACACTATCAGCACAGGGTTACAAATGAAAACCTTAAAAAGTAAAAATGGCCGATAATATTGATTTTAGCGGGTATAGCTTAGTGAAATTCGTTGGTGAGGGGTGGGTAGCGGCTATTAGTGATTTTTAGAGTGTCGTAGCTGCCTATACACTATCATCATACGGGGTGCAAATGAAAACATTAAAAAGTAAAGATGGCCGATTTTAATGATTTTAGCGGGTATAGCTTACTTAAATTTATTAAGGGGTGGGTAGCGGCTAGTAGTGCTATGTAGAGGGTCGTAGTGACTTATTCACTAACATAACACGTCTTACAAATGAAACCTTGAAAGCTAAAGATCGCTGATTGTAATGGATATAGTGTAGTATCATTCGGCGGTAAGGGGTGGGTACCAGGTATTAGTGGTCAAGCAGTGGTCAAGCAGTGGTCAAGTGGTGGTCAAGTAAGGAAAATTTTTGGGAAAAGTGATTGTAATGATATGATGATGCTTAAAGGGTGGTAAATTAGTGGTCAAGTAGTGGTCAAGTAGTGGTCAAGTGTTGGTCAAGTAAGGAAAATTTTAGGGAAAAGTGGTTATAATGATAATGTGATGATTAAAGGGTGGTAAATTAGTGGTCAAGTAGTGGTCAACCAATGGTCAAGTAGTAGTCAAGTGAGGAAATTTTAGGGAAAAGTGGTTATAATGATATGGTGATGATTAAAGGGTGGCAAATTAGTGGTCAAGTAGTGGTCAGCCAATGGTCAAGTAGTGGTCAAGTGGTCGAGTGACCACTTAAATTGTAGATGACGATGTCCCTAAGATTATGGTAGTGGTTAAAGTGATCGATGACATGGTCAAGTAGCGGTCAACCAGTGGTCAAGTGGTCGAATGATCACTTAAAAGGTAGAGAAAAGTACTATATTGAAACGGTGATGGTAAAATGGTCGACAACGTGGTCAAGCAGTGGTCAAGTAGTGCTCAACCAGTGGTCAACCGCTCAAGTGAGAAAATTGTAGGGTATGGTACGTGTAGTGAAACAGAGATGAATAAATTAAGTAGTGACGTTGTCAAGTAGTGATCAAGTAGCGGGCAAGTACTGGTCAAATGGTCGAGTGACCACTTAAATTGAAAGGGAAAGTACGTGTAGTGAACCTGTGTTGGTTAAAGTGATCGATGACGTGCTCAAGTAGTGGCCAAGTAGTGGTAAATGGTCGAATGACTACTTAAATTGTCGGTGAAAGTAGGTATGGTGACATGGTGATGATCAAGAGTTGGTCAAGTGGTGCTCAAATAGTGGTCAAGTAGTGGTCAAGTAGTCGAATGACCACTTAAATTATAGGGTATGGTACGTGTAGTGAAACGGTGATGGTAAAATAAGTAAGGACATAGTCAAATAGTGGTCAAGTACTGGTGAAATAGTGATCAAGTGGTCGAAGGATCACTTAAATTGTAGGGTATGGTATGTGTAGTGACATGATGATGGTTAAAGTGATCGATGAAATGATCAAGACGTTATGCCGACTGCTAAGTTCAGAAAGTAATGTCCTTGCTATCGGCAATTTCCCTGACAGGAGCGCCTCGAGCACTGATTTTGTATTGATCAATAGCACCTAGTGGTACAGTCAACACACATGGACAATAGTTACATCCGGTCAAAGATGGCGTCGCACCCTATCACACATGGGTAATTGCTACAACCAAACTACGTCTCATTCACTAAAACTGGTCAAATATGGTGTCACATCCGGCCACAGGGGTAATGGGACATCTGAGACACGTGGTTAAGAGGGAAACTATAGAAAAAGGGTGTCCTATCGGTTGTCGAGTCAGGGAACCTAACGTATGATGATCACTGTGTAAAGGAGTGAATACACTGCATCATCAACACTGCATCATCACCACTGCATCCGAAGGGTAAAATGGTCACCCCCTTCTCTCTCTCTTTTCTATAACCGTGTAGTCCTAGTGTTATCCGGTTACACCAAAGGACACCCGAGCATCAACACAACAAACTGCCCCGATTCAACCTTAGGCAATGCACGTAACATGACAGGTCACATGTCCGCCGTCATAATCAGCGACGTTATCACGTATCAAATTAGATAGCCACACTTTCATTTCCTTTCTATGTGTCCATAGTGTCTTTACATCTTTCTCCAGAAAACCATTTCCAAGACCAATATATGTTATTTGTCAGTGTACCTGCTCAGTGCCACACTTCACAACCAGACAAAAATACACGTTCTATGTACCACTTCAACCGTCAAATAAGAAAATATGTTAGACAAAATATTAAAATTATTGGTCAAATACAGAAATATATCACCCAAACTTATAAAAAGTAGGAACATATGTTAACCAAATGGAAAATATCTTAGCCAAATAGGAAAATTTGTTAGCCAAATAGAAAAAATATTGACCACGTAACGATATATCTTGTCCACACTTATGAAAAGTAGGGAAATTTGTTAGTCAAATGAGAAAAAAGATTGTCCAAGTAACGAAATATCCCCCAACAAACTTAGGAAAAGTACGAAACTTTGTTAAGCAAGTATGAAAAGGTATCGTCCAAACAGAGAAATATATCACCTAAACTTATAAAAAGTAGGAACATATGTTAACCAAATGGAAAATATCTTGGCCAAATAGGAAAATTTGTTAGCCAAATGGGGAAAATATTGTCCAAGTAACGAAATATCCCCCAACAAACTTAGGAAAAGTACGAAACTTTGTTAAGCAAGTATGAAAAGGTATCGACCAAGTAGAGAAATATATCACCCAAACTTATAAAAAGTAGGAACATATGTTAACCACAGAGAAAATACCTTGGCCAAATAGGAAAATGTGTTAGCCAAATAGAAAAAATATTGACCACGTAACGATATATCTTGTCCACACTTATGAAAAGTAGGGAAATTTGTTAGTCAAATGAGAAAAAAGATTGTCCAAGTAACGAAATATCCCCCAACAAACTTAGGAAAAGTACGAAACTTTGTTAAGCAAGTATGAAAAGGTATCGTCCAAACAGAGAAATATATCACCTAAACTTATAAAAAGTAGGAACATATGTTAACCAAATGGAAAATATCTTGGCCAAATAGGAAAATTTGTTAGCCAAATGGGGAAAATATTGTCCAAGTAACGAAATATCCCCCAACAAACTTAGGAAAAGTACGAAACTTTGTTAAGCAAGTATGAAAAGGTATCGACCAAGTAGAGAAATATATCACCCAAACTTATAAAAAGTAGGAACATATGTTAACCACAGAGAAAATACCTTGGCCAAATAGGAAAATTTGTTAGCCAAATAGAAAAAATATTGACCACGTAACGATATATCTTGTCCACACTTATGAAAAGTAGGGAAATTTGTTAGTCAAATGAGAAAAAAGATTGTCCAAGTAACGAAATATCCCCCAACAAACTTAGGAAAAGTACGAAACTTTGTTAAACAAGTATGAAAAGGTATCGTCCAAACAGAGAAATATATCACCTAAACTTATAAAAAGTAGGAACATATGTTAACCAAATGGAAAATATCTTGGCCAAATAGGAAAATTTGTTAGCCAAATGGGGAAAATATTGTCCAAGTAACGAAATATCCCCCAACAAACTTAGGAAAAGTACGAAACTTTGTTAAGCAAGTATGAAAAGGTATCGACCAAGTAGAGAAATATATCACCCAAACTTATAAAAAGTAGGAACATATGTTAACCACAGAGAAAATACCTTGGCCAAATAGGAAAATTTGTTAGCCAAATAGAAAAAATATTGACCACGTAACGATATATCTTGTCCACACTTATGAAAAGTAGGGAAATTTGTTAGTCAAATGAGAAAAAAGATAGACCAAGTAACGAAATACCCAAACCAAACTTATGAAAAGTACGAAACTTTGTTAAGCAAGTATGAAAAGGGATCGTCCAAACAGAGAAATATAGCACCCAAACTTATAAAAAGTAGGAACATATTTTAACCAAAGAGAAAATACCTTGGCCAAATAGGAAAAGTTGTTAGCCAAAGGAGAAAAAAGATTGACCAAGTAACGAAATTCCCCAACCAAACTTAGGAAAAGTACGAAACTTTGTTAAGCAGGTATGAAAAGGTATCGTCCAAACAGAGAAATATATCACCTAAACTTATAAAAAGTAGGAACATATGTTAACCAAATGGAAAATATCTTGGCCAAATAGGAAAATTTGTTAGCCAAATGGGGAAAATATTGTCCAAGTAACGAAATACATCGTTCAAACCTACGAAAAGTACGAAACTTTGTTAAGCAAGTATGAAAAGGTATCGACCAAGTAGAGAAATATATCACCCAAACTTATAAAAAGTAGGAACATATGTTAACCACAGAGAAAATACCTTGGCCAAATAGGAAAATTTGTTAGCCAAATAGAAAAAATCTTGACCACGTAACGATATATCTTGTCCACACTTATGAAAAGTAGGGAAATTTGTTAGTCAAATGGGGAAAATATTGACCACGTAACGAAATACCCCCCAAAAAACTTAGGAAAAGTACGAAACTTTGTTAAACAAGTATGAAAAGGTATCGGCCAAACAGAGAAATATAACACCCAAACTTATGAAAAGTAGGAAACTTTGTTAGCCAAAGTGAAAAAACCTAGGTCAAGTAAGAAAATTCTGATAGCCAAATGTGAAAAGTGTCGGCCAAATACAGAAATAGCTCAACCAAACTTATAAAACGTAGGAAAATTGTTATTCAAACGGGAAAGCTATTGAACAACTAGGAAAATGTAATAGTCAAAGAAGAATAATATTGAACAAGTAATGAAATATATCATTCAAACTTATGAAAAGTAGGAAGCCTTGATAACCAAATGTGAAAAATATCACTCAAAGAGAGAAGTAGCTCGCCCCAACTTATAAAAAGTAGGAAAATTGTCGGCCAAAGGGGAAAAAGTTAGACCAAATACAGAAATATCTCGACCAAATTTATAAAAATCTAGGAAAAAATAGTACCCAACACAACTAAAAGGCTGACTAAAGTTATAAATCCAAACTTATAAAAATAACCAAATAGGAATACATATTGTCCAAGTACAGACATATATCAATCAAACTTATAAACTTGTCGTCCAAAGTGATAAAAAACAAAGAAAGGCTGTCAGCCAGTCTAAGAAATAGGTATGGAAAAGTAAGTCGACCAAGTTCAGAAAAAAAAAGAAAAAAAAAAAAAAGGAAATAAAAATATAACTTCTGTAGTCTTGGTCGACTTACTTTTCCATACCTATTTCTTAGACTGGCTGACAGCCTTTCTTTGTTTTTTATCACTTTGGACGACAAGTTTATAAGTTTGATTGATATATGTCTGTACTTGGACAATATGTATTCCTATTTGGTTATTTTTATAAGTTTGGGTTTATAACTTTAGTCAGCCTTTTAGTTGTGTTGGGTACTATTTTTTCCTAGCTTTTTATAAATTTGGTCGAGATATTTCTGTATTTGGTCTAACTTTTTCCCCTTTGGCCGACAATTTTCCTACTTTTTATAAGTTGGGGCGAGCTACTTCTCTCTTTGAGTGATATTTTTCACATTTGGTTATCAAGGCTTCCTACTTTTCATAAGTTTGAATGATATATTTCATTACTTGTTCAATATTATTCTTCTTTGACTATTACATTTTCCTAGTTGTTCAATAGCTTTCCCGTTTGAATAACAATTTTCCTACGTTTTATAAGTTTGGTTGAGCTATTTCTGTATTTGGCCGACACTTTTCACATTTGGCTATCAGAATTTTCTTACTTGACCTAGGTTTTTTCACTTTGGCTAACAAAGTTTCCTACTTTTCATAAGTTTGGGTGTTATATTTCTCTGTTTGGCCGATACCTTTTCATACTTGTTTAACAAAGTTTCGTACTTTTCCTAAGTTTTTTGGGGGGTATTTCGTTACGTGGTCAATATTTTCCCCATTTGACTAACAAATTTCCCTACTTTTCATAAGTGTGGACAAGATATATCGTTACGTGGTCAAGATTTTTTCTATTTGGCTAACAAATTTTCCTATTTGGCCAAGGTATTTTCTCTGTGGTTAACATATGTTCCTACTTTTTATAAGTTTGGGTGATATATTTCTCTACTTGGTCGATACCTTTTCATACTTGCTTAACAAAGTTTCGTACTTTTCGTAGGTTTGAACGATGTATTTCGTTACTTGGACAATATTTTCCCCATTTGGCTAACAAATTTTCCTATTTGGCCAAGATATTTTCCATTTGGTTAACATATGTTCCTACTTTTTATAAGTTTAGGTGATATATTTCTCTGTTTGGACGATACCTTTTCATACCTGCTTAACAAAGTTTCGTACTTTTCCTAAGTTTGGTTGGGGAATTTCGTTACTTGGTCAATCTTTTTTCTCCTTTGGCTAACAACTTTTCCTATTTGGCCAAGGTATTTTCTCTTTGGTTAAAATATGTTCCTACTTTTTATAAGTTTGGGTGCTATATTTCTCTGTTTGGACGATCCCTTTTCATACTTGCTTAACAAAGTTTCGTACTTTTCATAAGTTTGGTTTGGGTATTTCGTTACTTGGTCAATCTTTTTTCTCATTTGACTAACAAATTTCCCTACTTTTCATAAGTGTGGACAAGATATATCGTTACGTGGTCAATATTTTTTCTATTTGGCTAACAAATTTTCCTATTTGGCCAAGGTATTTTCTCTGTGGTTAACATATGTTCCTACTTTTTATAAGTTTGGGTGATATATTTCTCTACTTGGTCGATACCTTTTCATACTTGCTTAACAAAGTTTCGTACTTTTCCTAAGTTTGTTGGGGGATATTTCGTTACTTGGACAATATTTTCCCCATTTGGCTAACAAATTTTCCTATTTGGCCAAGATATTTTCCATTTGGTTAACATATGTTCCTACTTTTTATAAGTTTAGGTGATATATTTCTCTGTTTGGACGATACCTTTTCATACTTGTTTAACAAAGTTTCGTACTTTTCCTAAGTTTGTTGGGGGATATTTCGTTACTTGGACAATCTTTTTTCTCATTTGACTAACAAATTTCCCTACTTTTCATAAGTGTGGACAAGATATATCGTTACGTGGTCAATATTTTTTCTATTTGGCTAACAAATTTTCCTATTTGGCCAAGGTATTTTCTCTGTGGTTAACATATGTTCCTACTTTTTATAAGTTTGGGTGATATATTTCTCTACTTGGTCGATACCTTTTCATACTTGCTTAACAAAGTTTCGTACTTTTCCTAAGTTTGTTGGGGGATATTTCGTTACTTGGACAATATTTTCCCCATTTGGCTAACAAATTTTCCTATTTGGCCAAGATATTTTCCATTTGGTTAACATATGTTCCTACTTTTTATAAGTTTAGGTGATATATTTCTCTGTTTGGACGATACCTTTTCATACTTGCTTAACAAAGTTTCGTACTTTTCCTAAGTTTGTTGGGGGATATTTCGTTACTTGGACAATCTTTTTTCTCATTTGACTAACAAATTTCCCTACTTTTCATAAGTGTGGACAAGATATATCGTTACGTGGTCAATATTTTTTCTATTTGGCTAACACATTTTCCTATTTGGCCAAGGTATTTTCTCTGTGGTTAACATATGTTCCTACTTTTTATAAGTTTGGGTGATATATTTCTCTACTTGGTCGATACCTTTTCATACTTGCTTAACAAAGTTTCGTACTTTTCCTAAGTTTGTTGGGGGATATTTCGTTACTTGGACAATATTTTCCCCATTTGGCTAACAAATTTTCCTATTTGGCCAAGATATTTTCCATTTGGTTAACATATGTTCCTACTTTTTATAAGTTTAGGTGATATATTTCTCTGTTTGGACGATACCTTTTCATACTTGCTTAACAAAGTTTCGTACTTTTCCTAAGTTTGTTGGGGGATATTTCGTTACTTGGACAATCTTTTTTCTCATTTGACTAACAAATTTCCCTACTTTTCATAAGTGTGGACAAGATATATCGTTACGTGGTCAATATTTTTTCTATTTGGCTAACAAATTTTCCTATTTGGCTAAGATATTTTCCATTTGGTTAACATATGTTCCTACTTTTTATAAGTTTGGGTGATATATTTCTGTATTTGACCAATAATTTTAATATTTTGTCTAACATATTTTCTTATTTGACGGTTGAAGTGGTACATAGAACGTGTATTTTTGTCTGGTTGTGAAGTGTGGCACTGAGCAGGTACACTGACAAATAACATATATTGGTCTTGGAAATGGTTTTCTGGAGAAAGATGTAAAGACACTATGGACACATAGAAAGGAAATGAAAGTGTGGCTATCTAATTTGATACGTGATAACGTCGCTGATTATGACGGCGGACATGTGACCTGTCATGTTACGTGCATTGCCTAAGGTTGAATCGGGGCAGTTTGTTGTGTTGATGCTCGGGTGTCCTTTGGTGTAACCGGATAACACTAGGACTACACGGTTATAGAAAAGAGAGAGAGAAGGGGGTGACCATTTTACCCTTCGGATGCAGTGGTGATGATGCAGTGTTGATGATGCAGTGTATTCACTCCTTTACACAGTGATCATCATACGTTAGGTTCCCTGACTCGACAACCGATAGGACACCCTTTTTCTATAGTTTCCCTCTTAACCACGTGTCTCAGATGTCCCATTACCCCTGTGGCCGGATGTGACACCATATTTGACCAGTTTTAGTGAATGAGACGTAGTTTGGTTGTAGCAATTACCCATGTGTGATAGGGTGCGACGCCATCTTTGACCGGATGTAACTATTGTCCATGTGTGTTGACTGTACCACTAGGTGCTATTGATCAATACAAAATCAGTGCTCGAGGCGCTCCTGTCAGGGAAATTGCCGATAGCAAGGACATTACTTTCTGAACTTAGCAGTCGGCATAACGTCTTGATCATTTCATCGATCACTTTAACCATCATCATGTCACTACACATACCATACCCTACAATTTAAGTGATCCTTCGACCACTTGATCACTATTTCACCAGTACTTGACCACTATTTGACTATGTCCTTACTTATTTTACCATCACCGTTTCACTACACGTACCATACCCTATAATTTAAGTGGTCATTCGACTACTTGACCACTACTTGACCACTATTTGAGCACCACTTGACCAACTCTTGATCATCACCATGTCACCATACCTACTTTCACCGACAATTTAAGTAGTCATTCGACCATTTACCACTACTTGGCCACTACTTGAGCACGTCATCGATCACTTTAACCAACACAGGTTCACTACACGTACTTTCCCTTTCAATTTAAGTGGTCACTCGACCATTTGACCAGTACTTGCCCGCTACTTGATCACTACTTGACAACGTCACTACTTAATTTATTCATCTCTGTTTCACTACACGTACCATACCCTACAATTTTCTCACTTGAGCGGTTGACCACTGGTTGAGCACTACTTGACCACTGCTTGACCACGTTGTCGACCATTTTACCATCACCGTTTCAATATAGTACTTTTCTCTACCTTTTAAGTGATCATTTGACCACTTGACCACTGGTTGACCGCTACTTGACCATGTCATCGATCACTTTAACCACTACCATAATCTTAGGGACATCGTCATCTACAATTTAAGTGGTCACTCGACCACTTGACCACTACTTGACCATTGGCTGACCACTACTTGACCACTAATTTGCCACCCTTTAATCATCACCATATCATTATAACCACTTTTCCCTAAAATTTCCTCACTTGACTACTACTTGACCATTGGTTGACCACTACTTGACCACTAATTTACCACCCTTTAATCATCACATTATCATTATAACCACTTTTCCCTAAAATTTTCCTTACTTGACCAACACTTGACCACTACTTGACCACTACTTGACCACTAATTTACCACCCTTTAAGCATCATCATATCATTACAATCACTTTTCCCAAAAATTTTCCTTACTTGACCACCACTTGACCACTGCTTGACCACTGCTTGACCACTAATACCTGGTACCCACCCCTTACCGCCGAATGATACTACACTATATCCATTACAATCAGCGATCTTTAGCTTTCAAGGTTTCATTTGTAAGACGTGTTATGTTAGTGAATAAGTCACTACGACCCTCTACATAGCACTACTAGCCGCTACCCACCCCTTAATAAATTTAAGTAAGCTATACCCGCTAAAATCATTAAAATCGGCCATCTTTACTTTTTAATGTTTTCATTTGCACCCCGTATGATGATAGTGTATAGGCAGCTACGACACTCTAAAAATCACTAATAGCCGCTACCCACCCCTCACCAACGAATTTCACTAAGCTATACCCGCTAAAATCAATATTATCGGCCATTTTTACTTTTTAAGGTTTTCATTTGTAACCCTGTGCTGATAGTGTATATGCCACTACGACACTCTACAAAGCACTAATAGCCGCTACCCATCCCTCACCAATGAATTTCACTAAGCTATACCCGCTAACATCAATAATATCGACCATCTTTACATTTTAAGGTTTTCATTTGTAACCCTGTGATGATAGTGTATATGCCACTACGACACTCTACATAGCACTAATAGCCGCTACCCATCCCTCACCAATGAATTTCACTAAGCTATACCCGCTAACATCAATAATATCGACCATCATTACATTTTAAGGTTTTCATTTGTAACCCTGTGATGATAGTGTTTAAACCTGAACAGCCTAGTCTCACCCCAGGCGCCCACCCCCTCGCCACCACCCCGCACCCCGTCGTTATTTATTTTTATTTTTTATTTATTTTATTTTATTTTTTAATAATTAATTAAAATTTTTATACTCTCACTCAATAGTTATCTGCCCTTAGAAACATAAAATCTTAGAATTATCGCCCTTAGATATGACCTAGATATCACCCCTTACACCACCCAACTATAGGACCGAGGGGGAGTGAAAATCAGCCGAGGTCAAGGTCAATTGCCGGATTAATCCGGCAAATGATACCCGTTTTGCGCCTTTCTAACTACTTACATGCGTTTGGAGATCGCAAGAAGTGGAGAAGCATGATCTCCTACCTCAGTCGGCAAGGTACTTGGTGATGATGAGCTCAAAATTGTCTGGGCATTGTTTGAGAAGGAAGGGAGGACAGGAAGACAGCTAGTTACTTTAACTCATTATGCAGTAGCCTAGAATATGTGAATGGCCAGTATTTCTTGCGAGAAATCTGTCAATGGATTGTCTTTAAACGTGGTAGAGAACTAGCAACTAATGAGGGTGCACCGAAGGCGGTTTTGAGGACAGGGCTTCCATGGTGAAAGTGGACATCTCTTCACTTGAACAGAGCAGTCTTCTCTCTCTCTCTCTCTCTCTCTCTCTCTCTCTCTCTCTCTCTCTCTCTCTATCTATCTATCTCTAGATCCCTCTTTTTCTTTATTTCTATCTCTTCTCCTTTATTTCTCTCTGTGTTTCTCTCAGCCTCATCGGTCTGTCTGTTCATCCGCCCGACCGGGTCGCTTAAAAGACAGAAACCTATCCATTCATTCATCAGTTTTTCCGTCACTCTGCCTGTCTCTCTCTGTCTGCCTGCCAGCCTGCCTGCCAGCCTGTGAGCCTACCTGCCCTGCCAGTCTGCCACTCTGTCTGTCTGTCTGTCTGTCTGCCAATCAGTAATTCTTCAGTCAGTCAGTCAGTCAGTCAGTCAATCAGTCAGTCTGTCTGTCTGTCTGTCTGTCTCATAGACTAAACTACTGTAAAAATCGAAACTGTTTGCAAATGACAAAGAAGATTAAAGCATGCAATTACGACCGCGTATTTGTGTTCAGATTTCTCCGTGAACAAGCTCTCACCAGTCCTGAGTTAAAACACATTATGTTCACCCACTTGCAGCTTCCTTGGCATCGTGACGCTTTAATGGTGATCATAAATACGATGAATATCATCATCACCATCACAGCCATGATGATAATACATCTGATGTTTATCACCATCACAGCTATGATGATAATAAATCTGGTGATTATCACCATCACAGACATGATGATAATAAACCTGACGATTATCACCATCACCATCACAGCCATGATGATAATAAATACAATGATCATCACCATCATCATCACCATCACTATCACCATCCCAGCTATGATGATAGGGAAGTTTATAGTGATGAAAGATATGGAGATGATCACTATAATGATAACATGTTCTACTTTTCTAGATGATGGTGTAACCTTTTAACCCTTAAAAAACAGTGTTAGTCATGGTGCTGCATGTTTTATGAAGCAACAGTGGCTGAGCCATATGGGATAGAACCCAGTGCAATGATGTTGAGCCGTGTGCTTCAAACCCACTTTCAGTGTGGTGGAGAATGTTAAGGTATTACACAGGCTGTAACTGGCTTGTCCATGTTTCAATGATGTTGAGCCGTGTGCTTCAAACCCACTTTCAGTGTGGTGGAGAATGTTAAGGTATTACACAGGCTGTAACTGGCTTGTCCATGTTTCAATGATGTTGAGCCGTGTGCTTCAAACCCACTTTCAGTGTGGTGGAGAATTTTAAGGTATTACACAGGCTGTAACTGGCTTGTCCATGTTTCAATGATGTGGAGCATATTTCTTCTTCAGCTGTTTATGGCTGAGATACTTAAAACATCGTCATATTGTCCCAATGTGGAGCGTGTATGCAGCGTTTAATGCATGCAAGGTATTGTTTGTGGCTTGTGTGTTTAAATTGTTCTAAAATGTGTTTAAAATCAAAGGAATACATTGTTTTAAACAGCTAGAAAACGTTTAATGTACTACAACAGTGGTTCTCAACCGGTGGGTTATGTCCCCCTCCCCCCAGGGGGGAATTTTAGGGTTTCCGGAAAGGGGGGGGGTGGGAGGGGGGAAATTAAGATTATTTCAAGATCGCATTAATACAAGAACCAGTTACTTGATACTGTTTTTCCCTCTAAATTTTACGGTTCTGTACTTCTCGCCCTAATGAAATTCCCGCAAATCACGTTTTATGTAGATGTCTAGATTTGTTCTAGTGTGTGTTATTAAATTTAGCTTCATTTTTATGTATACTGTGTAAAGATGGGGAGGATTTATAGGGAGGACATTCGAAAGGGGGAGGGGGGGGGGGGAATGACGTTCTGAACATATGGTAAAGGTGGTGGGGGGGGGGGCTTGAGCCAAAAAAGGTTGAGAACCACTGTACTAAAAAGTAAATCGCTGGTCGTTCCTTCACTCAATGAGATTGACAATGTTTAAATCTACTAAAAGTGTATCACTACTGGTCATTCCATTTTTAAATGAGATCGGGAATGTTTAATGTACTAAAAAGATATTACTGGTTGTTCCTTGTTTCAGTGAGGTGGACACAGTTTTCTGTATTAATTCATGACAATTCGACCAACAGTAATGCAATACAACGTAACTATAAACGGGAAATCATTAAAACAAGTTAGAGAATACAAGTATCCGCGCAGTGTATTCATATAAGATGGAAGACTACATAAAGACATAACAATTAAAATACGGAAAGCAAACAATATTAAACAGCACCTAGCCTAAACATAAACATATCGACATGGATGAAAAACGAAGCTGGCAGATGCTTTAGTCGTCCGAACGAAATGTTAGCGATGCCAGAAATGAAGTCCCAGAAACATACAGGCGTAAAATCACATCATGTGAGATGAAACGCACAAGCAAAGCAGCTGGAAAATTTGAACAGATATATAAGCAAATGATAAATTATGAAAATGTGTAGGGATACAACTGATGACTGACTTTATAGAACACCACATATTTAATGCTTCGGATATTTAGCTAGAATGGAACATAATGTTCTACCTGCGAATATCGGGATGCAAGGTGAGAAGACAACCAAGAAAGAGTTGGTA
>OY992885.1:45350166-45375166 GCA_963921405.1 Cepaea hortensis
CGAACATTTTAAACATAGTGCTGCAAACACAACCGAGTTGCAAAATTGTACTGAGTCACCATTGTGTAAGCTGTAGCAAGATGTGTCAACACGATGGAACAATATTTTTATTACGCTAGAGTCTTCTACAGGCCCGAGAAGCATTAACTGTCTGCAAGTCAGATGAAAAGAAGCAATACTAAGGTCCAAAACTGTCAGGTTCAGATTGGGAGAAGATTTCGAAATATGTCAAAGTTTTGGACTTATTCTGCCAGACCACGGTCCTGCTTGACGGTCAAGATTATTTTTCATGCAGCCGTGTATTGCCACTATCATCGTTGACAAAGCATATGACTGTACAAGATGATGATCCGGGCTACATTGCTCAATTTAAGGCAGCATCTTTTAATGAATTCAGTCTTCACTAACAAAAGAAACCACCAGAGGAGACACGAACAAAGGACAGCCGCCGACCATCCCCCCAGCTGACGTCACAGACATAAACGCTTACATAACCAGTCCGAGATAGGACTTACTCGTACGAGCGCACAAGACAAGAAACAGGGTAAAAATACCCACAAAAACCACGGATCTCAACAATAATCAAAGCTGAAGAGGCAGATTTAACGAGACCAAGTTTGGAATTTTTTTTCTTTCGAAAATTGGAATTGGAATTGGAATGACTTCAGTGAACGTGTAGCTAATATGACAAGTATTGAAATACTACAGATTGCAACAGCACTTGATCCACGCTACAAATACCTGATGTTTTTGTCAAAAGATGCAAAAGAACGAACTTGGTGACGTATTGAACAACAAATAGCAGTTTAATGGAAATTAACTATTAATTAATCGTTAATTTTTCAAAAGTTAACTATTAAATTTAAATTAATCGGTCGCAGCCCTAATAATAATAATAAATTTGTCCCGAAGCAGCAGTTTTCTGCTATGCATTTTTGATATGATAGTGCCATCACATTGTGCAGGCCTGAGTGCATTCAGGAATACGTGGTCAGTCTTTTCTCATTTTGGCAAGCGACGAACCCTCTTCCGTCGTGTTCATGACATTACCGAACAATTCGCTGTCAATGGCGTCTTGAGACCGAAATTCACAGGTGGTGTTACAGTAAAATGGTGTAGAGTTGAGAAAGCCGGCAACTGTGGCGATGAGGAAGTGAATGCGTTTCACAATCCAGCAAACCGGCTTCGAAATCAACTGCAATCGACTTGGAAGTAGACTGTCTGGTGTTGATTTTTAACAATGGTATGAGCGTCGTCGTTCAGAAAGCAATGGCAAATCTCTTCTTTTTGTTTCTGCTCTGTATCCTCCATTGGGGCATGCGCCCTGAAAATGGCGCTTGGCTGGGCAGTTTAAAATAAATTTCATTAGCTCGCATTGAACACGCTGGAATAACTTTTGCATGTGGACTAGCTTTCCCTTTTATTATTAGATTTTCCCACGCCAAAAAGGCGAGCTTACTCCAACTTCTGATGTACTTGTAATTTACGTCTCCAAGTCAAGGACGAGAAGTCAACATTTTAACTCCAACCGAACGGTGTAGGGTTGAGTCCGATACCTCGCCATTAGCACACCGGAAGTTTAAGAGCGAGCGCTCTTATCCATTCGGTGTGCTGTGATAGATTTCAAAGCGCCCAGCGATGTTTCACATGCGTGACTCCTCCGAGTTGTTGGCCATCTCACTCGGTCACCAGTCTCCAATCAGGACTGTGTTCTTGTCCCGACCATGCCATGCTGCCAAACCATCAAGGTGTTTTTTTATCCCTTTGTCTTCCTATTGCTCTCTTCCCATCAAGCTTGTCAGTTGTCACTAAACTTTCAAGTCCATTTCTCCTCATAACATATCCAAAATATCTTGACTGTCTGCCTCTATTTTCTCCAATCAATTCCTGTTTTTCATTTATTTCTTGAAGGACAGTCTCATTTGATATTCTATCAATCCATGGTATTCTTTGCATTTTTTTTCTCAAAAACCACATTCCCATCGCCATTAGATGTTTCTCAGGTTGTTTGTTAATTGTCCATGTTTCACACGCATACAGCAATTCGGATCCTATTTAGCACTTCAACACTCTTTTCCTCACTGCATGTGAATGGCGACGGAGCAGCTTGGTTTTACTTAGAGGGGCGCTGGTGTGTTTTTCTTGGGAGGATTTGGTGTATTTCATAGCCGTTTTTGGATTGTTTTCATAAGAAACCATCTTGTTCTTCTCATTATAATTCTGAGTAGAAGCATAGTGACATGGTTAGATTCCTACAAGTAGCAAGAAAAACAAATGCTGCGATGATTGTAAAAAAACATGCAACAAATTAAATGTATGACACACACACACACACACACACACACACACACACACACACACACACACACACACACATACACATACACACACACACACACACACACGCACACACATGGACAACAAGGAACACACACCGGCATTAACAATTTGAAAATTGGCATTGTGACAAACAAACATTCTCTAACAAACATAACTTGTTGTTGTCTGTTTATTGGCGTCTTTATGTTTCCCCCCTAGCTGCTTTTCTTCGCATGTGTATTGTTGGTTTTATGATGATGCTACCTCTTGTCTTCATTGAAAATATGGCTGAGTTTGTGTTTATTCCGAGAAGAAGGATCTGAAGGCAAACTGATTAGTTTTCTTGAGAGTTCGATTATTATGCCGGATGACTAACATGACAATTATTGGCTAATCGTTCTAGAATGTAATAGTTTTGACACGAATTTAAGGAATATTGTCAAAATAACAAAACAAACACACACAAAACTGCCATCTACTGCCTATAGTACCTTGCAATGTAAGGCATGAGGCGGGTGGGGGGGGGGGGGGGTGTCTTGAGTCTGAGGAATTAAGGCCGCCTGGCTAGTGCAGTTGCCGCGTGAGCTGTGCAGGTTAGGATTTTGTTGTTGCCCCCGACAGAAAAAAAATACACACCTTACCAAGGATTCTAACCCGGGTCTCCCGAAGGAGAAACCGGCGTTCTGAGCCACTCAGATAGCAACTCCCCAAGGAATAGTAAATAATTAAATTTAAAGCCTGCTAGATTTCATTTCCAACCATTCAACTATTCCTCAATAGGTTATGTTTTTGTCTTTGTGTACTATTTCACCGCTATTTATCACTGTATCTCATTTTTTACTATTTTACTGTTGTTGGTGGCTTTATGCCGATCTCCGTGGCGAAGTAGTTACGGACGCGGTTCGTAATCCCGGATACCCGCGTTCTAAATTCAGCTGCGCGCGATTTGGAATCAGTTGTGCTGGTTTTTTTTTTTACGAAATGGTATGGGTGCCGGTTGTTCAGAAAGCAATGGCAAACTATTGCACGTAAACTTGCCAAGAGATCAACAACAACAATCAATGCTGGAGTTGACTGCACGTCCTGTAAAGGATATGAAACTAACTTTAAAAACTGTGGCTTTATGGAGCCGTAGTAGGGCAGTGGCTAGTCTCTCTTGGTCCAGGGTTCGAACTTGCATAGACCCGGATTTGGAAAATTGACCTGACCTCCCAGGTCGACCCAGTTTAAAAATGAGAACCAGGAAATGGCTTGGGAAGTGAAGGTGGACGGCGTGATACTGACCACATCGCCCATGAGTGTCAACTGCTCTTAAATGTATGGGTCCAGCAACATATGCTTACGTGTTAAAGTGTCCTTTACTTTACTGTTCATTTTATATAAACAGGTAAAGTAACAGACCTATTTACACACCTTCAGGCTCATTCTGCATATGTGTTAGCCACATATTTTGTAATACACCAGTGGGCACTCGAGGAGTAAGGGGTTGCATTGTCTTGTTATCTCGAAGTTTAAGAATGAGCGTTCTTACCCATTCGGCCATGCTGACCTCATTATTATTATTTTCATTATTATTATTACTAATATTATTATTTTCTTTTGCGCTCGCTCGCTTTGAACTCAAACGTAGTCCATACATACAATTTATAGTAGTGATGGACTGAATTTTGCGTGTGGGTTAGCTTTCCCTATTAACGGTGCCCCTCGCCATCAGACCAACCCAATCCGACTTCAAAGTTACATGTAATTTACGTCACCAAATCAAGGACGACAGGTCAACATTTTAGTCCAGCTGTCCGGTGTTGGGGTTGAACCCGCTACCTCGGCTTCAGCACATCGGATGTTTAATAACACGCGTTTTTACCCATTCTGTTATGCGGACCTGCATTATTATTATTATTATTATTATTATTATTATTATTATTATTATTATTATTATTATTATTATTGTATTCGTTTAACATTTACATTGGAACAAGCAGGCAGATGTAGCAACAGACAAGGGAAATAATAAGCGAGCATTCACATATATCACGCGTCAAGCTGGCTAAACGACAGATACTAAATAACGCAAGAGTTGGTATTGCTGATCAGTGGCCAGAAAATATGAGCACTAACGAACACGCACACGCACACAAAAGCACACACACACACACACACACACACACACACACACACACACACACACACATTCACAGACAGAGATAGAGATAGAGATAGAGAGAGAGAGAGAGAGAGAGAGAGAGAGAGAGAGAGAGAGAGAGAGAGAGAGAGAGAGAGAGAGAGAGAGAGAGAGAGAGAAGATCGTCAAACAATTCTTAAACGGCGCACTTTATGTCCTATGACCTTTACTTCTCTCTGTTGCTTCTTTGAGTGCATATCAATGCCCCTGCATGCATACTTACTGCTATTTCAGTGGTACTATGGCATCTTCTCCGATTAATAGTTATGTTTATGACATAATCACGATGGCACAATGAAAAGATCACGTCTCGTCTTTACATTATCGTAACATGCAACACCCAAGGTGAGGGTGCGTGAGTGAGTGAGTGAGTGAGTGTGTGTGTGTGTGTGTGTGTGTGTGTGTGTGAGTGTGTGTGTCTATGTGTGAGTGTCTGTGTGTGAGAGAGAGAGAGTGTGTGTCTATGTGTGTGTATTCTTTGACCTTTGCTTGGTCAACAAGCATTTCTGAGACCTATGGTGTCACAAGTAGGCGTCTGAAGAGTACGGGTTTAGTGAACGCAGTGACCAAATTCCCCAACAAATCGGTTCAAGGGTTCGAAATCAGCCACAGGGCAGGCGATTTGGGAGCAGATCCCTCTGCATTGATTTCAATGTCATGAGAGTCAGCCGTTCAGAGAGCAAAGGCAAACTACCGAACTTTGCGGATAATCATGAAGATATAAAGAAAATGAGAATACGAATTACAAGAAGAACAAGCAGTTGTAAGACAGGGCAAAGGAACCTGGAACCATAATGTTCAACTGGAGAACTAGCTATCGTTGAGACATGCAGAGTGTAGTTTAGATCATCATACTTGTTTCACAGACTGTCGGCTCTGTGATGAAGGATTAATGGACACAATTCGTAATTCCGCATACCGCGTTCGAAACACAGCTGCGGGTGATTTGGCAGTAAGCCGTATTTCGTTGGTTTTCATAAAATGGTATGTCTGCCAGTTTTTCAGACAGCAATGGCAGCCTACTGAACGTAAACTGGTTTAAGAAATCACAAACAGTTGATAAATGCTGGGCTTGACTGAGAAGTCCTGTAAAGGATATGCAACTAACTTTCACAGACAACAGACAACCTTCGACTGTGTGAGACCATTCAATCCCACCTACATGCCCACATACATAGCCATAGCCAGGCCAGTATGATGTATGCACGACCACCCACACGTCCATGCCACACTCATATCATCTAACACACCCACAACGCAGACACACAGTTAGGTGGCCTCGACTGAGGCAATAGTTGAGGGAAGCCACCTTCTGAGCACGCGCATTGCAAGCTCATAAATTACCACTCTAAACAACAGAATTGTTGTGTTTGAATCAACAGCCCACCTGCAACATTGAATTGTTTGTATACACTGCCTAACTGCAACATTGAATATTTCGAATTCCAAGAATTCTCTGCTGCCATATGTTTCTGGTAATGGTATTGTCTGTAACCCAAAGACTGCAGTGCTTAATTTGATCTTTGGGGGTTTTGCTTCAGTCTATTGTATACTTCTTTAACGCATACAATAACCGTGCTTTATTTCTATTGCACATGCATCTGCATATAGACATGTTTAGTGGGCGATCTATTTACCTATTTACTTATCTACTAAAATATATGTCTACCTGTCAATTTACTGCAAGCGTCTGTCTACCTGTCAATTTATCTTATTACAGATGGATGACAGGCACAGACATACAGACAGACATGAAGACGCACCAGGCAAGCAGGAAGACAGACATTCATACAGACAGAGGGGAAGATGGACCAGACAGACAGACAGAAGAGAGATAGATCGACAGACCGACCGACCGACCGACAGACACACCGACCCAACGACCGACCGACCAACCGACCGACCGACCGACCGACCGACCGACCGAGACAGACAGACAGACAGACAGACAGACAGACAGACAGACAGACAGACAGACAGATAGATAGACAGACAGATAGATAGATAGATAGATAGATAGATAGATAGATAGATAGATAGATAGATAGATAGATAGATAGATAGATAGATAGATAGATAGATAGATAGATAGATAGATAGATAACAGAAAGAAGAAAATAACAGGAAGAAGCAAAATTGTTACATGAAGTTTGACGAAGACAAAAAGAAACGAAAGCTAGATAATACTTTAATTGAAGAGAATAGCTTGAAGATATGGGTATAGATACCACATTGTTGATGCAAGTACTGTGATATTTCTGGGAGTTCATGCACCCCGTGACTCTACATTCTTTCTACCTCTAGGCCAAAGAACGACTAAACAACAGGAAAACAGAAAAAGCAGAATCCGAGCTCATTATGTAATCAACAAAATAAAGGACGCTTTTCCTTCACGGACTTGTCCAGACACATCTTCGTGTTATGGTCTTGCCGCGTGGTGTGGTTTGTCTGGTCTGTCCACAGTTTTCTGTCTCGTATGCTAACATTCATGTCTGGTACTGATGTGCTACCATGCCGTGATGTTAAACTGCCCAGTATGTTTTCTCTTGGTCTCTTCTCGTTTCCCCTCCCCTCCAGCTCCAATTCTTGTTGATGTGTGGGAGCGTTCTAAAAGAAGAAGAGGAATAAGGAGGAGGAGGAGGAGGAGGAGTAGGAGGAGAGAAGGAGAAGAAGAAAATTTGCCTAGCCTAGAGCAATTATTCAGAATTCGAATTTGTTTTCTTGCTTAGCTGTCGAAGCAACTTTGTTCATCTGAACGTGGAATGGAGAGACTAAGAACGTCGCAAGAATACAACGTATATCTATCTATCTATCTATCTATGGGGCTTAGCTGCGTGTGCCACAGAGTGGGTGTTGTGTTTATTAAGATTGTAACCATCATGTCTACCAGTATAGTGTATAAAACCGTTCAGTGCATCGACCAGTAGCGGTGTTGAATGGAGAACTAACTGTAAGAAGTGCTAAATGAGGACACTGGCACTAGGACTCTGACAGTAGGTAATCCACGAGATTAGTTGCCTTCTAGTGGCATTTCCTTTCCATTGGGATCATTGACCTACATTGGGTGACCCTAGATCGATCCCCAGACCTACTTGTAATAAAAACAAAGTAATAGAAAAAAGGCTGACATAAAGCAATCCCATGCAAGAGCTGTGGTTGAAAGAAACATTTCACATGTCCTCAGTCACGGCTTTACGAGATTAGCTCAGCAACTTCATTTCCTAGCCCGTCTTTCCTTTCCAGCAGACCTTTGAATCTATTCATCGAGGTTAGGACGACCCTACAGCCGTATACGAGCGAGGTAAGACCCGGGACCGATGTACTGTTAAACCTTAAAGGAAACGAGAACTCCAATTAGGGAAATACCCAGTGTTCCTCACAGGAAGCCACTATTTGTAGGTCGGTAACTTGTATCTGACATTATTTTGCTTTGTTTTGTCCTGGCTCATTTACACCTCCTCATCCTCCTTATCATGATCATGATCATCATCATGATCATGATCATCATCATCATCATCATGATCATCATCGTCATCATCATCATCATGCGCCCTGCGAACTGGCCAAGTCGTCATTGCATCTCTACAGATCTCAGTCCTTGGTTTTCTGGATCAACTCCGTTGATGATAATCCTCCATGCCATCGTTTTAGCCTACACAGCATCATTTCTGTAGGTCTGCTTCTTCCTCTGTACCTACTTATCTCTCCTGTTGTGACGATGTTCTCCGATACCTCTCTTGTCATTGCTTGATCAAACCTTGTTCATTTCTTTCTGTTCTCACTACATTGTGTAAATACAGTTACGTCCGCTCTTTGCGTTCAACGGTTTGTGTACCAGACGAGATGCAGATGCCAGGCAAGAATTCGCGCAATATTTTATTTATGGCGTCTGTGATAAAGTTTACTAAGAGCAAACATTATTTTAGACATTTTTATGTATTTGTGCACAAGTAAATTAACTACAGGCACGCGTCAACATTTGGATTTTTCAGCTTATGTCATGCTTAAAGAAGTACACGTAACTTAAATGTGGTGTGCTATATTGTCATGATTAAAGAAGTACATGCAACTTAATTGTGGTGTGCTATATTGTCATGCTTAAAGAAGTACGTGCAACTTAATTCTAGTGTGCTATATTGTCATGCTTAATGAAGTACATGTAATTTAATTGTGGCGTGCTACATTGTCAGGCGTAAAGAAGTGCATGTAACTTAATTGTGGTGTGACATCTTGTCATGCTTAATGAAGTACATGTAATTTAATTGTGGTGTGCTACATTGTCAGGCGTAAAGAAGTACATGTAACGTAATTGTGGTGTGCTATATTATCATGCTTAAAGAAGTACATGTAATTTAATTGTGGTGTGCTATATTGTCATGCTTTAAGAAGTACATGTAACTTAATTGTGGTGTGCTATATTATCATGCTTAAAGAAGTACATGTAACTTAATTGTAGTGTGCTATATTGTCATGCTTAAAGAAGTACATGTAACGTAATTGTAGTGTGCTATATTGTCATGCTTAAAGAAGTACATGTAACTTAATTGTGGTATGCTATATTGTCATGCTTAAATAAGTACATGTAATTTAATTGTGGTGTGCTATATTGTCATGCTTAAAGAAGTACATGTAATTTAATTGTGGTCTGCTATATTGTCATGCTTAAAGAAGTACATGTAACTTAATTGTAGTGTGCTATATTGTCATGCTTAAAGAAGTACATGTAACGTAATTGTAGTGTGCTATATTGTCATGCTTAAAGAAGTACATGTAACTTAATTGTGGTGTGCTATATTGTCATGCTTAAATAAGTACATGTAACTTAATTGTGGTGTGCTATATTGTCATGCTTAAAGAAGTACATGTAATTTAATTGTAGTGTGCTATATTGTCATGCTTAAAGAAGTGCATGTAACTTAATTGTGGTGTGCTATATTGTCATGCTTAAATAAGTACATGTAACTTAATTGTGGTGTGCTATATTGTCATGCTTAAATAAGTACATGTAATTTAATTGTGGTGTGCTATATTGTCATGCTTAAATAAGTACATGTAATTTAATTGTGGTCTGCTATATTGTCATGCTTAAAGAAGTACATGTAATTTAATTGTGGTGTGCTATATTGTCATGCTTAAATAAATACATGTAACGTAATTGTAGTGTGCTATATTGTCATGCTTAAAGAAGTACATGTAACGTAATTGTAATGTGCTATATTGTAATGCTTAAAGAAGTACATGTAACTTAATTGTGGTGTGCTATATTGTCATGCTTAAAGAAGTACATGTAACTTAATTGTGGTGTGCTATATTGTCATGCTTAAAGAAGTACATGTAATTTAATTGTGGTGTGCTATATTGTCATGCTTAAATAAGTACATGTAATTTAATTGTGGTGTGCTATATTGTCATGCTTAAATAAGTACATGTAATTTAATTGTGGTGTGCTATATTGTCATGCTTAAATAAGTACATGTAACGTAATTGTAGTGTGCTATATTGTCATGCTTAAATAAGTACATGTAATTTAATTGTGGTGTGCTATATTGTCATGCTTAAAGAAGTACATGTAACGTAATTGTAGTGTGCTATATTGTCATGCTTAAAGAAGTAATTGTAACTTAATTGTGGTGTGCACTATTGTCATAATTAAAGAATTACATGTAACTTAATTGTGCCGTGCACTATTCTGCTACTTAAATAAGTGTAACTTAATTTGCAACTTAACTGATTGATTGATTGATTTATTGATTGATTGATTGATTGATTGATTTAGGAACCTTCATCACAGCATTCGGGGCATTCCAATAAGCGCTCCGTCCCCATCCTCAGCAGCCAGCGAAGAGTTCCAACACTCTTAACTTAACTGTGGTGTGCAATATTATCAACTTAAATGTGGTGTGCACTATTTTTATGTTATTCATTTTAGAATTTATAATTTAAGAATTAGAGGAACGACTGGCCGAGTGGCTAGAATGTCGGATTCTCATTTGGGAGACTCGGGATCGAATCCTCGGTAAGGTATGGGTTTGTTTGTTTTATTTTCCTGTCGAGGGCAAAAAGAAAACCTAACCCGCACAGGTCGATGCGACTGCACTAGCCAAGCAGCCTTAATTCCTCAGGCTCAAGAAACACCTACCCCAATTCATACACCACAAGGTACTATATGCAGTAGATGACAGTTTGACACTCATTTTTTTTAAATTTCGTCTTTGATGTAACATTTTATACCATTTTCTTTTTGCACATTCTGTTACCAAAACGTCCAACAGTTGTAACTTATTTACATTTTCAGCTGTTAATACGGTGTCATCTGCGTGATGTAGTATAACCTCCAACTGACATTCCTGGCCTATCTTTGATCATACTCATATTGCTTCGTGAGCGAGAGAGAGAGAGAGAGAGAGAGAGAGAGAGAGAGAGGCAGAGAGAGGTGAGAGAGAGGGAGAGAGAGGTGAGAGAGAGAGAGAGAGAGAGAGAGAGAGAGAGAGAGAGAGAGAGAGAGAGAGAGAGAGAGAGAGAGATCTGATGAAAAAACACATCATTGTCTTACTCCATGCTTTATCTTAAGATCAGGTTGTGTGACGGTTTATTCCATGCTCAGTCTTCGTAGACTTAGAAGAATCGGACATCTTAGGACTAGAATCTCACGCTGAGCTGTGATGTTCTTCATGTCGGTGACTAGAATCTACCAAAGGACATCTTTTTTGGTGAATTACAGATGGGTAAGAAATCTAGGGGTCGGCCTCTACTACGATACAAAGATGTGTGTAAGCGGGACATAATTGATACAGGCATTGATAATGCACATTGGGAGCAAGTCGCCGCTGAACGTGTTGCATGGAGGGCAAACATCAGAAATGGAATAAAGACACAGGAGAAAATTATTGCAGATAAGTCACACACCGAGCGTGTGAGACGTAAGATTGTGCATGATGGTGGAAATGACCACGTGTTCACATGCACCCACTGTGAACGAACATTTACAGCGCGAATTGGCCTTATCAGTCACATTCGCTACCGCCATAGGTAAAGTTATTATGCCTTTTTAAAGCACAAACTATCGTCTGCCAAGACGGCAAGGAGCCAATGTTATCATCATAAACATCTTTCACTACATGAAAAATTTGATCTGTTTCTGTTATGACTTTTCTATCTTTTATTATTCAGGATGCCTGATGATGTACCTCATTGATGTTTCTCATTGCATTGCCTCATTGATGTATCACTAATGTACGTCTATGTATTTCTGCGAACTAGACGATTACAGTAATTCTAACTGTTATCGGTATCTGGCTCATTAATATTTTTGATAATTGCTTTCACTTCTTTATTAAAACTTACGGCTGAACGCCTCTAAATCAGAATCCCGCCCGGATGTGCGACGATATTCTTATTCGCGTGCTTGGCTGGTGGGCCGGTGGTGCGAGGCTGCTATCGGAGGGTTTGCAGAGTTTCCGGCTTGGGTCAGGATGGCGGGCCGTGTTTTCTTCTAGCTTGACTTAAGTCGGATGATCGGCGGCTTGACAATCCGCCATCATAAATCTCGCCGTTGTTACAGAATCAGATTTCTGGCTCTAAATGTTAGCGCCATGCACAAACAAGGAGAGCCACGACTTCTGCCCTATGCGCCGCCTTAGACCCAAGATGAAAGACTAGACTTGCTATCTTTATTTCCCATTTTGATTTCCAGTAAATAATTGAATTATTCTGAGATCTTGTTTGTGTCTATTAATTTTATCGTCTTTCAAAAATTTTATCAGTCCGTCATGCTTCGCGTTATCAAATTAAAATTGTGTAATCTATACAGCACACGATTATGTCTCTCACTGTCTCTATTGATCTCTATTTTAGTATTCGTAATATGTCTTTCGACTTGTTTTTACCTTTCCCTTGCACAAATCAATACTGTTCTTCACTAATTTCCATCTTTATTTTCCCTTTTCTTTTTGTTCTTCTCATTATAATTCTGAGCAGAAGTTTAGTGACACGGGTTGACTGTACGAAATTCTGCGCATTCATTAGCTCCTGGCCTTGTGGATAGAGCTATAAATACAGGCTTCAGCAGGTAGTGTCGTTGGCCATTTGTTACCTTTTCGCTTATTCTTAGCCGCTAATTAATTGAGCCACCGATGTAGTCCAATTAAGCGAAATAAACTCCATGCTTCGACGGATCATTACGAATCAGAGAGAGAGAGAGAGAGAGAGAGAGAGAGAGAGAGAGAGAGAGAGAGAGAGAGAGAGAGAGAGAGAGAGAGAGAGAGAGAGAGAGGAACGAACTTTATTTTTCAAGGGTCACAAATTTGACACGCAGACCAGCCTTACACTTGGACCTTTAACTAACTTATTTGTGGCACATCAATTATCTATTGTATTGTGCATGTTACATACACACACTCGCACGCACACACTCACACACACACACACACACACACACACACACACACACACACACACACAGAGGGTGGGGGAACGAAAGAAATTTATTTTTTAAGGGTCACTTACTGGACACGCATTCTCGTCTAACATCCGGCCACTTTAAACACACATTTGTTTCACGTCAATTATCTATTGTGTTGTGCATGTTACATTCACAGAGAGAGAGAGAGAGAGAGAGAGAGAGAGAGAGAGAGAGAGAGAGAGAGAGAGAGAGAGCGAGAGAGAGAGAGAGAGAGCGAGAGAGAGAGAGAGAGAGAGAGAGAGAGAGAGAGAGAGAGAGAGAGAGAGAGAGAGAGAGAGAGAGAGAGAGAGAGAGAGAATTCGGAGATAAATTCAAGTGTATTCATACTTGAACACTATGCTCCAACTGTTCCCATATCCTCCAGATTCATCTAAAGGAACACGCTTGAGGATCTAAAGATTGGCTTCACGGATTACCTCCATCACACGCGATATTACCAACTGGTGCCGCGGTCTCCTGATTGATTAAGTCTACAAGTAGAACGTCTCAGCTCAGCGATGAGATTCTAGTCACGAACAAGTAGAACATCGCAGCTCAGTGATGAGATTCTAGTCACCGACAAGAAGAACATCTCAGCTCAGCGATGAGATTCTAGTCACCGACAAGAAGAACATCTCAGCTCAGCGATGAGATTCTAGTCATGAACAAGTAGAACATCGCAGCTCAGTGATGAGATTCTAGTCACCGACAAGAAGAACATCTCAAATCAGCGAAATGATTTGTGTCACGGACCAGGTGGGACGCAGAGGTGTTTCCAAGGCACCAGGGCTGGGTTCTATACTGGCCAAGACCTATTGACGCGTCCTCACCGAGCGTCCTGGGCAACAGGTGCCTTCGGGGTCCTGGCTGAAGTCAGTAGGATCGTTGATTCCTCCGAAGTCGGAGAGTGTCTGCCTGCACGGCGAGGAACCACCAGTCTGCACACCAATAAGCCAGACATGGGACAACGGATGCTCACGCAAACCTCAGGTCCTGTATGACACCACATTGATGTTGGACAACAGGATGTCTTCATCCGGCATACAGGACTTCGCGCTGGAGTTCACAGCCAGCGAACATAAGCAAGCAAGCAAGCACGGACCAGGTTCCCAATATCAAATATTATAATATCTCCGGCGGGTCAGTGTTGAACTTCTTGCCAGTGGCCAGGTTCCCAATATTAGAATACTAGAATATTCCAGACCTATGATGACGTTTTTGTCAGCGGCCAAGTTTCCAATATTGGAATACTATAATATCTCAAACACGCGCCTGTGGCTTAGGGGATAGTGAGATTCGCAGTTTCACAATGCCCCGAGTCGAGGATTCGAAACCAGCCGCGGATGATTTGGAAGCATGCAACTTTGCATTGGTTTCCATGGTATTAGACGTCGGCAACTCAAAAATCTATGGCAAACTACAGAACCAAAATTGCCAAGTAAATCACAAACAAATAATAAATGGTAGAGTTTAGGCAGCTTCCTGTTAAGCCAATGTTTACTTAACGGCCGACGCCTCATGTCATCGAAATCAACACTGAGAACACCTGGTAGTATGATTAGAAAGCTCTTTCTTTATAACTGACAGGGCCAACGAATTAGAGGGGGACCTACACACTTACGTAGAAGAGAACTTGAGACAGCGGTGGGTAGCATTCGGAAGACATTGGGGGGGGGGGGGGGGCATAGCCGATAACAAAAGATAGGACGATTTGAGGCGAGTTCGTTGAGGGCCAATGCTCAGCTGGAGATTAAGCAAAAGGTAGGATGGACAGGGGTGAGTAAGTTAAGGGCCTGGCCACGGGGGAGTGAAGAGAGGCAGAAGAAGAAGAAGGATATTATTACCCACTGCGATACAGATTACCGCATTTTAACGGAAATATATTTGCGGTTTTGTTCGGCAACTATTTCTTGTGTCACCAATTTAAGGAAGTTTAGAGTATTCGTGATGTTAAATTTCCCGAATATTTCAAGATAGCTTTAAAAAAGGGACCGATTATTTTATATAGTTTCTCCCTCCTCGGTTTACGTGTGTACATCTCGTGTTTCTGAAATTCGTTTCCTACACAGAGATACAGAGGGAATTTTTCAAGCGTAAGTAGATCCTTATGTAGATGTATTTGTTTGTTCTAGTATCTGTTGTTAGATGTATCGTCTATTTTTACGTAAATCTTGTCATTTTCGTCTATTAAAGTCGGGAGGGTGATCTCAAACTAAAAGGATGAAGACTGCATGCTCTCGTGTACCATTTCAATGGCCTGAAATAGCCGTTTCCTTGTCAGCGATGACTATTTAATATTGTTATGGAATATTCGCAGCTTTTGTCAAAATGCATCTATCTACGCTGGCTGACAAGACTCGCGTGCATTCCACGCGCGGTCTGACGTCACACAGATGACGTGAATATGTATATATCTGTGTGCGTGAGTGTATATATAAACCGGCAGAGTTATTTTTCCTTGAGTTAGACAGGCCGCAGTGTTAATCTCCCTTAGCGACAGTGTAAACCGATAGTTGTGTGAGTGTGTAGGTAGGGTCACAAAAAGTGAAAGGTCAAAATCGTTTATTTCTGTATGTCCCGTTTAAAGGATAAACATGCACACAAACATTAATATCTCGGTTTAAAATTGACCTACAGACTTGAATAAGGTACCGTTGGATTTGTTTTTTCAAGAGCTATCCAACTATGCAGTTATATAATTCAAAAGCAATTTAGAAAAAGGTACTAAAGTGGCTACCACTACACAAGATGATAATAATATTATCACCTTGTGTGGTAGTTTACTATTTTGACATATTGTCATAGAAATGGGGTTAATCGGTGTACTTCTTAAGCAATATAATTTTTTTTTTAAATGCTACAGATATTCTTTTATTAAAACAGTACGTAAACAAACATACGTAGTATTGCTTAGCGCTCACAGAAGGAGAAGAAGGAAGTTGAGACCAGAGGACGAAC
Source organism: Cepaea hortensis (assembly GCA_963921405.1). NCBI lineage: Eukaryota > Metazoa > Mollusca > Gastropoda > Stylommatophora > Helicidae > Cepaea > Cepaea hortensis. The sequence continues at coordinate 45,366,066 of OY992885.1, forward strand.
TAGACAACATAACATTTGAAAGCCATAGATAGTTACCGAAGCAGTGTCTAGTTGGTCATGCGTCGAAGTACACTTGTTCCTGCAGCGAGGCGCTGTAGTCATTTGGAGGTGACGGGTTCGTAATAGCTTTCAAATTGTATGTTGTCTAGTGCGTCCTCTGCTATCTACTTCCTTCTTCTCCTTCTGTGAGCGCCAAGCAATACTATATGAGTTTGTTTATTTTCTGTCTCAGTGGCTTCAAAGGGTTCCCCAACACACACACACACACACACACACACACACACACACACACACACACACACACACACACACACACACTGTTGCTATTTAGTCTTTTACCTTTTGACATTTTCCCAAGGATAGCACCTAGTCAGCCTACTCCTTGAATCACACATGTTTTGATTAATCTGGTGCCGTAGTCTAATAATTTATAATTTGGAGATTTTTGACAAAGCAGCGGCCTGTTCGGTTTGCCCATCACACTTTCAAACCATCGTAGGATTTTTACCAAGAGCAGCGTGCACACATATCTTCTTATTCTGTATCCCTCATCTGAGAAAGTTATGCGTCCTAGTCACTACCCGGGAGTTAAGGAAAAGTTAAACATTATCGGATTTACTGTTTGTTAAAATAATCATTCACAACCACTAACACACCCCCGCACCCAAAGACACGAGAGCCACTGATGAAACACAGGATGCCTGAATAGGCCAAACCTAAAATGCCCTTTTTCAATATTATTATGTAAATTCTATTGCAACGCCACGGGCAGTAATGTATGCATCATTCATGTCAACTGCGACCCGTCTGGGCTACGAGTATTTAGGAACGAGCCCAAAGCGAGTTTTGCCGAGTCTATTATGACGTATACGACTCTTGACGATATCCATGAATGAAATACATGTTACTTTGGGAAAGTGCAAAGCTAGGCTTTAAAATAAATGCGTGCTGCGACGACTTCCGCACCCCTGTTGTGTGTGTTGGCGATCTCGTGTCTGTATGTGTGGTGTCTGTCGGTGTGTGGGGGGTGGTCTCGTGGCTGTATGTGTGGTGCCTGTCGGTGTATGTTGGCGGTCTCGTGGCTGTATGTGTGGTGTCTGTCGGTATGTTTTGTAGCGCACTGTCACCAGTGCCAATCGTGAGCATGTGCAAACGTGGATGTTTGTGTGCATTAAAGTCTGTCTGTCTGTCTGTTTGTCTGTCTGTCTGTCTGTATCCCTAAATGCTGCAGGCCTTTTGCTGAACGTAGCCATTAACCCCAAGGTGGTAAGTGGTTATGTGTGTGGGTGTGCATGTGGTTGTGTGTGGGTGTGTGTGTGGCTGTGTGTGTGCATGCGTAGTTGTGTATGCATGTGTAGGTGTGTGTTTGGGTGTGTGGTTGTGGTAATTATCTATCTGTCTGTCTGGCAGTATGTCTGTTTTGTAATATTGCTGAAGGAAGATGTCAAGAGAAAGTCTCACATGTAGAAGTTCTTTCATGGACAGCGAACTAATCTTGAACACGGACATTCCCCGATCACGTGGTCTTAATGTGCAGCACAATTATATACCGTAGCACAATGCTCCTTATAGCCTGGTATGTTTCAGTCCGTTGAGCCCACAGTTGTTGAAGTGTTACATAGAACCTATACTGTTGAGTGGATGTGAAGCGTGGACAATGAGCAGACAAGCTGAAAAACATCCAGTGGCAGTGGAAATATGGTTTCTAAGGAAAATACGAAGAATATTTTAGACAGACAGAAAAATAAAACTATGAGCAAGGCCTACAAGAGGCAATTGAAAACCTTAAACTGATTTCAGCAATTAGACGTAGACAGTCAATGTGTGTGTGTGTGTGTGTGTGTGTGTGTGTGTGTGTGTGTGTGTGTGTGTGTGTGTGTGTGTGTGTGTGTGTGTGTGTGTGTGTGTGTGTGTGTGTGTGTGTTGTCTGTCTGTCTGTCTGTCTGTCTGTCTGTCTGTCTGTCTGTCTGTCTGTCTGTCTGTCTGTCTGTCTGTCTGTCTGTCTGTCTGTCTGTCTGTCTGTCTGTCTGTCTGTCTGTCTGTCTGTCTGTCTGTCTGTCTGTCTGTCTGTCTGTCTGTCTGTCTGTCTGTCTGTCTGTCTGTCTGTCTGTCTGTCTGTCTGTCTGTCTGTCTGTCTGTCTGTCTGTCTGTCTGTCTGTCTGTCTGTCTGTCTGTCTGTCTGTCTGTCTGTCTGTCTGTCTGTCTGTCTGTCTGTCTGTCTGTCTGTCTGTCTGTCTGTCTGTCTGTCTGTCTGTCTGTCTGTCTGTCTGTCTGTCTGTCTGTCTGTGTGTGTGTGTGTGTGTGTGTGTGTGTGTGTGTGTGTGTGTGTGTGTGTGTGTGTGTGTGTGTGTGTGTGTGTGTGTGTGTGTGTGTGTGTGTGTGTGTGTGTGTGTGTGTGTGTGTGTGTGTGTGTGTGTGTGTGTGTGTGTGTGTGTGTGTGTGTGTGTGTGTGTGTGTGTGTGTGTGTGTGTGTGTGTGTGTGTGTGTGGACGTTATGAAAAGAAATAAACTAGAACACTTGGTGACAACTGGGAATATTGAGGGGAAAAGAACAAGGGGGAGGCAGAGAAGTAAATATCTGGATGGCTTGACCACATAGAATGGTCGGAACAAGAACACACAGCTGATCCACGACTGGTGATTGTTTAAGATGGCGAAATATGACCGTCCACGCTTGCCGGCATGGCACATGATGATGATGAACCCACTCTTTATACTTTTCTCGTTCTTTTGTCTTTTTCACTTCTATGTCTCATTACATATTGCAGAGTATTGCTTACGCCAGCGATTTAGTCACCACTGGTCATTTTGCCTCGTCCACTACATGTTTGCTGTTATCTAGAGTTACCAGTGTTTAGATGCGCAGCAAATGATTTTCCATATCAAAGAGTACATTTGTGCACCAGGGGCACATCTTTAACCAGTTGATTTGAGCTAAGAACTGGCATTACTAACTAAGGACATTCCCATACGCGCTCCGTCCCCCTCATTCAACAGCCAGCGACGAGTCACACTACTAATCGTTCCCACCGCTATCTGATTGAAAGTTCTCTTTGTCTTCCCTCTGAGTTTTGAGATTCTACCAGAACCCTTGCCAATCCCCCGCAATCTCATCCTTTCAACATACTGGTTCTCAGTCTGTTCCTATATCTTCTCCACTTGGTACCACAAGCGCACGACCACCTATCCCATGTCCATAGGTAATCGACCACCAAGAGGTGCATTCCCTGCCATCCTATCAGCCTGTTCATTCCTCCGCACTCCCGCATAGCCAGGGCAAAAAATACACACAATTCTTACAATCTGTGACCTCTGAAGCGAGGTGAGCCATTCCACACGAAACATTCCTTTCTCCACCTTACTAAGCTTACTTCTTGAGTCCGTGATGAAGAAAATGTGTGTCGCAATGGTCTTCTCTAACCAACGGAATGCTGTTATGACTGCTTTCACCTCCATTCTCATGCTGGAGGTCGTAGCCTCATATGCCAGACTCTCCTTTTTTAAAGAATCGTCCATAAGCCTTCGCAATGAAACCCCAACCACTCCGTCTGTTTCTCACCACTGACCCATCAGTCTAGATCACTATGTCATAGTGCGGCCTATTGCCCATTCTCTGCACTCACGACCCAGGGTCACTATTACATTGTGCCTGTCCGTCATGTCTTCCGGTATTTCAACCAACTCTTTTTCACGATTGATGGTCTTTAGATCACGTACTTGACGTATAGATATATCTGCCTGTGCCATCCAGGACCTGCCTAGTCTTAGTTTATGACCCTTGACCATATCCATTGCTGCATGCAGCGGGTGATCCCTATCTGCAGCAACTCTCAGGTACCATTTGGCTTGAAGGACCCTATGCATATTCGCCATTCTTGGTAGCGCCTGGATATGCCTCATGCATATAACTGGTGTGTCCTTTGTGCACCCCAGGATCACCCGCATGGCCGCATTATATATGCGTTCAACCTTTCAAGCTGCCTCGTCGATACTGTCAGCAGCCCCAAACCATATTCAGTGACAGATATTATTAACTATTGAAAGAGCCTGTAAAGCATCTTCTGCTCTACTCTGGTTGCCGCCATCGCCCTCAATGCATTTAGTCCCCTACCAGCTTTCACCACCAAGACTTCCACATGATCCTTAAAAGTCAAACACCTGTCAAAGGTGATACCCAAGTACTTCAATTTACTCTCTCTACTAAGAGGACATCCATTCAATATAATACCTGGGACATATGCCTTTACAATCTGGCTATCCAAGGAGTACCACACACCCGATGCCTTGTCTGGATTTATAACGGTCCCTGCGTCCCTGCACCACTCGGCCATCCTGTTTACTGCCGTCTGTAAGTCTTTAATCAAACTTTCACTGCCTCTGCCCTGTCTGTACATCAGCACATCATCTGCAAATGTCAAGATTCTACCAACACCTGGGGACTAAATAGCTGCGACTTTGCCGGTGTAGACATTAAAGAGCTCTGGGGACAATGCATAACAGCAACCTCATTTTCATGACCTGCTATTGATTCATATCTTCCTTGAATTGTAAGTTAAATCTGTAGCGAGCTTGATTTATGCAAGAGAGTTTTTGGTGTACAAAAACGACGATACAAGGACACATTGAAAGCCATATTGAAGAATAGTGTTTTGGTTTTGAAAACCTGAAGAACATTGCTGCTGATCGCTCTACTTGGCGTAGGTGGATATCCACTGACGATGCACTTTGGAACAGTGTATATGGGAGAATCTAGACTAAGGAAGCCATAAATGGAACAGTCTACAATCGAGGAAGCTTCAAGGTGTCGTGCCACACGGAACAGTTTATAAACGAGGAAGTTACACGGAGGCGTCCCATGAAAAAAACAAACACTTTATTATACAAGAAACTACCCAGAGGTGTGTCATACATAGAACAGTTTATAAATGAGGAAGTTACATAGAGAGACATCATACATAGAACCGTTTATAAACGAGGGAACTACACAGAGGCGTCCAAAGGCATAGAACAGTTTACAAACGAAAAGTTCCACAGATGTGTGCCGTGCGAAAATCTAAATTCGAGTTGCCTGTGTATGACCGACAGTCGACACGTCTATGTCCTAGTCGTCACATACACTACCGGACACAGGTTGGTCTAATCATCCACCCCCGAACGCGCTCTAGGAATAACAGATGACAACATGGTTCTCTTCGGTACTGATAAACAAACATCTCTGTCTGTCTGTCTGTCTGTCTGTCTGTCTGTCTGTCTGTCTGTCTGTCTGTCTGTCTGTCTGTCTGTCTGTCTGTCTGTCTGTCTGTCTGTCTGTCTGTCCGTCCGTCCGTCTCCGTCCGTCCGTCCGTCCGCCCGCCCGCCCGCCTGCCTGCCTGTCTGTCTGTCTGTCTGTCTGTCTGTCTGTCTGTCTGTCTATCTGTCTGTCTGTCTGTCTGTCTTCCTGCTTGTCTGGTATGTGTGTCTGTTTGTCTGTCTGCAGGTGTATGTCTGTGTGTTTGTCTGCGTGTGTGTCTGTGTGTGTCTATATATAGATTTGTTTCTATGTGTGAATGTAGGTAGGCTGGTAAAAGTCAAATCAAATCAAATCAACTTTATTTTAAGAGGGTCACAAATTGGGTACGCAGGCCCGTCTTACATTCGGCCCTTCCAATCACTCATCTTTCGTCCATCAAGAACATTATACATTCACATAGGGAGAAAAAAAACATTGTGAAATGAATGTTGTAAACCTAAACAAGGCAAATTACCATGTTATGGGGCCCATCTCCCACCTATCCACACATCACCCCACGCACACATCACCCCAACCACACACACACTCCCACCCACCCACCCACACACACCCAAGGACACATACATACCCCACCAACCGACCCATCCCCCTCCCGCACATCTCCCACCCTCACACACTGCCCTCACCTGTTCTCCCAACCCAAAACACACTCGCCACCCACACAAACACCCCCCACCAACCCACACATCCCGCGCCCACCCACATACACATCCTAACCCACACCCATCCACAACCCACACATCTTCTACCCACCCACACCTCTAACCACCCATCCCCCAACCACATATTCCCCACCCACGCACACACATCCCCCACCAACCCACACATCGCACATTCACTCACACACCCCCAAACCATACACATACATTCCCACCAACTGACATCTCCCTACACACACACACACACACACACACACACACACACACACACACACATCTCCCTAACCACCTATACATCCCCAATCCACTCACACACACACACACACACACACACACACACACATACAACCTCCACGCACCCACACATGACCTAGCCCACATCCCACCACACAATATTCCCAACCCACGCACCACACACACATATCCCTTACCCACACATCCTACACCCACATACCACCACAAATCCCCCACCTACACACCACACAATATCCCCCACCCACATACCACACAATATCCATACCCACACCCACACAGATACCCTCACACACACACCCCGCACATACCCCCACCCACACACACATCCCCCACAGACACACCACACATATCCCCAACCAACACACCACACACCTCTCCCCACCCACACACACACACATTCCCCACCCATCCACCAACACACACTCACTCACTCAACCACACATCTTCCACTACGAACACACACACTCCCAACCACCCACCCCCAACTAAACTTCTCGATCACACATATCCCCACACACACACATCATCCATCCACTCACGCATCCCGCCCGACACATACACATCCCTTACCCACCTATACATCCCTAAGCCACTCAGACACCCCCATCACACATTCCCCACTCACACACCACTCATACATACTTCCCCCAACCACCACACATCCCCTACTCGCCCACACATATCCCCCACCCATACACACAATTCCCGCACCCATCACATACATCCCCCACCCACGCACTGTCCCCCACCCACACACATATCCTCACCCACCCACCACAAACATACCCCCACCCATACACCATGCACACATCCCCCACCAACACACCACACACATATCCCAAACCCACACACCATTCACTTCTTCCACACCCATTCCCACACCCCTACTTTCACCCCCACACATCCATCCACACATCCCACCAACACCCACAAATCTCACTACCCACCAACACCCACACACCCCAACCCATCCAAACGCATACCCCCACCCACACACCCACACATCCCCCACACGTACATATCCCACATTCACACACATCCTCCACACACACACTCACACATCCTCACATCTAGACACATACATAATGCCTCACGTGAGCATTGAAACTAGTATGAACAAACTCTCACACTTTACTCATACACATACATTGACAATTGTCGTGAGCAGTCTCATAAAAATGTTAAACATGGAGAAAAATGTGTACATATACAGTGTTTGACGTAAAAAATAGTGATGCTCCCACACACAGAGATACACACAGAGACAGGCACACACACACACACACACACACACACACACACTCTCTCTCACGATCACTCATTCTGTCTCTTATTCACACTCACTGACTCTCTCACTCAAACTACAGTAACGTACATAAGTTTATGTTATATATGATAATCAAATGGTATTCAACTGATAATATGACAGATGAGAATACACAAACATATGGATTCGCGTGTTACATGACATGCGTGTTACATACACGTGTTACATGCGTGGTAAACAGATAGGTAGGGTGATAGGTAGGTAGGTAGAAAGGTAGGGTAGTAGTTAAGTAGTTAGGTAAGCAGGTAGGTATGTAGATGGGTAGGATTGTTGGTAGGTAGGATTGGTAGTAGGAAGGTAGGTAGGTAGGTGGGTAGGTAGGTAGGTAGGTAGGTAGGTAGGTAGGTAGGTAGGTAGGTAGGTAGGTAGGTAGGTAGGTATGCATGCTATTTTTCTACGAGCATTCCCTTTCCTGTTGTCTAGCAAGACGGAAACTGAATTTCGAAGCAACCTTGACTTTGTTGTAAACCAAGGGAAAGGTCGCAGCACCAGTATGTGAAAAAGGGCAGAAGAAGAAGAAGAAAGGTCGCGGCCGTGAAAAATGAATTATGGAATTATGGAGTCTATCAGATCTTCATATAAATGAACACTAATCATTCACAGACTTAACGCGCACAACTGCATTATAGCATTTAGATACACGTGTGTGTGTAGTAGATAAAAGGGTGTGTTTTTATTGACTGTGCGGTGTTTGAAAATATTGCCGGCCCAAGTTTTGTATTTACCTGTTGTGTTGCAGGAACTTTACAGAGGGTGAATATAAAACTTGGACGGGAAATATTTTCAAACATTGCACAGTCGTTAAAAATACCCCCTTTACTTTGCAGAACCTCACTCTCATCACAACTCGCTGAGAAGACGCTAGATCGTTTACTAGTTCCCCTGACTCATGCATGTTAATGTCCAGACTGTCTTCAATGCCTTGTGTGCAACGCCTTTATGTTTGTCGACCCTTGCTTTTGCTTTCAGATACTATGCTTTCCATTTCCGTTTTGTCCAAGCCACTCTAACGTTTATAGTGGTCACAATGTGTTAAGAGTCTCTGGCATCAAGCTCTTTGTGAGCCGGTTTTCTTGGAGGCCAAGGTCTTGTAAAATGTCCACATTTGTCATGTTCTTGATCATCGTTAGTCTAAAAGACATTGCTGTAACATTTAACTGATTAAGTGCAATAGGATTATCAATCGTCTTAAGCTACTTACTGTAAGCCATGGGCTTATATATCGCAGAAATGTTGTCACTGTGTTATAATACAACATATCTGTTATCACAGTAACAACTTTTAGGTCATAACTGTGACACACTCCTACTTCCTATTTTCCGCTATTTTTGTTTGGTCTAAACCTACGTTTTGTTTGGCATTGAGTCTGTTAAGTTTAAAAGCCTCGATTGTCCTGTTTAGTTATTGTTAAATGGTCCTTATTCACATGCATGTATTGCCAAACAAATATGTATATTACTGGTGCATATTGTTATGGCATAGTCTGTTAATGCTATCTAACCTCTGTATTACTATGGTCAGTTTTCTTAAGAATTATTAAGAAGAACTCCCATTCTTGTTAGTTATACAG
>OY992885.1:45380166-45477666 GCA_963921405.1 Cepaea hortensis
ACTGTAGTTCAGTCTTATCTGACTAAGACCTGAGTTGCAGTCTGCACAACAGAACAGGTTATATTATGTGAGTGCATTGTTGGAAGGTAAATGAAAAGCTGTTAAGTGCAGGAAGAAAAATCAAGTCTTATTTGCCTGGCGTTTTATGTTTTTGCTCTTCTACTTCATGTGGTTTTAGGCTTGCCTTTATTATGTTTATGAGTTTCATTATTAATATGTTGTCTGAGACGACGTTGATTGTATACGAGATTTGAATGCGTTGTATTGTCCGTATTTCTCTTAATATGTGTGTTCTTGTTCGCAATATTTGGTGTGCTTCTGCAGTTGCGTTTGTCATTATAGTTGTATACTTAGGATTCTCAACACAGAGATGAATCACACATAAAGATCTCCCCTTGTGCCAGAGTCATCTCCCATAGGCCACACAAGGAGAAACCTAGAATGGTGCGTGAACTCAGTAGCACCGGCAAGGATCCTCCAACTGTGCGTATACTAGGATCAGTTTTGCAGTACGCATTCTTTTGTTATAGTGTGTTCACAAATGTTTTCCCCCGTATAAACATTTACAGCTCAGTAACCAAATGATGGGAAATGATGAGATTTAGCATATAACCTTATCATTATGTACACCCCAAAAAATATGTTTGTTCTGGAGATTGTACAGCAGATCTCAATGTTTGTTTAATGCGGTATATAATTTACGGGTTAGAGATGAAGTGCATATTATGTATTGTATTATATTTTCCCAAGGAAACATCAGTGTTCAATAATGCATATTCTGTGTGGTGCACGGAAATTTCGTTATGAGTAGCACTTCAGATACTGGAACGGAAGTGTTTAGAGATGCCTTGCGTCGTTACCCGAAATGACATGCATTACTATAAAACAAGTTTGTTGGCGTGAATTCAATACATTTTTGCCAAAACATCAAAGAAATTTCGCCTTTTTCCGTGATTTAAGTTACCGTTAAACCTATCAAAGACATATTCATTGGGTGGGAGTAAATATAAGGCGACAGGAAAAATTTCAATAACTATGCAACAGGTACTCTAAAAAAAAATATTACGTGAAAAAGGGCAAACACTTGTTAACGAACTATCGTAAGATTTTCTTATTCTTGCAATTTCACCTTTGCCAGACGCCTATTAACAGATTCAGTACCAAACAAGAATTAGTTATGGATCAAGTAAAGATGGATGACGGAAAACTGGAAGTATGATTGTGTCACAGTTCTGACTTAAACAAATGTTAATATGGTAGCAGACATGTTGTATTATATATCAAATTAAAAGGAGTTGCTTGGGGAAAACTACTGTATATTACCCCATGGCAGATACGGGAAGTCGCTTAAGATGATTAATCATCCCATGGCAATTAATCAGTTAAGTAGACTCCTTCGATTGGTAACTGCAAAGAAACCTTTAAAGTGCCCACTGATCGACTACCCGACAATTAGAAGAGAATTTATTTGGTAAAATAGAGGATCTTATTTTGTAAAAATCCATCACTGACCCATAGCAATAAACTGCTTTGGGGATATTATAACAACCCAAACGTCTGAGCCGTGAATCGAACCATGTCTTCTGTAGCTAGAGGCGGACGACGTCTGAACCACTGCGCTCCTTGAGCGCACACTTATCTGTTAAGTAGTTCTACAACTGTGACCAGACTACAAGAGCTTCAAGCCAAACGGGTGCAGCTAGACAAGAGCGCCTTATGTTAGAGCCACAGAAACATAGTCGACCAACACAGAGCTGGTGCCATCAGTCGCTACAAGTTGATGGAGATACTGAGGAGGGGATCTGGGCATTTATGGACTAATAGTATTTGATTATATTGCGCTCGCTTTGAACCTAAGTGTAGCCCACAGGCACTACTTCTAGTAGTTAGTTAGCTGCATATCCTTTACAGGACGTCGCAGTCAACACCAGCATGTTTTGCTGTTGCGATCTCTTGGCAAATTTACGTTCGGTAGTTTGCCATAGCCGGTCTCCCTGGCGAAGAGGTTAACGACTTTCTCCGTAATCCCGTATATCCAGGCGAGGAACACAGCTGCGCGAGATTCGGCAGCGGATCGCGTCGCGTTGGTTACTTACGGGGTATGTGAGCCGGTCGCTCAGAAAGCAATGGCAAACTACTGAGCGTAATCATGCCAAGAACATCAACAACAGCTGAAAAATGCTAGTGTTGACTGCAACGTCCTGTAAGGGATATGCAACTTTAAAAAAAAAAGGTTTTCGATCGCTTTCTGAACGACCTGCACCCATACCATTTCGTAAAAGACCAACGCAAGACGGTTTGCTGCCAAATCGTCTGCAGCTGTATTTCGAACGCGGGTAAGCGAAATTACGAACTGCGTCAGTAACCCCATCGCCAAGGACAAGGCACTTCTAGTAGTGCTGGAATGAATTTTGCGTGTGGATTAGCTTTCTCCCTCAACACCAGGCGACCCTACTCCGACTTCAGAGGTACTTGTAATTTACGTCCCCCAAGTTAAGGACGAGAGGTCAACATTTTAGTCCAACTATCCGCTGTAACCAACTAATTAACTAACTAATTATCTGTAATTAATCTGTACTTGTCGGCATCTGTCGTTTAGGGATTTATGAATTTAAATTTCACAATTTCCCGATATGCAGGAGCGAGGGTTCGAAATCAGCAGTGGACGATTTGAAAGCAGATCGTTTTGCGTTGATTTTGATGGTATCAGGTGTCTGCAGTTTAGAAAGCAATGACAAACTACTCAACTTAAAAAGTTGTCCAACATATATAAGCAGCCAATATTATATAATATATATTACTAAGAGCCAATAAAAGTTAGGGTTGATTGCAACGTTCTGTAAAGGAGATGCAACTAACTTTTAGACTTTACAAAGATTTTAGAATTGTGCAACCTAATTGCTAAGGTAGTTAGTCGCGATTCCATCTTCACGGCTAAGGGTCGCCCCATATAACTCCGTTCCTGTGCCAGTGAATATCATACAAAATTCTCCCCACTGCCCCATGAGAAAAGTGGAACAGACAGGAGTCTCAAAATAGAACCCATAATAAACATAGAAGTAAACCGGAGCAACAAACTCAAAATAAATCACAAGTGGGGTAAGTTGAAGGCACCATAGCCAGAGGGTGTCGAAGATAGACAGAAGCAAACAACATCCAGGTTTGTTGAAGATACAACTTTGCATAATGCGCAACCAAGGGTCAGGACCTCTACTGCTGGAGATTCTTTGACAGCAACCTTCGCCTGGGAGATTGCACTGGATATTGATGATAGTGGCGATGATGGTGTGTTGACGTTGGTGATGATGATGATGATGTGTTGAAGTTGATAATGATGATGACGATGATGATGATGATGATGATTATGATGATGATGATGATGATGATGATGATGATGATGTTGATGATGATGTGTTGAAGTTGATGATGATGATGATGATGATGATGATGATGATGATGATGATGATGATGATGATGATGATGATGACGTTGTTGTTGTTGTTTTTTTTTTTTTTTTTTTTTTTTTTTTTTTTTTTTGAGTATATGATGAGGATGTTAGTGATGATAATGATAGCGATGTTTATGACCGTAATGATAATGTTGTTTATGGTGATGTTGATGAGGTTTATGATGACAAATATGATGTTTTATGATGATGTTTATAAGATCATACTTTTAGGAATCATTTCTAAAGTATAGCCTTGCCGAGACGTCGAATAAACGTGGGCGGCACAAATACCACGATACACAGAACTGACGCCACTCCCTCTGAGCGTGAAGCGGGTTGTAGGTTCCACAATGGCTCTCTTGGTGGATCCAACAACTCTGAGAATCGTTCCTCTCCTCCCTATGTGGGGAGTAGGAAGAGGGAGTGACAATCTGAGTGATTAAAATAAGAGAAGGAGCAGCTGGCCGAGTGGCTAGAATGCCGGATTCTCCTTCGGGAGACACGCTTTGAAGCATAACGGCACACGGTGCCCATACAACCCCATATATTTATCGGCCATTCAGCACTCTCGGGGTGATATGAACAACATTGTTCAGGCCAACTTTATTTCCCAAGACATTTCTTACTAGCCATTTAAGGCTGAATTGACCCAGGTCAATTTTTTTAAAACAGCCTCAGATTCACATTCGAACCCATGACAACCAGGTCGAGTAGCCACTGAGCTACATCGGCTCTCTTGAAATGTTAGGCCTTCGCATAATGTATGTCATTACACAATGAGGTGAGTACATCGATTCTCTTCCTCGTTCCTCCCTCCCCTCACGGAGACTCCAAGAAAGTTCTAAAAATAATCCGGTAACCATTTAAATGAAAGTTGCGGTAGCGCAGTGGCTAGCCGGCCCGGCATTCATGTGCTCACTTCGGGTTCTTTGTATGTATATTATTTTTAATTGACCTAGTCTGCCAGATGGACTCAGCCAAAAACGTACCAGGAAATAGCCAACTAAGTAAAAGCGACAGGCCTGATATTGATCACAGCACCCCCTCGAATACCGATTGGTCTATAACAGGTGTCCGTAACCTACGGCACGTGGGCCAAGCGTATAGAACGCGGACTGATTTTCAACGGCACGCTCAGAAAATGTGCATGGAGTGCACGGTCTCATATCTATTTTTAATGACTTTTAATTTTCTCGCACACTAAAAGTGATTTCAGTTGACAGAGAATTTGCCAAAAATCTGTGCATTCAATTCTGAAGCCTGTGCGAAGCTGAATGTGACTGAATATACACCTGATAGAGGAAACGTAAATTACAAGTACCTCTGAAGTCGGAGTGGGTTCGTCTGATGCCCAGGGACACATGTAATAGAGAAAGCTAATCCACAAGAAAAATTCAGTCCAGTGCTACAAGAAGTAGTTTTTGTGGGCTATGCTTGAGGTCAAAGCGAGCGAGCGCAAAAATAAACAAAAAAAAAAAAAAAAGCAGCGACATGCCTTAGAAATATATTAGATTTATTCTTCGGCTTTATCAGGTTTCCGAGCTGATGCCGAGGGACAGGAGGGGAATGTAATAATCTTAATACGTATCAAAAGGCTAAAACACTAGATAAAACATTTACTTTTAAATTGTGATTGTAACTGACTCTGAAAGCATGCTGAGAAGGGTGAGAACAGGCAAGCTTCGTGCCGAGTGGCTTGCTTCGCTTCGGAGGTCACGGGTAGCAAGCATCACCTGGATCTTTTCTCCTGGGCATGCCGGTGTGCGGGGGAATGAACAGTCGGACAGATTGGCTGGCTCGGCAGAACTTGGTGGAGTATTGATGCATGACAAGGCAGATGTGGTTGCGGCCTTGTGGCAGCACGTGTACACCTCGGAGGAGCAAATGGATCACCACAGTCTGGTTAGAATGAGGCAGCGAGGAGTGACGAGGGGATCTGGCCGACGCTCGACGCTCAGAGGAAAGGCGAGACGGACATATAATCAGATTGCTACTGGAACTATTAGTGTTGGAACTCTTCGCTGGTTGCTGAGGGTGGGGACGGAGCGCTTATGGGAATGTCCCGAATGCTGTTATGTCGGTTCCTAGATAAATCAATCAATCAATCATAAAACATTTACTTTGTTAAACGTTTAAAAATAGCTAGAATTCTTTCGTATGTTCAGCCTAAGCCCAAAATAATAATAATAATAATAATAATAATAATAATAATAATAATAATAATAATAATAATAATAATAATAATAATAACAACGCAGTGTTCATTGTTTGGTACAAACGGAGATTATCTTACCACACATGTTCCGCTGCTTGGAGCAGAAAGAAAGTAACAACCAATTTGAAGAGTTTGAGTATGCGAGTAGATACTAATATAAATATAATCTATGAGTGTTAGTTAGCTGCATATCCTTTACAGGACGTTGCAGTCAACTCCAGCATTTTTCCGGGCATGTTTACGTTCAGTAGTTTGCCATTGCTTCTATGAGTACTTGTAATATATTATTCACCAAGTTTCAGCCCGTGGGATGGCTGTGAAGCTGATAGTATATTCCACAACTGTTTCACGTGTGTCCATCTCTGCAACCTTATTCGTGGTTACATTGATAAATGTATACGAATCTTTTTTTAATATTCGTTTTCTTAGCTTACCCGTTACTTTTCTTTTTTTTTTAAAGTAGTGTGCCTTGTAGACTCTCGTTCGCATTTCTTCATATCTTTGGATGCATTAACAGATTCAGAGCCAAACAAAATGCATGTAGGTTGTGATCAAACATAAACGGACAGCGGAAAATAGAAATTAGAAATTTATGGTCGTCACTAGGAAGGACATACCAAAATGTAACATACACGTAAATGAGAATATTCTTAAACACGTGAATCGATACAATTATCTCGGAACAGTTATAATATTTGATGGAGATGCCTTGAAGAGACTAGAACAAGAATCGCCATGGCGAAGGTAGCTTTTTTGCAAGATGTAAAGCATACTGACCAATGTAAGGATGTTATTTGCCATGAGAAGAAAAATGTTGAGGTGCTACATAGAACCTGTACATTTGTATGGATGTGAGGCGTGAACAATGAGCAGACAAGCTGAAACACCTCTGATGGCTGTGAACATCTGGTGTCCGAGGAAAATGCAAAGAATACCATGGACAGACAGAAAAACCAATGACCAAATCCTACAATTAACAAGTTAAAACTGTAAACTGATTACAGAAATTAGACGTCGACTCACGGTGTTTTGGACACTTATGAGAAGAAATAAATTAGAGAACTTGGTGACAACTGCTAGATGGAGGGGAAAAGAACAAGTAGAAGGCAGAGAAGAAAATACCTGGATGCCTTGGCCACGTGGTATGGTCGAGACAAGAACACTGAGCAGATCCACGATTCTGATAATCTCGTGAGATGACGAAACACGACTACCTGCGCTTATCGGTATGGCACATGATGATGAGGAGTGTGTGAAGTTATGTATGTCTTAAATGATTTTAATATTGTAGCAGACATGTTATATTATGTTTCAAATTAAAAGGAGTAGCACAGAAGAAAAAAAATGACTGTACTGATATTTTAACTATAGTTTTGAGTTACAAGCCCCTTGCAGTTCCGAGAAGTTCAAATTAGACGATTTGGGTTGACCCCATAGCACTCAATCATTTAAGAATTGAGACTTTTCGTTGTTATTATCACTTTAATAAGTTTTCTTTCTTCTGTTTCCCGGAACATGTTCATTTGTAAATGTGATTCAATCAGTAGGTTGTTGACAGCACTAGCCCAACGGCTCAAACGTCTCTTAACTATAACAGAAATATAAGTAAGTTAGTAACTAAGTAAAGAATCCTTTTACACGTCATGGGAGTATTGGTCTTAAGGTGCTAGACCCATATTTGTATAGATCTTTTGACATTCCAAGAGTGACGTGGCCAATATCGGGCCCGACGCTTTCACTTCCCAAGACATTTCCTGGTGGCCATTTTAGGCTGGATCGAACTGGGTCACGTGACCTTGGGACGAAGAAGAGAATTGGACTGGGTATGATGTTGCCTATAATATTCGCAGGCCTGACCAATCAAATGCCAGTGGTAGTATCTGCTTTAACATTGCTTTTACCTTTTTCTTTCTTTTCTTTTTTTTTTTTTTTTTTTTGGTTAGAGATTTGTTTTAAAACGTATTTAACATATCCCCTCTAAACATGCCCGGACAGAATGGAAAATTGTTGTTCTCTGTGTTCACGACATGACCGCGTATTATTAGATGTTGAGAAATCGACGA
Organism: Cepaea hortensis; assembly: GCA_963921405.1. Lineage (NCBI taxonomy): Eukaryota > Metazoa > Mollusca > Gastropoda > Stylommatophora > Helicidae > Cepaea > Cepaea hortensis. The sequence continues at coordinate 45,387,893 of OY992885.1, forward strand.
TGGCAGCCTTTTATAGCCTTTCGACTGCACAGAGATTCCTGAAGTCTTATTAACTCTCTTTTCCACCTACATTGTAAATGTTCGGCTTTGTGTTTTAATTGTTTCAAGACCTACTAAACAGTGGTTCTCAACCTTTTTTGGTCCGTGCCCCCCCCCCCTTTCAACATATTTTCAGAACGTCATTCCCCCCCCCCCCTTTTCGTATTTCCTCCCTATAAATTCCCCCCCCCGCCCCTACACTGTATATGTAAAAAATGGAAGCTAAATTTAATAACAAATACTGGAACAAGTATAGACGTCTACTTAAAATGTGATTTGCGGGTCTACTTACGTTATAAAATGAATTTCAGAAGGGCGAGAAGTACAGAACTGTAAAGTATGGAGGAAAAAACAATATCAAGCAATCTGTTCTTGTATTAACGCGACCTTGAAATAATCTTAATCCCCCCCCCCCCGGGCAGGGGGGGGGGATCCCCACCGGTTGAGAACCACTATACTAACACATCCTAGTTGTGCTTCTTGGCAACAGGTCCCTTCAGGGTCCTGGCTAACGTCAGTAGGATGGCTGATTCCTTCGAAGTCGGAGAGTGTCTGCCTGCACGGCGAGGAACCACCAGTCTGCGCACCAATAAGCCAGACATGGGACAACGGATACTCACGCAAACCTCAGTCTAGTATGACATCACACTGATGTTGGACAACAGGATGCCTTCATCCGACATACAGGACTTCATGCTGGAGTTTACAGCCAGCGAACGCAAGCAAAGCAGCAAAGCAGAGAGACACGTTTTAAGTAAATTTGAATTGGGAAACAGAAATGATGCAGGTGATAAATTGGATTTTGAGCAGAAAATGAGTTAATTATAGCCAACACATTTTTTTAAACAACATCCAAGAACATTCTTCACATGGACGACCTAGGACATAACAACGAAAAACCATACGGATTATATTTTATTACAAAGAAGATGGATATCAAGCATAACATCAGCAAAAACTCTACAAAGTGCTGACTGTGATACAGATCATCAGTTACTAGAAGCATATGTGAAAATAAAACTCAAAAAGCTTACCCGAGGACTAAGGCCACTTCGTTTTGATCTCACAAAAATACCAGATGCATACACAACGTAGAAGTGAAGAATCGTTTTGGGGTCTTGATGTCTGTACAGGAGGAAATGACACCTGTTGAACTGGCAGTACACGCTAGAGATATCTTGATTACAGCAGCCAAAGATCTCATTCCGACCCAGAATAAGCAACATAAGCCATAGTTACATCAGACAGGTTAGAATTAATAGAAATAATGAAGGGAACTGGAAAAGAAAGAGGGAGAAACCGATAACAGTAGGATGAAGTATACATCTTTAACACGAGAAGTAAGAAACAACACAAGAAAGGACAAAAACCAATATATACGAGATTGTTGTACTGGAATAGAGCAATATCATAAGAATGGAAGAGATTATGAAATGTTCAAACAAATGAAGATATTGACAAGAAATATTAAACCTCAATTAAATGTTATCTGTAACAAGTTGGGAATTACCTTAACAGAATCTAGAAAAATTCTACAAAGATGGAAGGAATACTGTATGATATGAATGATTATGAGGATATGAATGGGATACATGAACCAATGACAGCAGAGACAGAACCTGAACCCTTTGTAGATGAAATTGTATGGGCAAAAAAGAACTTGAAGAATGGTAAATCGCCGAAATGTGATGAGATACCAGCTGAATTAATTAACGCGGGAGGAGAAGAAAGCATACACATCTATCACGCATTATGTAAACAGATATCGAAATATGGCACGTGGTCAAAAGATTGGAAGATAGCTATTTTCATTCCAATACCAACAAGGCAACTTGAAATTGTGCACCAACTATAGAACTGTTGCCCTGATCAGTCATGCAAGTAAATTTCTACTAAAATTATAATGGGACGACTTCATAAGAAAATGGAAGAAGAAATTAACGTGATTCAAGCTGAAATAAGACAAGGAAGAGGAACAAGAGATCACATACTCAACTTGTGTTTAATAGCAGATAAATTAAGAGAATTTAATATAAACCTATTCACATGTTTAGTGAATTATTCAAAAAGTATTTGAATGTGTACAACATCAGATACTTTGAGAAATCATGAGGAATATGGGCTTTCCATCACATGTAATATAACTCATAAATAGGCTCTATTTAGACCAACAAGCAGCGGTTAGAATAGGTGGCGAGAAAACAGATTGGGACATCAGTCAAGGAGTTCGTCAGGGCCGTGTGCCATCCCTTTATTTGTTTAACCCGTAGGGCGAAAATACAAGTATAATGAGAAATGTTAGAGATGATATAACCACGGAGCAATATGATATCCTAAATATCGGTTTTCATGAAATATCAGAAAATCGATATGTTAATGATACAGTATTACTGTCCACATGACATAATGGTATAGAAAATAATTAACCTCAACCCAAAAGAATAGTGAAAATCATAACTTATATCTTAACATAGCAAAAACAAAGATGATGCATACAGATAAAACTAATATGGAGAAAGAAATATATGTTAATGAGGGGGGGGGGGGAAAGAGGCCGGCCACATAGACAATGGACAGAGGGAATTACAGAATCCATGGGAATCTCGATTCATGAAGCCCATAAATGGGCACTCTCCCGCTGTTTATGATTCACCTCAACACCGCAAGGTACAAGAGGAACCTGATGAGATGAGATGATGATGATGAGATTATGAAAAATTGGAGGTATTGGAAAATGTCGAATATCTTAGGTCATTAATTATCAACGATGGTAATACAATGAAATAAATAAATTAAAAGACGAATATCTATAGCCCTTTCAAAAAGTAAAACAACTGAATAAATTGTAGCGTGGAATAGATTGACCTACAAAAATTAGATTTATAAGAAAATGCATATTTCCCATTGCAACATACGCCTGTGAGACCCTAAACAAGCTGAACAGAGCATAAATGCAATTGAAGATAAATGTTATAGACGGGTTCTAAGAATATTTTGGATACAGAAAAGAACAAATGCATCCATACGACAAGATCCGAATATTGAAGAAGGTTGGTTACTGAAGACCATAAAATACAGAAAATTGAAATATTATGGTCTCTTGAAATGCCATGAAAGTTTGGAGAGAACAATAATAAAGGGGTAAATGCCCGGGAAGAGGAAGGCCACATAGGAGATGGGTGCAGGAAGTAGCAGATAATCTCCAGATTGGTGTATCGGACTCGGGACCTTTTGCTTATGACCGAGAAGTTTTCCGGAAGGTTATTATGAGAGCTAGGTTCTGCAAAAAAACATACTATTGAAAGAATGATTGAGGAATCTTGAATGAAGACTTAATCAATCTATTTCAGAGTTCCAGGCGAAAGTCGTAAGCATACACATTAAAAATACAGGTTGCCGGGAAGCAGTTTCTTGGTATGTGTATGTGGTATGATAGTGCCATCACGTTTTGTAGGCCTAAATACACGGAGGTGGCCAATATTTCCCTCATTTAGCAAGTGACGAGCCCAGGCGTCAAACCCTCGTCCGACCGTGCGCATGACATTATCAGCGCAGCTCCCTATCAGCTTTACTAACACCCCCACGTGCACACAAACGATGATTAAATAGTCTCTGTGATTGTTCTACAGTCTCATCTAGCAGAGATCTAGTACAGTTACAGAGGAAAGCGCGAGACATGCCAGAAGAATGCATAGAACGAACCAAAAAAACAAAAACACAAAAACAGAATGCGCCAGTATGTGCAATAATTCCATCGTTGCCTGTGATTGCACTCAGTGCAGTTTGTTGCCGGCTGAGTTACCTGTGCAGATTGTGTTTACTTAACAACAATTAATTACTAGTTTGTTGTACATCTTTTGATACTGGGATAAAGGCGCTGGAGTTTCGATATGGTCACTTCTACTGACGTATATTTTAGTTACAAAGTGGACAGAGCATTGGCTTTATTAGTGTAGGGGTCCGTTTTAATCTTTAGTTAAGGCGGGGTTGAGGGGGGGGGGGTATTGTTTTATTACTATATGTGTGTATGAATCTGTATCGACTCAACCTTGTAGAAGTATAAGAATGAGAACCTCTTACTAGTTTAGTGTTTTTCTTTTGATATTAAAATTCTAATGGTACTAAAGTCGAGAGGGTAGACTTCGTTGCAACTGATTCTCCCCATCTGATTATGTCGCTCTCGAATGATAGAATGGCTGAAATATTAAATACGTATTGCTCAAAAATATCGAGCCACTATCGATTACGCGATTTCAGCCGTTGTTATGCAAACATAATGACTTCCTTTTAAATCTTAGACTGCGGTGAGGATAACATACTATACATTCGAATTATATCAGTGACTATGTATTTATTATTTCAGCCAAAGTACTGCTCGTGTATTCACCTTATGTAATATATAACTCTGTAGTATGAATAGCAACATTCATACAGGGTGGGGCAATATGATCTGACACATTTGTAACTTTAATAAAACTAAATTAGAATAAATGAACAAAAAAGTATTTTTATTTATCAAATGTACACATGATGCCATGACACGTCACTGGGTGATGATAGTTCTAATGATAGTGATGATGATGATGCACTCTATGCATATACATCACTTTTCTTTGCATATCCTTTACAGGACATCGCTATCAATATCAGCATTTTACTACTATTGTGATCTTTTGGGAAGTTTACGTTCAGTAGTTTGCCACTGGTTTCTGAGCGACCGGCTCACATATCCTGTAAGCTACTAACCCGGAGAGAACAGCTACCAGTTCTCGCGCACGTCACGTTACTCACGAGAGTATACGGGATTACGGAGAAAGTCATGTAACCCCTAGACCAGGGAGACAGCATAAACAGCAACTAGTTTAATAAAATAACAAGTCACTGGGTGATGATGATGATGATGATGATGATGATGATGATGATGATGATGATGATGATGATGATTATGATGATGCACAGTATGCATTGACATCACTCACTTGTTCACTCAAATGACAAGCCGCTGGGAGATGATGGTGCTCATGAGGATGATGATTAGGATGATGACAATGATGATGATGATGAGGATGAGGATGATGAGGATGAGGATGATGATGATGATAATGATGATGATGATGATGGTGCTGATGATGATGATGATGATGATGATGATGATGATGATGATGATGATTATGATGATGATGATGATGATGATGACGACGACGACGACGATGATGATGATGATGATGATGATGATGCATTCTATGCATAGACAGGACTACTTCCCTAAAAAAATAACATTATTTAGCTACAAATCGTGACTTTTCAACTTAACTATCTCCATACCCCATTACGGACGTGCGTAAATCCGCCATTGAATGGTTGCGTGGTGGATATGACATTGTTTGAAGTCAGCAGACGACGACGTCTTTCAAATCCTCTGTTACTCTCGTCACGCAACCCATAAATGTATAAATACAACTTTAGCAACAGCCCAGTCCATGTACATCGTCCTTAATTTAACTCTTAATATGCCAAAGGCCTCAGCACGTGGTGCAGAAAAGAAAGCATAACATTCGTTACTGTAAATAAAAAGTTGTTATGCTTTTCAAGACTTATTATCAATCCGTCTCTAATGTTTTATCTATATTGAAATATAGATGTTGCTTTTAGATCTTCGTAGTTTTATTCAAAGTGTATACCATCTTATATAGAAAAACACTTTCTCCTTAGACATATTGGTTCATTCTGCAAAAAGTGGTGATTAATTCTCCATTTTCATTCATTACTTAGGTGCGTGTTTCCCACTGATGTCAACATAGCCCGTGTTATCCGATCCTGTCTAGTCATTCATGTTACCCATCAACATTTGAATATTGCCGTGTACTGGATAGTTGAAGTTGTATACACAATCCATTTGAAATGATTCATCTTTGTCATTTCTTGGTGCGCAATACTGGATCACATCCGTTATTATGGTTATGCTTATGCTTATGATGATGATGATGATGATTATTATTATTATTATTATTATTATTATTATTATTATTATTATTATTAATAGGCTCTGGATTTTGCGGTTTTATTCTAGAACTCAATGCTTGTCACTCTATTAATGCTTTCTCTACCTCACTAGAGAGTATTAAGACCATCCCTTCACTGTATCCTGTCCTTCCTCTATACGGCATGCAAACAGTAATGTTTCATCTGGGTATATAAACGTGTTGCCTGCTCTATTTCATATTGATTGACATAATCACACACACACACGCACACACACACACACACACACGCACGCACACACACACACACGCACGCACACACACGTGAAAAAGTGAACGCATAATCTCAACGTTTTAAAAGAGGATAAGACACGGAGACAACGTATCACAAACATCAGACTCAGACCAGAGAAAAACTTACACATACAAACTGAAAAGATTTATGGAAAGAGAGCTAAAGGACGACACCGAGAAAACATTCGTGCCTGTAGTTTGTCATGGCATATATACTTGAGTATCTCTTTGCCTATCGAATTGCATGTTTTTATGTCTGTGTCGGCTAATCCGTTCAACAGATTGTCTTTCAGTTTCACTACAGGAAAACATTGTTTTGAAGCCTGTCTTTCTGTCTGTTCGTCAGTGGGTTGGTTGGTCGGTGGGTGGGACTATCCCATACGTCTAACACAGTCATTTGCATCTCTCTTGCAGTGTTTATCATTGTTGAATACGTGAATTGTTTGGCGTTTTCTATGCCATGTTGTATTCACGGGTGGTGTGCTGTAAATACAGCCACGCCAGTGTGCTTGAAATATCGTTTTCTTTTTAAAATTATTATTATTATTTCTATTGAATGGCGCAAGGACACGTTAGAGTGAACATCAATATTACTCCGCTTCAAATCACGTTATTTCAAACAGGAGAACGTAGTCCCTATGCTGAAACCCTGTTGGCGTGTTAAGTATTGAAAGCTTGTTGCAGATCGTTTTACAGGACTTTGCAATCAACACCAGAATTTATTTATTGTTTATGATTTACTATATAAAGTTAGTTCACTAGTTCGCCACTGCTTTCTGAACGGCCGAAGCCTCACACCATAGAAATAAACGCAAGGCGGTCTGTTTCGAAACCGCGCAGCTGATTTTTAGCCCTGGATGGGTTATGCCAATGAATTATCAAACTACGCATTTCACTATCCCCTAAGCCACAGCATCGGTACTCCGTAACTCAATGGCCACCAAAACTGTGGCGGGAAGTAACTCAATGGGCACCAAAATTGTGGCGGGAAGTAACTCAATGCCCACCAAAATTGTGGCGGGAAGTAACTCAATGGTCACTAAAACTGTGGTGGGAAGTGACACAATGGTCACCAAAACAGTGCCGGGAAGTGACTGAATGGTTACCAAAACTGTGGCGGGAAGTGACTCAATGGTTACCAAAACTGTGACATGAAGTAACTCAATGGCCACCAAAACTGTGTCGGAAAGTAACTCAATGGTCACCAAAACTATGACAGGAAGTAACTCAATGGCCACCAAAACTGTGTCGGAAAGTAACTCAATGGCCACCAAAACTGTGGTGGGAAGTAACTCAATGGCCACCAAAACTGTGGTGGGAAGTAACTCAATGGTCACCAAAACTGTGACAGGAATTAATTCAATGGCCACCAAAACTATGACTGAAAGTAACTCAATGGTCACAGAAACTGTCACAGGAAGTAACTCAATGGTCACATAAACTGTCACGGGAAGTAACTCAATGGTCACATAAACTGTCACGGGAAATAACTCAATGGTCACCAAAACTGTGACGGGAAGTAACTCAATGGTCATAGAAACTGTGGCGAGAAATAACACAGTGGTTGCATATACTGTAGCAGGAAGTAACTCAATGGTCACTGAAACTATAGCAGGAAGTAACTAAATGGTCACAGTAACAGTGGCGGGGAGTAACTCAATGGTCACTGAAACTGTAGCAGGAAGTAACTCAATGGTCACAAAAACTGTTATGGGAAGAAACTCAATGGTCACAGAAACTGTAGCAGGAAGTAACTCAATGGTCACAGTAACAGTGGCGGGGAGTAACTCAATGGTGACATAAACTGTCACAGTAACTGTGGCGGGAAGTAACTCAATGGTCACACAAATGTGGCGGGAAGTATCTCAATGGTCACAGAAAAAAGCGGTGGGAAGTAACTTAAGATGTCGAAATTCCTTCTGGCTTAAAATATATGGGTAATTGTAAATACCGGTTTGCATGAGGCAGGGATATTTTTATATGTCAATATGAGAGAGAGAGAGAGAGAGAGAGAGAGAGAGAGAGAGAGAGAGAGAGAGAGAGAGAGAGAGAGAGAGAGTTGAAGGAGGAGAGGCATGGTGAGGGTGAAGATGGAAGATACTGGACAGTCTGACATCACGGCACAGAGGTACATCAGTATCAGTGGCAGAACACAAGACAGAGGGCTGTAGACAGACATGTAGTATAAGAAGAGAAGAACGAGACAGACAGTCAGACAGACAGACAGACAGACAGACAGACAGGCAGGCAGGCAGGCAGGCAGGCAGGCAGGCAGACAAGCAGATGCTAACAGAGGAACATCAATATCGGGAATGATGGGCAGCACACAAGACAAAGGGCTGTAGACACATGTTGTACAGGGTGTTTATAAAGTCTCACAACACTTTATATGTAGAACAATTGTGAAATCTGAAGTACATGACGTCATCAAACGTGCGCAACTTTCCATCGTGAAGCAATGTGCAGCGAATGGCTGTCGTCTGCTGGAGTAATTCTTTGCACTTTAAATAGAATGGTGTTATCCACGGAAGAAAGAATTTGTTTGAACAAGTATTTTGAAATGACGATCGATACATGGATGGTTGTCCAAAGATTTATAACATGATTTCCTGATAAATAACCTCCTCATCGCGTTACGATTAGAAATTTGTTGAATAAGTTATAATGAATACATCACTGATACTTTTCCAGTTACCCCAAAATAGCTTTAGACCATAGCAGTGACTATTGCAACTAATTTAATGAAGTGTTTGATGACGTCATTTACTTTATTTTTCAAAATTGTTCTACATGCAAAGTGTAGTGAAACTTTACAAACGCCCTATATAAGAGGAAAAGAACGAGAGAGATGCTAACTAATGCCAAAGTAATATGGCGTTACCACTATCGTGAACAATGTTCCTTGACCGCGAAAGTGCGCCATCTATTTTCATCGCATATGCGTGTCTTTAACGAATCACAGATGCTACAGAATCAATGAGTATTCCGGTTTATCAACAGAAAAATAATGGTAATGTCTACAGATGAGAAAATGAAAATTAGTAGGGGGGGGGGGGGGGAGGGGGGAGGAGGAGGACTGTGAGTGTTTAAGTGTGAGTGTTTGTGTGTGTGTGTGTATATATATATATATATATATATATATATATATATATATATATATATATATATATATATATATATACATTGGCACCTTGCCGTCTTGACAGACGATAGTCTGTGCTTTAAAAAGGCATAATACCTTTACCTATAGCGGTAGCGAATATGACTGATAAGGCCAATTTACGCTGTAAATGTCCGTTCACAGTGGGTGCATATGAACATGTGGTCATTTCCACCATCATGCACCATCTTACGTCTCACACGCTTGGTGTGTGACGTATCTGCAATAATTTTTCTCCTTTTGTCTTTATTCCATTTCTGATGTTTGTCCTCCATACAACACGTTCAGCGGCGACTTGCTCCCAATGTGCATTATCAATGCCTGTATCAATCATGTCCCGCTTACACACATCTTTGTATAGTAGTAGAGGCCGACCCTGAGATCTCTTACCCATCTGTAATTCACCAAAAAAGATGTCCTTTGGTATTCTACCATCATCCATCCTCCCAATGTGTCCTATCCATCTAAGTCTACAAAGACTGAGCATGGAATACACCGTCACACAACCTGATATTTCCAATACTTCAATATTTGTGATTTTATCTTGCCACTTAATACCAAGTATTCTTCGCAGACACCGCAAATGAAAGCTGTTTAAACCTTTCTCTTGGTGTGATTAAGTTCACTTCACTGCCATAAAGAAGAGTACTAAGGACACAGGCTTGGTAGACAAGGACTTTTGTTTTGGCAGTAAGCTTCCTTTTCTCCCAGACTCGTTTTGTAATATGTTCATTGTTGTTGCTCCCTTACCAATCCTGATGTTGATTTCCTGATCTAGGGATAATTTGCTATTTACCTCTGATCCTAGATATGTAAAATGTTCTACTATCTCCAGTTTACCGTCGTCAGTAATGATTGATGGTACCCCATGTGCACTTTGTGACATAATCTGTGTCTTCTTTTTGTTAATTGTTAAACCAAATTCAGAACAAGCATTGGAGAATGCAGATAGTAAATGTTGTAATTATTCCTCGGAGTGGGTCGTAATTGCAGCATCATCCGCAAAAAGCAACTCTCTGATTAGAACCCTCCTAATTTTGGTCTTGGCCTTCAATCTCTGAGCATTACAGAGGTCGCCATCTGAGAGTGAGTGAATGTATATACCGGCATTCTGATCACGAAAGGTATATTTCAGTAGAAGTGAAAAGTATATTCCAAAGAGGGTGGGAGCTAGTACACAACCTTGCTTAACTCCACTCTTGATTTCAAACTCTTCTGAAGTTGCACCATCAAACTTGATTATACCCTTCATGCCTGTGGGTAACGACTCCACAATGGACAGAAGAGTTGGTGGGCAGCCAATCTTCTTTAGTGCCTTGAACAGACCCACACGACTGACCAAATCAAATGCCTTTGTGAGGTCGACGAAGGCAATAAACAGTGGTTGATTTGGTTCCTGGCATTTTTCTTGCATTTGTCGCAATGAGAATATCATATCAATGGTAGAAGCTGCACTATGATTCGGGTTAGACTTGATCTCCTAGGACTTGAAGTCTGCGCAGAACAATTCTGGCAGATACTTTCCCAACAGTACACAGAAATGAAATACCCCTATAGTTGTTACAGTCGCTTCGATCGCCCTTGTTCTTGTACAGCGTTATGATGCTTGAGTCTTTGAAATCCTGTGGGACTTGTCCTTCTCGCCAGCATAGCTCTATTAGCTGGTGGATCTGTAGAGTGAGTGTTTCTTGCCCACTCCTGATTACCTCTGTTGGAATCCCATCCTTACCTGGAGCCTTGCCAGGTGCAAGTTCATTTCCACTTAACTTCTGTTATGGTAGGAAGTGTGTCCAGGTAGTCAAGAGTTGGCAGGGCCTCTATGGCGTTGAGGGCATCATCCGCTAGTTTGATCGCACTTGATAAAGCTCTAAATCAGTGGTTCTCAACCTTTTTTGGCCCATGCCCCCCTTCACCATATTTTCAGAACGTCATTCCCCCCCCCCCTTCCCATCAAAAATTTGGCCCGTGCCCCCCTTCACTGTATTTTCAGAACGTCATCCCCCCCCCCCTTCATATTTCCTATCTAAACATCCCCCACCCCTACACAGTATACGTAAAAATGGAAGGTAAATTTAATAGCATATACTAAAACAAGTCTAGACATCCACGTAAAACATGATTTGTGGGTCTACTTACTTTATAAAATGAAATTTAGAAGGATGAGACGTACATAACTGTAAAGTATGAAGGGAAAAACAATATCAAGTAATCGGTTCTTGTATTAAAGCGATCTTGAAATGGTCTTCATTCCCCCCCCCCCCTGGAAACCCTAAAATTCCCCCCTGGGGGAGGGGGGGAATTTCCACCGGTTGAGAACCACTGCTCTAAATAGTGCTCTACCCATCTATCCATCTTCTGTTTCTTATCAGTGATGATTTCTCCAGTCAAGGTTTTCAGTGGTGCACATCATTTGATCATTGGACCATAGGCTTTCTTTATCATTTGTTTTCGATGTAGTCATATATATCATCATCAAGTGCCGTGCCGGCTGGCGTAGGCGTTCATGGCTCTCGACAGATCTCGGTCTTTGGTGTTCTGGATCAACTCTGCTGATCTTCTTCTTCTTCTTTCGTTCGCTTGAAATATGTCTATAACTGCAATGCTGTCTCTTGTATGAATTGAATTGTCTTTTTCAGTTCACACAGCGGTCCATAGAGTTTATCTTCCACTGTCGTCTCTCTAGGCCAGAAGGTTTGCCTAGATATTTTATATTTTGGGCAGTCTTGGAGCATGTGCTCTGCTGTCTGCGACGCCAATCTACATGTGCACATGGCTGTTTCACCAATCTTGAAATTTGTATGCATGTGGTTGCGTAATCTATTGTGCCCTGTTCTGAGGCGCAGAATAATGACTTGTTCTGGTCTGTCCATAACGTGGTAGTCATCTTGAGCAGGTTTTGGTGGCTTTCTGACTAATTTGATCATTCATTTCTTTTGGTGGTAAGTAACGGGCACACCAGGCTGTTCTTCTTTGGCTCCTTCCTTAGTCAATTGATCAGCTCTGTCGTTTCCGGGTACTCCACAGTGGGATGGTATCCACTGTATGGTGACCTTAAGCTGACTGCTAAGTTCAGAAAGTAGTGTCCTTAGTACTGGCAATTTCCCAGACAGGAGCGCCTCGAGTAACTCTGCTGATGATATTCCTCCATGCCACCGTCTCAATCTGTCCAGCATCATTTCTCTTGATCTGCCCCTGCCTCTCTTCCCCTCGATCTTTCCAGTTGTCACGATGTTCTCCAATGCCTCTCTTCTCATCACATGACCAAAGAAAGCTGTTTGTCTCTTTCTTATTGTTGTATATAGTGTTCTAGTTTCATTAGCCTCTTTCAGGCAATCTTTGTTAGTTACTCTGGCAGTCCAAGGAATTCGCAACATTAGTCTTAAAAAGCACATCTCTGTTGCTTCTAAGTTCTTCCTAATTTGTTCATTTACATTCCAAGATTCGCTGCCATACAGCAAAACTGGTTCTATATAGCATTTTAGCACTCTCTTTCTTACATTCTTGTGTGTGTGTGTGTGTGTGTGTTTGTGTGGTGTTGTGAGGGTGTGTGTGGTGTTGTGAGTGTGAGTGTGGTGTTGTGAGTGTGTGTGTGTGTGGTGTTGTGTGTGTGTGCGTGCGCGCGCGTGCGTGCGCGTGCGTGCGCGCGCGCGCGTGTGTGTGTGGACAGATAGATCACCCAGAGGGGAGATAACTCAGGCTTTGATCACTTTACCTTGAACCAAGAAAACGTGTTCAGGTATCTAGAGATACCGTGAGTGATTCGTTGTGTAATATTATCTGATATTCGCTTCCTTTACAAGCGCAGCCATCCTGACATGTGTTCACACCGTGATATACCTATTAATATTTATCAGGTGCTAATATAGTTTATTAGGCCTATCATGACGTTCGTGTGTGTAAATTCGGCCTATCATGACGTTCGAGTGTGTCCTAACCTGACATAGACTCTTGTTTCCAACAGTGAACACATATGAATCTAACACTTCGTAATCCTCCGTTAGCTCGCAAGGTGACATTTCCCATAATGCCGAGCGAAAACCAGCTTTTTCCTCTAGTGTGTGTGTGTGTGTTTTGTTGTTGTTGCTTTGTTGTTGTTGTCGTTGTTGTTGTTATCGTCTGTTGCTATTATGAGTTGCATTTATACCATTCTCGCAGACCCGCGTTGGAAGCTTGCCCTCCTTTGAAAAGCTAGTATACTACAAATAAAACACTTAAATGTTTATTTATTATTATTATTATTATTATTATTATTATTATTATTATTATTATTATTATTATTGGAAGGGGGGGGGGGGGGTGGTGTGAATATATCTGCCATAAACCGCAAGGTACTACTGTATTGGCAGTAAATGACAGTTATATTCTGAAAAAGTAAAGAACAAATGAATCTATTTTCGATGTAGTCACCACTACGTTCAATGCAAGTCCTTCAGCACCGATAAAATGCTTGGATTCCTGTAGAAATAAATTCTCCTTGTGTCGTGTGTACTCTTGCACCAGCTACTGTACCCCTTCATGAGACCGAAAAGTCTGTCACAGAAATCCTGCCGCTTTAAAAATGTCCTACTCCACTCATACACTTGCTGGACTGACAGCCATGCATCATCATATTGGACCTTCATTCGCCGATGAATTTCTATAGGTTTCACCTCTTCAATGATTAAAAACAAAACGCTGCTCATGTTTGGTGCATGGCGAAATTTGGCAGTCATCTTTAAACTGTCCTTATGACGTCACCGTATTCGTCCGCATCATGATGTCATGTATTTAACATCCTTGACACCCTTAACAACAATATTGACAGTATACAAGACAATGGCAATGTAATTTCTATCACACTATCAAGGTTTTCATTTGAAGCTCCCTTGTATAGACATAAACATGCATGTATCTAGTCTAACGCTCCATAACTGGATTGTGAAAACATGATTTTGCAGTGTCATCGTCGTGAACAGGGAACGAGATTTTAAACCCTCATGGCTATTTCTTTACCAATAGGCATGCTCTCTCATCCGTAAAGCTTATAATCACTCTCTGCATCTGACAGTTTGGCAGATCGGTTTACCACAAGAACAATAATTAATAGGTTCGTTCTACGTTTATTGTTAAACAATGGAAATATCTCAAGTTGAATGGGGGTTTCTATCATCGGCATCATCATCATCATCATCATTATGTACCATGACGATAATCTTGCGGAGACCATGTTTCACTATCTCACAAGACCACCACACTTTTGGATCATGATGTGTTCTTGCCCCAGTTATCATACGTGGACAAAGCCACCCACTAATTTATCATTTCGTCTTTCCCTCGCTCTTTTTCCATCAACTTTTCCAATTGCCATTAATTTTTCAAGTATTTCTTTACGTAACGTGCCCCCCCCCCCCCTCCAAATCTGTACATGTAATTTCTCTAATCAGTGTACGGTTTGTAATTTCTTTCTGAAGTGCTGGCTTATTAGTTTTCATGCCCACCCAAGGTATTCACTGTAGTTTATCCAGAAACTACATTTCCACCGTCATATGTTTGACAGCTTCTTTGTTTATTGTCCACGTTTCATATGCATACACTTTATACACTCTATGTTGCATCCCGCCCCGAAGGATGTGGGTTCGATCCCGGGCTACGTCTTTCGGTTCACGAGTGCATTTTTCTCGGAGACTCCTGGGGGTTGTCGCTGGAGCTACGGAGTCATCGCTGGAGCTACGGAGTTCGTGCTTTGTGCGACGATGTCTGCAGGACGTACTGCGGAAAGAGACCGAGCCATATTGGATAAAATGCGGTGCAATGAAGTCGATCCTCTCGACTTCTAAGACTTTTTAAAGACGCTCTATGTAACACTGTGAACTCCTTCCTTTCACTGCAGGTGACACCTTTTTATTGATGTGTCAGTTTTCTATCTTGCACAAGGTTACTGTCGCCATGACGAGTTGTGCTCTAATCTCTACAAGGCACATTAGATCAGATGTTCTTCTGTCTTGCCCAGGATAGCTGTGTAGAATCGCTTGTTGAAGAATGTTCTCACTGACTTGGATGTTACATCGGGATAAGTATTTCTACTTGGATGTTACATTAGGATATGTATGTCTACTTGAATGTTTCTTTTGGGTAAGGATTTCTACTTGGATGTTACAGTGGGGTAAGTATTTCTACCTGGATGTACCATTGGGGTAAGTATTTCTATTTGGATGTTACATTGGGGTAAATATTTATATTTGGATGTTACATTGGGGTATGTATGTCTACTTGGATGTTACATTGGGGTAAATATTTCTATTTGGATGTTACATTGGGGTATGTATGTCTACTTGGATGTTACATTGGGGTAAATATTTCTATTTGGATGTTACATTGGGGTATGTATGTCTACTTGGATGTTACATTGGGGTATGTATGTCTATTTGGATGTTACAGTGGGGTAAGTATTTCTACCTGGATGTACCATTGGGGTAAGTATTTCTACTTGGATGTTACATCTCGATAAGTATTTCTACTTGGATGTTACATTGGGGTGAGTATTTCTACCTAGATGTTACATTGGGGTAAGTATTTCTACCTGGATGTTACATCTGGATAATTATTTCTACATGGATGTTACATTGGGGTAAGTATGTCTACCTGGATGCTACATTGGGGTAAGTATTTCTACTTGGATGTTACATCTGGATAAGTATTTCTACCTGGATGTTACATTGGGGTGAGTATTTCTACCTGGATGTTACATCTGGATAAGTATTTCTACTTGGATGTTACATTGGGGTAAGTATTTCTACCTGGATGTTACATTGGGGTGAGTATTTCTACTTGGATGTTACATCTGGATAAGTATTTCTACTTGGATGTTACATTGGGGTAAGTATTTCTACCTGGATGTTACATTGGGGTAAGTATTTCTACCTGGATGTTACATTGGGGTAAGTATTTCTACCTGGATATTACATTGGGGTAAGTATTTCTACCTGGATGTTACATTGGGGTAAGTATTTCTACCTGGATATTACATTGGGGTAAGTATTTCTACCTGGATGTTACATTGGGGTAAGTATTTCTACCTGGATGTTACATTGGGGTAAGTATTTCTACCTGGATATTACATTGGGGTAAGTATTTCTACCTGGATGTTACATTGGGGTAAGTATTTCTACCTGGATGTTACATTGGGGTAAGTATTTCTACCTGGATGTTACATTGGGGTAAGTATTTCTACCTGGATGTTACATTGGGGTAAGTATTTCTACCTGGATGTTACATTGGGGTAAGTATTTCTACTTGGATGTTACATCTGGATAAGTATTTCTACTTGGATGTTACATTGGGGTAAGTATTTCTACCTGGATGTTACATTGGGGTAAGTATTTCTACTTGGCAAGTAATAAAATAAAGTGAATGACACTTGTACACACTTTAAGCCATATGATCCTAGACCAGTATCTGTTGTAGACCAATCAACGGTTGGTGGGTGATGTGGTCAGTAGCAGGCCTGCTGCCTTTACTTCCCAAGGCGTTTCCTCCTATCCATGTTAAACAGAGTCTGTCTGGGAGTCCGATGTATGCCCCAACAGACTAGCGTCTAGCCACTCCACTGCCCCGACTCCCTGTCTTCTTGACGATAATAATAATGTACAATGACCATACAGTGTAATCCTAACTCTAGTTGTCCACTGTGTACAGTAACAGCATCTATGGAATACTGCAGATGTTGTTCATTGCCCGTAATCAATAATGTATTATCCAGTTAAAGCCAACTGAATGTTCCAGATCGTGGCATTGCCTTTTGCATCTGTTCTTTAAAGAAAGTCAAGGTACAATTTATCGCCTTAAGGGGCAACGGGGATATTCTGCTAGAACCATATTTGTGTAGACAAAACGGCATTCCTGGATGCTGTGGTTAATACCTCCCCGGCCACCTTCAGACGATCTCTCACTCTCCTCCTTGGCAACGATTTCTCTGTCTCTTCTCCCCCTCCTGTCACCTCAAGTCCTGAGTACCGTCTTAAAGTCGGCCTCCTCCCAGCAAGGCCCCTCTTTCAAAACATTTGGCTAGCTAAAGGTTGATGTCAAAGTCATTATTGTATGTTCATTATCAGTCAATCAGTCCGTTGGGAGTCTAAGTTCCTGTTAATATTATGTCCAGGAGATACTCATCTGGGGCCTTCATGAGACAATGATTCCTCAGCGTCTACCTCCGGTTGAGTTTTTCTTGCCTTTAAGATCCAACATCCTTCACTTAGTCTATCCTCTGCCAAACACTGCTTCTGTGCATGTCTCTCTGCCTTCAGGAGTGATGAAACCATGGATCCTGACACTTTGTAGCCCTATTTCAGCGTTCAGCACCTTTTTGTTAACAGTGCGGAGCGAAAGTCCTTATCTTTCCCTTGTCGAACTAGCAGTTGTAGTGATCAAACTTCAATAGCTACACAACTGGCACATCGCGAAACGTTGAATACAGAATATAAAACTCGTGATTTCACGTCTATGTGACTGGATAGAACGAACTCACAAATATCTATTGTCATGAAAATAATCCATTACTGAGCTCTCTGTAAGTTACCTCCCACTACCATACAGGTAGATTACATTTACATGAAGGTTTCATGTGACAGGTATAACATGGGACTACCTGGGTGCATTGTTGACGGGTAAAGTAATTGAGCTTGCACCCACTTAAATGCAGACAGGAGTTTACAGAAACAAAACGTAACAATAGTATTCTGACAATAGTTTGCAGTATGTTTGAATCTGAGCAATACGCTCGTCATTTGTTTATCGCGTTATCAGATGAGTGAGTCGGAAGAACGTTGGGACAGTCGGGAAAGACTGCGGGGTTAAAGAGGCTTGAGGCAAGACAATCGACTTCCTTGCACTGGTTGTTATCCCATATGGCTACGCCTCTTTCACCAGAGCAGGCTGCTGACAACGTCGCGCTGAGCACGAACTCTTTAGCTCCAGCGACGACCCCGGAAGTCTCCGAAACAACTGCACTCGTGAACTGAATGACACAGACCGGAATCGAACTCACGACCTTCGGTGCGCGAATGACGGCTTGGCCACGTTGCCATGGAGACCCTCCATCCCAACTACCACGCCCACAACCTCCAGATTGTAGTCGACAGAATGATACAATGCTGAATGAGTTGACAGGATGCCACTAAAGACCTTGAAGACACCAATGAGGCACATAATACTCCGAGGCGCCTGACAGGTCACCATGTGATGCTGAATCAATTATGCCTGCTGGTATTAAAATGGAAGAACACCGGGGACTTCGTGTTGCTATTAAACACATGTGTTCATATCTATGTATATATATATTTATGCGTTGAGAGAAATTACTGAAAGTGAGCAATTTTACACAAATACGAGAGAAATTACTGAAAGTGAGCAGTTTTAGACAAAAACGAGAGAAATTACTGAAAGTGAGCAGTTTTAGGCAAACACCAGAGAAATTACTGAAAGTGAGCAGTTTCAGACAAACACGAGAAACATACTGAAAGTGAGGGGTTTTAGACAAACACGAGAGAAGTTATAGAAAGTGAGCAGTTTTAGACAAACACGAGAGAAATTACTGAAAATGAGCAGTTTTAGACAAACACGAGAGAAATTACTGAAAGTGAGCAGTTTTAGACAAAAACGAGAGAAATTACTGAAAGTGAGTAGTTTTAGACAAACCCGAGAGAAATTACTGAAAGTGAGCAGTTTTAAACAAACCCGAGAGAAATTACTGAAAGTGAGCAGTTTTAGACAAACACGAGAGAAATTACTGAAAGTGAGCGGTTTTAGACAAACTCGAGAGAAAATACTGAAAGTGAGCAGTTTTAGACAAACCCGGGAGAAATTACTGAAAGTGAGCAGTTTTAGACAAACCCGAGAGAAATTACTGAAAGTGAGCAGTTTTAGACAAACCCGAGAGAAACTACTGAAAGTGAGCAGTTTTAGACAAACCCGAGAGAAACTACTGAAAGTGAGCAGTTTTAGACAAACCCGAGAGAAACTACTGAAAGTGAGCAGTTTTAGACAAACCCGAGAGAAACTACTGAAAGTGAGCAGTTTTAGACAGACCCGAGAGAAACTACTGAAAGTGAGCAGTTTTAGACAGACCCGAGAGAAACTACTGAAAGTGAGCAGTTTTAGACAAACCCGAGAGAAACTACTGAAAGTGAGCAGTTTTAGACAAACCCGAGAGAAACTACTGAAAGTGAGCAGTTTTAGACAGACCCGAGAGAAACTACTGAAAGTGAGCAGTTTTAGACAGACCCGAGAGAAACTACTGAAAGTGAGCAGTTTTAGACAAACCCGAGAGAAACTACTGAAAGTGAGCAGTTTTAGACAAACCCGAGAGAAACTACTGAAAGTGAGCAGTTTTAGACAGACCCGAGAGAAACTACTGAAAGTGAGCAGTTTTAGACAGACCCGAGAGAAACTACTGAAAGTGAGCAGTTTTAGACAGACCCGAGAGAAACTACTGAAAGTGAGCAGTTTTAGACAAACCCGAGAGAAACTACTGAAAGTGAGCAGTTTTAGACAAACCCGAGAGAAACTACTGAAAGTGAGCAGTTTTAGACAGACCCGAGAGAAACTACTGAAAGTGAGCAGTTTTAGACAGACCCGAGAGAAACTACTGAAAGTGAGCAGTTTTAGACAAACCCGAGAGAAACTACTGAAAGTGAGCAGTTTTAGACAGACCCGAGAGAAACTACTGAAAGTGAGCAGTTTTAGACAAACCCGAGAGAAACTACTGAAAGTGAGCAGTTTTAGACAAACCCGAGAGAAACTACTGAAAGTGAGCAGTTTTAGACAAACCCGAGAGAAACTACTGAAAGTGAGCAGTTTTAGACAAACCCGAGAGAAACTACTGAAAGTGAGCAGTTTTAGACAAACCCGAGAGAAAATACTGAAAGTGAGCAGTTTTAGACAAACCTATGAGAAATTACTGAAAGTGAGCAGTTTTAGATAAACACACCATCATCCGTATTGGGTATACGGTGGTTGCCCCATGTTTGTAGCCCAATCGGTATTCGGTGGGCGATTGGTTCAATACCCGACAGACCATCTGTATTTTCCAGGGAAGTTCTTGGTGCCCATTTAACGTTCGGGTCGCTCTGAATGACCCGGTCAATTTGTAAAACTCCCCGTCTTGATGGGCACTCAAACACACGACCATCACGCCGGCAGTCGCGGGTGCTAGCCGCCCTACCACCGCGGCTTTTTATGCGGCAATTATTACATATAACAACCATCTGTCATCCAAAGATTATTACTCCGAGCAATTGAGAGGAAAAACACTTTTAAAAATCACATTAAATCCCGCTCTGTCAAAAGCCGCCTGTGCACAACACAGGTTGTACGAACGCACGTATAATTAACTGAACAGTACAGGATGTGAGATACACGCCATGAATGGGTTTAAGGGCTGGATAATCACCAGAGTTTAGGGCGCTTTTTGTAGGCTGTTATGTTAACTACTTTGCAGGCACTCTTCAGTAATTGCCAAGTTCGTTAGTTAACTTGGGGGGGGGGGGGGGGGGGGAAATCGCTGAGTGAAAGACAATTAATAGAACTCTTGACGTGGAGTTTATGGCCGTCTCCAGAAAGATGGACCTATGGTAGCTTAGTAACTGTAGATCACGGCTTAGCTCTTGTGGGAGGTGCGTTATGCATCTGTCTTTCCATGTAACTGTCTGTCTGTCTGTCTGTCTGTCTGTCTGTCTGTCTGCCGGTCGGTCGGTCGATCGGTCTGTCTGTCTGTCTGTCTGTCTGTCTGACCCTCTGCCTGTCTGTCTGTCTGATTGTCTGACCCTCTGCCTGCCTATGTGTCCGTGCATCTGTCTATCTGTCTGTCTGTCTGTCTGTCTGTCTGTCTGTCTGTCTGTCTGTCTGTCTGACTGTCTGTCTCTCTATGTGTCCGTCCATTTGTCGGTCTGTCTATCTGTCCATCCCTCTGTCTGTCTATATGCTCGTCCCTCTGTCTTTCAGTCTGTCTCTCTGCCTATCTGTCTCTTTATGTGTCTATCTGTCTGTCTGTCTGTCTGTCTATCTGTCTGTCTGTCTGTCTGTCTGCCTGCCTGTCTGTCTCTATGTGTCCCTCCATTTGTCGGTCTGTCTATCTGTCCATCCCTCTGTCTGTCTATATGCTCGTCCCTCTGTCTTTCAGTCTGTCTCTCTGCCTATCTGTCTCTTTATGTGTCTGTCTGTCTGGCTGTCTGTCTGTCTTCTTGTCTGTCTGTCTGTCTGTATAGAGATCATCTAATGTGACCTATACAGGAGGCAAAGAACCAGCAATGGATAATGTCTAGTACAAGTAAGAAGACTCGAGAATCTGATCAGTTCAGCTGCAAGGAAACAATGACGCTGTAAAAGGAAATGGCACATGTTCATGGATGACAAGTTCAGCTTACCTGTGCTATGAAATACATGGGTTTGCGGCTCATTCAAGTAAATATCCTCCTGCTCTGGGAGGTTGTCATCGTGGTTGGTGGCATTCAGCTTGATTCTGAAGAACTCTCGAATTAACTTGCCCTGTGTTTTATGGATGCTAGAGTTGTATCCTTGTGGCGGAGCTGTCCTGCCCATAATCTGCAAGACCTTTTCCTTCAGCTCCTTCACAATTGTTCTGTGATGTTCCAGGTTAAGATTCAGTTCACTGCCACGGTTTAGTCTGGAATGTGTCGCCGGCGCAATCAAAGTGATAACGAGAAAGACGAAGGCCCAGTAGATGCTGCGCGGAAGCAGGTCGGAGATGTCAGCACTCCTTGGCGGGTTCAGCCTTTGCTTCATACTAACTCAGGTGGACCAGTTGTTCGCTGACGTCTGCTTCGTCACGGAGGAACGTGCTGTGTTGTCAGATGCCGATCTGAGATTGGCTGTCTGTATTCTCGTTCCTGAAACTGAGACAGCGTCTAGCGTGGCTGAGATTGTGGCAGCTGGCGTGGTTGTTTTTTAAGTAAAGGAAGTTGATTGTAGGTTCCCCTGCCTGTTCACGTGTTGCACACGAACTCTGAGACAGTTGGCACGTTTTCTGTAGGCATACAAGTACACTGCTACAATAATTGACACAATGCAAATTGTATAGAAACAGGAGATACAGTTAGATGCGAATGTATTAGAAAACAGACGTACAGGTAGATACCAAGAAATAAGAAAACAGAGGATTGAGTGGGCGCATATCACAATGACTAATCAACAGATATCCAAATGCAATGACAAACAAATGAATGCATACGCGATCAAACGTATTAATCAACGGACAAAAACAACAACAACAACAACAACATGTAAGCACACAGGCAAACATAAAAATGGATGAACATGTGGTTAAAGATAATCCACTTAATTGAAGTCTTCTATCCTATATTTTAGGTCTCCTTTTTATTAGCCAAGCAAGGAAAGTGGATAGGTAGGTATGAAAGCGTACAAATAGACAATTCAATAGATATGTGGGTAGGTAGGTAGGCAGGTAGGTAGTTAGGTAGGTAGGCAGATAGGTAAGTAGGTGGGTGGGTAGGTAGCTGTCTGATTAATAGACTGTCAGTCTACCTGCATGCTTATATATCTGCCTGCCTGCCTACATACCTAACTACCTACCTACCTAGCTACTTACCTAGCCGTCTGTCTGCCTGCCTACCTGTCTGCCTGCTTACCTACCTACCTACTTACCTATCTGCCTGCCTGCCTACATACCTACATACCTGCCTGCCTGCCTATCTACCTACTTACCAAGACCAAGCTGCCTGCCTGCCTTCTTACCTACCTGCCTACCTACCTACCTACCTACCTACCTACCTACCTGCCTACTTACCTAGCTATCTGGAGAAAATTACTGAAAACACACTAATGACACTCATTCTAGACATCTAAAAATCAACACAGAATATAATAAAACAAGAGCTTATCAGACACCATTATCATCATGCGGCATATCGATAAGCAGAGGGTGGTCATGTTTCGCCATTTCACGCGATCACCAGAATCGTGGATCAGCTTTGTATTCCTGTCTCGATTATATGCATTGGCGAAACATGATTGTCTAGGCATCTGTGAAGAAGGTAATTTGCCATTGCTTTCCTTCTAAGCAGTGACCATACTGGTCGGTGACCGTAGCCATTTTCTCCATAAAAAGATCTTCAGTTTACTATCGTGAAACTTGAAACTATACCAACAATAAGTACAGTATCTGTCTGCTGCTCTACATCTCCATCTACCATCCGCACGTTGGCTTCACGTAACCTTGATAGGGGGTGGGGACGATAAACGGGTACACAACCTTGCCCAAGGGTGTCCCGTAGGCTAGCTGAGGGAAGGAGACATCTTATCTCTCCTTTTATAAGGAATACCCTTATCCCAACATCCGTATCATATACAGATAAAATATAAGGGGCCTCGTTTCAACCATCGTGATTGAGCATATTATGCTAGGTATATATTGTTGTTACCAAAACACCACCCCAGGTCTGATATGGTCAATATCACGTTTGCAGGCTTACTTCTATAATTCCATGTAATTGTTTGTTTGTTTGTCTGTTTGTTTGTTTTTATAGAGAAGACTGAATGGATACTAAGTCATGCGCCAGAAATAGTAACATCAAGTGGAAATCTCTGCCACCACACTACTACAACTCCACCGCGATCATCGTCATCATTATGTGCCCAGTTTCACCATCTCATACTATCATCGTCATCATTATGTCCCTAGTTTCGCCATCTCATACGATCAATGTCATCATTATGTACTCAATTCACATCTCATACGATCATTGTCATCATTATGTGCATAGTTTCACCATCTCATACGATCATGGTCATCATTATGTGCCCAGTTTCGCCATCTCATACGATCATCGTCATCATTATGTGCCTAGTTTCGCCATCTCATACGATCATTGTCATCATTATGTGCTCAATTCACATCTCATACGATCATTGTCATCATTATGTGCTCAGTTTCGTCATCTCATGCTATCTTCGTCATCATTATGTGCCCAGGTTCACCATCTCATACGATCATCGTCATCATTATGTGCCTAGTTTCACCATCTCATACGATCATGGTCATCATTATGTGCCCTGTTTCACCATCTCATACGATCATTGTCATCATTATGTGCTCAGTTTCGTCATCTCATGCTATCTTCGTCATCATTATGTGCCTAGTTTCACCATCTCATACGATCATCGTCATCATTATGTGCCCAGTTTCACCATCTCATACGATCATTGTCATCATTATGTGCCCAGTTTCACCATCTCATATGATCATTGTCATCATTATGTGCTCAATTCACATCTCATACGATCATTGTCATCATTATGTGCTCAATTCACATCTCATACGATCATCGTCATCATTATGTGCCCAGTTTCACCATCTCATACGATCATCGTCATCATTATGTGCCCAGGTTTGCCATCTCATACGATCATCGTCATCATTATGTGCCCAGTTTCACCATCTCATACGATCATTGTCATCATTATGTGCCCAGTTTCACCATCTCATACGATCATCGTCATCATTATGTGCCCAGTTTCACCATCTCATACGATCATTGTCATCATTATGTGCCCAGTTTCATCATCTCATACGATCATTGTCATCATTATGTGCCCAGTTTCACCATCTCATTCGATCATCGTCATCATTATGTGCCCAGTTTCATCATCTCATACGATCATTGTCATCATTATGTGCCCAGTTTTATCATCTCATACGATCATTGTCATCATTATGTGCCCAGTTTCATCATCTCATACGATCATTGTCATCATTATGTGCCCAGTTTCATCATCTCATACGATCATTGTCATCATTATGTGCCCAGTTTCATCATCTCATACGATCATTGTCATCATTATGTGCCCAGTTTCACCATCTCATACGATCATCGTCATCATTATGTGCCCAGTTTCACCATCTCATACGATCATTGTCATCATTATGTGCCCAGTTTCATCATCTCATACGATCATTGTCATCATTATGTGCCCAGTTTCACCATCTCATACGATCATCGTCATCATTATGTGCCCAGTTTCATCATCTCATACGATCATTGCCATCATTATGTGCCCAGTTTCATCATCTCATACG
Source organism: Cepaea hortensis (assembly GCA_963921405.1). NCBI lineage: Eukaryota > Metazoa > Mollusca > Gastropoda > Stylommatophora > Helicidae > Cepaea > Cepaea hortensis. The sequence goes on from OY992885.1 coordinate 45,413,454, forward strand.
ATCATTGCCATCATTATGTGCCCAGTTTCATCATCTCATACGATCATTGCCATCATTATGTGCCCAGTTTCATCATCTCATACGATCATTGTCATCATTATGTGCCCAGTTTCATCATCTCATACGATCATTGCCATCATTATGTGCCCAGTTTCATCATCTCATGCGATCATTGCCATCATTATGTGCTCAGTTCACAATCTCATACGATCATAGTCATCATTATGTGCCCAGGTTTGTCATCTCATGCTATCTTCGTCATCATTATGTGCCCAGGTTTGCCATCTCATACGATCATTGTCATCATTATGTGCTCAGTTCACAATCTCATACGATCATTGTCATCATTATGTGCTCAGTTCACAATCTCATACGATCATTGTCATCATTATGTGCTCAGTTCACAATCTCATACGATCATTACTAGTCCCAGATCATACTTCTATTCTTGTATCTACTACGTCATCTGGCCAAGCCATCGATATATATCTCATTTCTTTATTTTGTTCTCTCAAATTCCACTATTTATGGCTGTTACTAAATAAATAACTTCAAGATGGTGTACTTTCCCATGAGTGTGGGACCGTTTATACTACGTCTAGTCTTCGATAATAAAGGCAAAAAAGAAGAACGTGTGCACGATGCAAAAGTTAAAAATCCCACGACAATCGAGATTTAAAGTGGCATATCAGGAAATCAACGCAAAAGATGTTTAGAGCATCGGTTGGTTACAAAAATAACACACATTTGTCCCCCACACTGGTTCTATATATTCAGGGGCTATGGGCAAGACGGTCGACTTTATTGCACCGTTCATATGTCTCGGTCTCTTTCCGCAGGGCAACCTGCTGCAGGGCAACCAGCGATGACCACCCCCCACCCCCCCCCCCCCCCCCAGTAGATTCCGTATAGCTCGCGCACCTTGTGTAATATATAAGAAGAGACTGAAGAAGCACTTACTGAGCGTGCAATAACAGTTATCAAGTGCAAAGTAAACAAACCAAATAAACATTTCTTGCACACAAAAAGCAACAATGAAAAAATGACGTACCCGACTCGTCATACTCGTCCAATCGCATGGAGATGTCCAATCACAGAATAACTTGACACACGAGGTCTGACAAGGGCAATAAACAGCAGTGTGTCGTGCCAACTAACTTTCAAACTTAACACAGCCAAACTTTCGGCGCAAGAGAAATTATGATACACAGCAATGTTACGTTGGGGCAACCAGCGTTATTATTCCAATAATAATGATCTATAAGTAACGCGGCTGTAATTATCTGCACTGAACCATCGTTGGGGGAACTTGCCATTAAATAGCACGCCGTCTTGCGTCTGTGAACTAGCGCGCACCGTTGCCGCGCCGCTAGTGAGGCAATGTTCATTGGAGTGCATAGCAGTATATATGAGTAGCATTTAATTCAAGGCTGTTTCGTGAAGATCTAACAGGATTGCCCCATGATACCAGGCGCGAGGTTCACACTTGACTGACTGCGTCGTTAGAAAACGGGAGGAATTCCAGGGGTAAGTGTACCGGCCTGGGAGGGCAGGCGACAAAAGATGTTAAGTAAAATGTAGGATGTTACGGGTCGCAGTAGAAATGGATATAGAAAGGTGATGTAATAGATTAAATGGAGAGATTAGGATGATAGGTATTGACAGAAAAGGTGGAGATAGAGTGGCAAACGGGGCGGAGAGAATCTCTGTTATTTTCACGGGGTTTAGAATGCAACGTAATAAGAATATAATAGGAAAAAGGAGTTTTTAAAGCACTTGGAAATTTGGTGAAGTCAAAAGACAATAAACTGAGTCCCAAACTTAGAATATGCAAATCTAACACCCAATAAGTACTACTACATGGAGCATGACTGACACAGTTACTAAGAAACTATAAACATTCAATAATTCGTGCCGGCGCAGAATTCAAGTACTAAAATGTTAAGACAGAATCACCAATGTCAAGTTCACCGGGAGACCTAAACACGTATCAAGAGGTCAAGAAAAGACGCTGATGCTGGGTAGCACATACAATGAGAAAACCAGAAAATACGAGCATGATCCAGACAGCTGAGGAAGGAAGGTTTCTCAAAGGCATTGGGTTTTAATCCTGAATTAGCCCACAATAGTAGTATATAGGGTCTCTATCCATCGTTTTGAGGGCGGTTTTGTGAGGGATGACAAAGAAAATAGAAGGAGGACCATGAGGACCTATGAGGACCCGCATTGTTTAATAAGCTCAAAGAAGGGTAGGAGGGAACATAATTTATACATAATCGATTGGTGTGCGCCGGCTGATACGGGTTGATGTATTTGTATCTTTGGTAAGATCGGTGAACATCTGTGAGCAAAAAGTCGATATTGCCGGCAGGTGTATATTAGTGTCGGGGTCGAGGGAGGTCGCTGGTGCCATCTGTTGTTTTTAATTACGGGCGGTGTCGGAATAAAATAATAAGAGCAGAGAAAGATGTGTAGGGTGGGTTGGTAAGTGGTGAAAGACGGGGTGGGTGTGCGTAGTTGGTCATAGTGGGATATCACCAATGTGTAACAGGGGTTCTAGTTACTGCCATTGCGCTTGACAGGATCGAATCTCAAGGTGTGGTTGAGGTAGTGTGGTGGTGGTCGAGTTGTAACGGAGCTAGGTGGTAGCATTGGTGGTTCGAATCACGCTGCTGGTCGATAACGATGTCCGCCCTAGACGGGTACTTTTTAAATGGCTACTAAGGGATGGTGAGGGCTGGTGAGGGATGCCGCTGCCTCCCTCGCCCTCGTGTTGGCTTGAGGTCTGGGTCCTTCCAAGCTTTGTGTTTTCCTAGATCGATATTTTTTGATTGTCTGTGGGTTAAAAATGAATGTAAATGCCAGTTGTTGATATTAATCGGGGTATGTGTAACAAAGCACAGGTCGCCTGATACAGTTCTCTGTATTGTTCATACTCCCAGTCATCCTAACTGTGGCGCCAGGGGTCTATGCCTCACGGCTCGTGGTGGGGTCTATGCCTCCCTCGTGTTGGGTTGTGATCTGGGTACTTCCACGCTTCGTGTTTTTCCTAGATCGATATTTTTTTTTTTTTGATTGTCTGTGGGTTAAAAAAGAATTTAAATGGCCGGTAAATTATGCAAGGTAGTTGGTGATATTAATCGGAGTATGTGTAACAAAGGAAAAGATCAATTGAACTAGGTGGGTAGGCTCAGTAAAGATGAGTTCGATAACGGCGGCGGCATCGTTCCTAATTGTTTCACAAGCTGTGACCAGCTGTATAACCCTTCCGTGTCTTCACATTTGTATGGTAACACTGTCGCATTGGAGATGCGCGTGATAAAGCTGTCAGCCATGGTAAAGAAGAAAAAAAAATAATTATCTTCCCGTTTGTATAGACGTACACAAGCTAGTTGGTACCATAGGCCCCCTCATATGGAGGTGATAAGTTCGAAGCTCGATTCTTTATCGTTGGTAAGTGTATGGGGTGCGTAGAGGGGCATAGGTAATGTGGTGGGATATCACCAGTGTGTAACAGGGGTGTCTAGTTGTTGTCAATGCGCTTGATAGGTTCGAGTCCTACTGTGTGGTGGAGTAGTGTAGTAGTAGTAGTCAAGGGTTAACAGGGATAGGTGGTGTTGTAGGCATCGTTTGAGAGTCGAAACACGCGCCTGGTTGATAAGGGTGTCCACCCTAGGCGGCTCTTTTTAAGTGTATTCTAAGCCGTAAATGTATAACAACGGTGTCTAGTTGCTGCCATAGCGCTTGTCAGGTTCGAAACCTGCTGTGTGGTGGGATAGTGTGGCAGTGGGCGAGTATGTAACGCAGCTAGGTGGTATCATTGGCGGTTCAAATCACGCCCCTGGTCGCTAACTATACCCAACATAGGCGCCAGAGAAGCGAATCCCGCTATGTGGGGAATCTGTTAAAGTAACATTGGTGTCACGTGTTTCGTATGTTTGTTAAAGGTTGGTTTACAACATATGTGACCAAAAAGTCAGTATTATCCGCATGTGTATAGTAAAATAAATAATGTGTATTGGGAATTAGGTGTGCTGGCGACAGTTGGTACTATTAATTATATCACCATTATATGTTAACAAAGGAGAACTCAGGTGAATCGTGTGTCGACCAATGCGGGAGAGATTGCCTGCCTCGCAATTTACGCTGTAATGCCAATAGCTTCAGTTTTCCTATTGCGGTTATTGGTGAGCTGTAGAAACTCGTAGTGGTTTATGCACTATCGTCACACAGTAGAAAGGAAAACTTTAAAAAGTCAAGATGGCGGCTAGTACTAATAGTGGTAGATATGGCTTAGTGATATTCGTTGTTAAGGGGTGGGTGAGTGGCGGGGTGGGTAGATAAAAGCTTTCGAGCCACTTTCATCATACACTTTCAGATCGTTAAAGGAAATCCTTGAAGAAAAAAAAAAACAATAAAATAAAAAAGTAAAGAGGACCCTCCATGTCGTTGTGGGTGTCGGACTTGAAGCAGATCGAACCTGATGGTGGCGTTAGACCATAACAATTAAACAACATGACTGCTAGCTGTTCTATAATGCGGCAAAACTATGTGCAGACCTCCATCCTTTGAGATGAGTCTGATTGAGGCTTCCGGCGGCAGCTTGACTTGTGAAGCAAACAAACTGATGTGTGGCTTACAACCAATCAGGGTGTTGGTCTTAGAATTGATCCACATTTTATGTTAGACAATCACTGATTGGCTGGCAACTATACTGTGGGCGGGGCTTACTTTATGTAATATATAACCAACTCACCAGCTCTCACTCACCTTGCGCTTTACACAAGAACGACGAACGACCGAGTCTTCAATTTTGTGGTTATTCAACTGCTATTTACCTTCAAGCGTAGAAAGTTTGCCAGGCACCTGTTTGTCTTAGTATCTACGGACTATCAATCATATACGGACATACCGATTTAGTGGAGCTGTCTCCCAGTTTTTGGCTATTCACAACTGACTTGTAAGAATTCTCAACCAGTTTCTTACCCAGACGCATCCCAAGTGTAAGCATCAGCATTATTCTGCCTTAGTTTACAACGGCCTCTGCAAAGATTTCATCACCGGTTGAAACAGAGACTGGTACAACTTGTTCGGGTTTGATACCGCATACTAAACTAGTGAACATTACATCTTGTTGTTTGGATATTTGGTATCCTAAACTAGTCAACGTCAAGTTATCTACCATTAGTGCAAGTTATAAACTAATTATATTCAACATCATATACAGAGGCTCGGTGTGAACAGGTTTCAAGTCGAGTGTTGATTATCTCACTATCAACTCGCTAGTGAACGTGCCTAAAAAGATGTCTACTAGGCAAGCATCAAAGAACCACTTATGTGCAACTTGTGGGAAAGGTTTCACTGATGCAAGTAATCTTCGTCGCCATATTCGGACCAGTCACAGTACCAAGGAGCAAGTGTATTCGTGTCAAACTTGTGGTCATAATTTTAACAGGAAAGACAATCTACAACGCCACATTACAAAAGAACACACAACACCAGGATCACCAGCCAGTGTAATACCAACAGAAACTTCAACACATTTTTCACCAACAGTGCGTAAGAGACCAGCTGCTACTAATAGCGAGGTGGCAGTCAGCTAGGAGAATACTAAACAAGATAAAAACACCTATCCAGTTTGCGACACACAACCCAAGGATGAAGCGGCTTCTCTACACATGCTACCAGATGATGTCAAAAAAGTATACACCGACAACTGGAATAGTATCAAAACACATCACAAGATCAACAAATATATGTCTGTCTATACATTTTTTATTGGTCCACAGACACAGCACCCGAAAGACTGGACAGATATCTTGTACACGATCTTTAACACTCAAAGGAGCCTATTCAAAATCAACTGTAGTTATCATGTAGTCCTTAGGCACATCGAAACACAAACTCTTCGCTTCTACCACGCATCTTTCAATAACGCTTCTGTCTTAGAAATTCCACAACTAATTCGAAGCAGACAAAACTTTGACGATTTTATCAAAACAGTACACGAACACGACATTCTTACATACGCTAGGCAACAACGTCCAAATACCAAATACACTACAGAGACGATTCCAGCTATAAGTTTTTATCTCTATCATATCCCAGAATTCTGTCTCGTTTAATAAATAACCACCGTTTATGACCAAGGTTCGACACCGTTGTGCATGGTGTGTATATGATCATATTAGGTATAACACCACCTGTTGATCAACCATTTGGTGTACTGATATTATGCTTCATTTTATTTTTGTAAAATTTACTGGAAATACTGTAAAATAAACAGTTATATGTATAATAATTGCGTTCCCTTGTTGGTTTTTAGTGTTGACGGTCCATATGGGTGTCATGTGATGAGCTGGTGTTACATGTTGATGGTCAAGAAATATTTCAACCAAACTTATAAATACATCGACCAAACAGGAAAATGTGTTAACCAAAGACGAAAACTATGGGTCAAGTAAAGAAAAAAGTTCAAACAAGCTTATAAAAAATAGGAAATAATGCTAGTCAAACTAATAACAAATGGTGGTCAAATACAGAAATATCTCATCCGAACTTATAACAAGCAAGACAATATAATAGTAAAATCAAGAAATATGTTGACCGAAGTAATACAATAGGCAGAACGATGGACAAACTTATAAATATTTCACTCAATCTTATAAAGACTAGGAAAATTTGTTAGCCAAATAGGCAAAATATTGGTCAGATACACAAATATCTCAATCAAACTTATAAAAAGTAGGAAAATTGTTAGTCAAACTAATAAAAAGGGTGGCCAAATACATAAATATCTCAACCAAACTTATAAAAAGTATGAAAAATGATAACCAAACTAATTTAAAATGGTAATAAAAATAGGAAAATCTCGACCAAACTTATAAAAAGAAGGAAAATTGTAAGTCAAATGTAAAACATATTAAGCAAATAGGAAACCGTATCAACCAAATAGGAAAAATATCGCTCAAACTTATAAATAGCGCGTCCAAACTTATAAAAAGTAGGAAAAAGTGTTAGCCGAAGGGTGAAAATATTGCTCAAATTAAGAAACATGTCGACCGAAGTAGGAAAATACGTGCTTCAATGTATAAAAACGTTGGGTAAACACAGAAAGATGTCGACCAAACTGATAAAAATCTCCGCCAAACTTATGAAATGTAGGAAAATTTGTTAACCAAAAGGGGATAATGTCGGCCAAATACAGAAATATCTCCACCAAACTTATGAAAAGTAGGAAAATTTGTTAACCAAATGAGAAAAAAATATTGGCCATGTAAAGAAATAGCGCATCCAAACTGACAAAATATAGGAAACTTTATTAGCCAAAGGTACAAACTATTGACCAAGTAAATAAATTGCTCGTCCAACCCCATAAAAGGTAGAAAAATTTCTTACCCAAAGGTGAAAAAGATCGGCCACACTTATAAATGGCTTATCCAAACGTATAAAAAGTAGGAAAACAATATTAGCCAAATCAACTAAACGGCTGACCAAACTTATAAATATATCATTCAAACTGACCAAAGTAATAAAAATATTGGGTAAATATAGAAATATGTCGACCAAACTTTTACAAATCACCGGTAAATTTATGCAAATTATGACATTTTGTTAACTAAATGTGAAAAAATATCGACCAAACTTATGAAAAGTAGGAAACTTTGTTAACCCACACGAAGAAAATTATTAACCAAAGATAGGAAAATATCGACCTAAATAGGAAAATTTTTAGCCAAATGGGACAAATATTGGCCAAGTAAACACATATTTCAACCAAACTTATAAATATGTCATCCAAATTTACAAAAAATAGGAAAATTTGTCGACCAAGTAAGAAAATATATTATCAAAACTGGAAAAGATACTAATCAAAGTGAGAAAAATACCAACCAAACTAAGAAATATGTTTGGTAAAGTAAGAAAAAAGTTGGCCAAAGTAATAAATACGCTAGCCAAATGAAGAAATATTAACCAAAAGGAGAAAAAATTATAACAAACTAAGAAATTTGCTTTCACAACTTGTCGAATTGCCCTACCAACTACCCCATTTGCTTTCACAACTTATCAAATTGACCAATTAACCTCACAAATTCCCCACTGACTCTCACAATTTTACCACTTGCCATTACAACGTGTCGACTCCCTCTCACAATTTACCCAAAGGGGTTTACTATAGGTATTATATATCCACAATCAAGCGCTCTCACACTCACAAGAATAACGAAATACTGGGATTTAAGCCTGTTTTTAATCAATTTCTTTGTTTGCAGTCAAAGCATAGAAATTCCGCCAACCACCTTGTTGTTGAAGTATCCAAGGACTTAGTTTATCAGCCATATATTCGCCTACAGATTTCGCGAAGTCCTCTTCCAGGTCTTGGATATTCACATCGGCGTTGTAAGAATTATCAACCAGATGCTTACCCAGACGCATGCCAAAGGTAAACAGCATAATTATTCTCCCATAGTTGATGACGTTATCACCAAATAATTCATCACTGACTAAAACAAAGACTTGGAAAACATGTTCGGGCTTGATACTGTCTTCTAGTCTCGTGAACAACACAGATTGTTGTTTGGCTATTTGACCGACTAAACCAGACAACGTCGAGTTATTTGCCTTTTTGGAATTGTAGGAACTAATAGTAGTCAGCGCCATATTCACCATCTCGCTATGAACTTGTTTCAAGTCAATCGTTGCTTGTGTCATTATTATACTGATAGCTAACGTTCATCAAAAGATGTCTAGCAGTCAAACTGCTGATCCACTATTGTGAAAAGGTGCAAAGTGGTCAAAATGGATAATAACATAATACTTGTATAAAGAGATGGACTCGTCTCTTCTGGTTGATCAAATTACCCAACCTACTGGAGATAAAACGGTTGTCACCGAAACACTAGACGCGTGTTTTAGACAAGGGATGTGATTATCGATCAGTATGGTCACTGTTAATTAAAATTTAAAACGTAAAGTTCGACAAGAACAATTGGTCAATTTGATAAGTTGTGAAAGCAAATGGGGTAGTTGGTAGGGCAATTCGACAAGTTGTGAAAGCAAATTTCTTAGTTTGTTATAATTTTTTCTCCTTTTGGTTAATATTTCTTCATTTGGCTAGCGTATTTATTACTTTGGCCAACTATTTTCTTACTTTACCAAACATATTTCTTAGTTTGGTTGGTATTTTTCTCACTTTGATTAGTATCTTTTCCAGTTTTGATAATATATTTTCTTACTTGGTCGACAAATTTTCCTATTTTTTGTAAATTTGGATGACATATTTATAAGTTTGGTTGAAATATGTGTTTACTTGGCCAATATTTGTCCCATTTGGCTAACAAATTTTCCTATTTAGGTCGATATTTTCCTATCTTTGGTTAATAATTTTCTTCGTGTGGGTTAACAAATGTTCCTACTTTTCATAAGTTTGGTCGATATTTTTTCACATTTAGTTAACAAAATGTCATATTTTGCATAAATTTACCGGCGTTTTGTAAAAGTTTGGTCGACATATTTCTATATTTACCCAATATTTTTATTACTTTGGTCAGTTTGGATGATATATTTATAAGTTTGGTCAGCCGTTTAGTTGATTTGGCTAATATTGTTTTCCTACTTTTTATAAGTTTGGATAAGCCATTTATAAGTGTGGCCGATCTTTTTCACCTTTGGGTAAGAAATTGTCCTACCTTTTATGGGGTTGGACGAGCAATTTATTTACTTGGTCAATAGTTTGTACCTTTGGCTAATAAAGTTTCCTATATTTTGTCAGTTTGGATGCGCTATTTCTTTACATGGCCAATATTTTTTTCTCATTTGGTTAACAAATTTTCCTACTTTTCATAAGTTTGGTGGAGATATTTCTGTATTTGGCCGACATTATCCCCTTTTGGTTAACAAATTTTCCTACATTTCATAAGTTTGGCGGAGATTTTTATCAGTTTGGTCGACTTCTTTCTGTGTTTACCCAACGTTTTTATACATTGAAGCACGTATTTTCCTACTTCGGTCGACATGTTTCTTAATTTGAGCAATATTTTCACCCTTCGGCTAACACATTTTCCTACTTTTTATAAGTTTGGACGCGCTATTTATAAGTTTGAGCGATATTTTTCCTATTTGGTTGATACGGTTTCCTATTTGCTTAATATGTTTTACATTTGACTTACAATTTTCCTTCTTTTTATAAGTTTGGTCGAGATTTTCCTATTTTTATTACCATTTTAAATTAGTTTGGTTATCATTTTTCATACTTTTTATAAGTTTGGTTGAGATATTTATGTATTTGGCCACCCTTTTTATTAGTTTGACTAACAATTTTCCTACTTTTTATAAGTTTGATTGAGATATTTGTGTATCTGACCAATATTTTGCCTATTTGGCTAACAAATTTTCCTAGTCTTTATAAGATTGAGTGAAATATTTATAAGTTTGTCCATCGTTCTGCCTATTGTATTACTTCGGTCAACATATTTCTTGATTTTACTATTATATTGTCTTGCTTGTTATAAGTTCGGATGAGATATTTCTGTATTTGACCACCATTTGTTATTAGTTTGACTAGCATTATTTCCTATTTTTTATAAGCTTGTTTGAACTTTTTTCTTTACTTGACCCATAGTTTTCGTCTTTGGTTAACACATTTTCCTGTTTGGTCGATGTATTTATAAGTTTGGTTGAAATATTTCTTGACCATCAACATGTAACACCAGCTCATCACATGACACCCATATGGACCGTCAACACTAAAAACCAACAAGGGAACGCAATTATTATACATATAACTGTTTATTTTACAGTATTTCCAGTAAATTTTACAAAAATAAAATGAAGCATAATATCAGTACACCAAATGGTTGATCAACAGGTGGTGTTATACCTAATATGATCATATACACACCATGCACAACGGTGTCGAACCTTGGTCAAAACGGTGGTTATTTATTAAACGAGACAGAATTCTGGGATATGATAGAGATAAAAACTTATAGCTGGAATCGTCTCTCGTTGTTGCCTAGCGTATGTAAGAATGTCGTGTTCGTGTACTGTTTTGATAAAATCGTCAAAGTTTTGTCTGCTTCGAATTAGTCGTGGAATTTCTAAGACAGAAGCGTTATTGAAAGATGCGTGGTAGAAGCGAAGAGTTTGTGTTTCGATGTGCCTAAGGACTACATGATAACTAAAGTTGATTTTGAATAGGCTCCTTTGAGTGTTAAAGATCGTGTACAAGATATCTGTCCAGTCTTTAGGGTTCTGTGTCTGTGGACCAATAAAAAATGTATAGACAGACATATATTTGTTGATCTTGTGATGTGTTTTGATACTATTCCAGTTGTCGGTGTATACTTGTTTGACATCATCTGGTAGCATGTGTAGAGAAGCCGCTTCATCCTTGGGTTGTGTGTCGCTAACTGGATAGGTGTTTTTATCTTGTTTAGTATTCTTCTCGCTTACTGCCACCTCGCTATTAGTAGCAGCTGGTCTCTTACGCACTGTTGGTGAAAAATGTGTTGAAGTTTCTGTTGGTATTACACTGGCTGGTGATCCTGGTGTTGTGTGTTCTTTTGTAATGTGGCGTTGTAGATTGTCTTTCCTGTTAAAATTATGACCACAAGTTTGACACGAATACACTTGCTCCTTGGTACTGTGACTGGTCCGAATATGGCGACGAAGATTATTTGCATCAGTGAAACCTTTCCCACAAGTTGCACATAAGTGGTTCTTTGATGCTTGCCTAGTAGACATCTTTTTAGGCACGTTCACTAGCGAGTTGATAGTGAGATAATCAACACTCGACTTGAAACCTGTTCACACCGAGCCTCTGTATATGATGTTGAATATAATTAGTTTATAACTTGCACTAATGGTAGATAACTTGACGTTGACTAGTTTAGGATACCAAATATCCAAACAACAAGATGTAATGTTCACTAGTTTAGTATGCGGTATCAAACCCGAACAAGTTGTACCAGTCTCTGTTTCAACCGGTGATGAAATCTTTGCAGATGCCGTTGTAAACTAAGGCAGAATAATGCTGATGCTTACACTTGGGATGCGTCTGGGTAAGAAACTGGTTGAGAATTCTTACAAGTCAGTTGTGAATAGCCAAAAACTGGGAGACAGCTCCACTAAATCGGTATGTTCGTATATGGTTGATAGTCCGTAGATACTAAGACAAACAGGTGCCTGGCAAACTTTCTACGCTTGAAGGTAAATAGCAGTTGAATAACCACAAAATTGAAGACTCGGTCGTTCGTCGTTCTTGTGTAAAGCGCAAGGTGAGTGAGAGCTGGTGAGTTGGTTATATATTACATAAAGTAAGCCCCGCCCACAGTATAGTTGCCAGCCAATCAGTGATTGTCTAACATAAAATGTGGATCAATTCTAAGACCAACACCCTGATTGGTTGTAAGCCACACATCAGTTTGTTTGCTTCACAAGTCAAGCTGCCACCGGAAGCCTCAATCAGACTCATCTCAAAGGATGGAGGTCTGCACATAGTTTTGCCGCATTATAGAACAGCTAGCAGTCATGTTGTTTAATTGTTATGGTCTTACGCCACCATCAGGTTCGATCTGCTTCAAGTCCAACACCCACAACGACATGGAGGGTCCTCTTTACTTTTTTATTTTATTGTTTTTTTTTTTTTTCTTCAAGGATTTCCTTTAACGATCTGAAAGTGTATGATGAAAGTGGCTCGAAAGCTTTTATCTACCCACCCCGCCACTCACCCACCCCTTAACAACGAATATCACTAAACCATATCTACCACTATTAGTACTAGCCGCCATCTTGACTTTTTAAAGTTTTCCTTTCTACTGTGTGACGATAGTGCATAAACCACTACGGGTTTCTACAGCTCACTAATAACCGAAATAGGAAAACTGAAGCTATTGGCATTACAGCGTAAATTGCGAGGCAGGCAATCTCTCCCGCATTGGTCGACACACGATTCACCTGAGTTCTCCTTTGTTAACATATAATGGTGATATAATTAATAGTACCAACTGTCGCCAGCACACCTAATTCCCAATACACATTATTTATTTTACTATACACATGCGGATAATACTGACTTTTTGGTCACATATGTTGTAAACCAACCTTTAACAAAGATACGAAACACGTGACACCAATGTTACTTTAACAGATTCCCCACATAGCGGGATTCGCTTCTCTGGCGCCTATGTTGGGTATAGTTAGCGACCAGGGGCGTGATTTGAACCGCCAATGATACCACCTAGCTGCGTTACATACTCGCCCACTGCCACACTACCCCACCACACAGCAGGTTTCGAACCTGACAAGCGCTATGGCAGCAACTAGACACCGTTGTTATACATTTACGGCTTAGAATACACTTAAAAAGAGCCGCCTAGGGTAGACACCCTTATCAACCAGGCGCGTGTTTCGACTCTCAAACGATGCCTACAACACCACCTATCCCCGTTAACCCTTGACTACTACTACTACACTACTCCACCACACAGTAGGACTCGAACCTATCAAGCGCATTGACAACAACTAGACACCCCTGTTACACACTGGTGATATCCCACCACATCCCCTATGCCCCTCTACGCACCCCATACACTTACCAACGTTAAAGAATCGAGCTTCGAACTTATCACCTCCATATGAGGGGGCCTATGGTACCAACTAGCTTGTGTACGTCTATACAAACGGGAAGATAATTATTTTTTTCCTTTCTTTACCATGGCTGACAGCTTTATCACGCGCATCTCCAATGCGACAGTGTTACCATACAAATGTGAAGACAAGGAAGGTTTATACAGCTGGTCACAGCTTGTGAAACAATTAGGAACGATGCCGCCGCCGTTATCGAACTCATCATTACTGAGCCTACCCACCTAGTTCAATTGATCTTTTCCTTTGTTACACATACTCCGATTAATATCACCAACTACCTTGCATAATTTACCGGCCATTTAAATTCTTTTTTAACCCACAGACAATCCAAAAAAAAAATATCGATCTAGGAAAAACACGAAGCGTGGAAGTACCCAGATCACAACCCAACACGAGGGAGGCATAGACCCCACCACGAGCCGTGAGGCATAGACCCCTGGCGCCACAGTTAGGATGACTGGGAGTATGAACAATACAGAGAACTGTATCAGGCGACCTGTGCTTTGTTACACATACCCCGATTAATATCAACAACTGGCATTTACATTCATTTTTAACCCACAGACAATCAAAAAATATCGATCTAGGAAAACACAAAGCTTGGAAGGACCCAGACCACAAGCCAACACGAGGGCGAGGGAGGCAGCGGCATCCCTCACCAGCCCTCACCATCCCTTAGTAGCCATTTAAAAAGTACCCGTCTAGGGCGGACATCGTTATCGACCAGCAGCGTGATTCGAACCACCAATGCTACCACCTAGCTCCGTCACAACTCGACCACCACCACACTACCTCAACCACACCTTGAGATTCGAACCTGTCAAGCGCAATGGCAGTAACTAGAACCCCTGTTACACATTGGTGATATCCCACTATGACCAACTACGCACACCCACCCCGTCTTTCACCACTTACCAACCCACCCTACACATCTTTCTCTGCTCTTATTATTTTATTCCGACACCGCCCGTAATTAAAAACAACAGATGGCACCAGCGACCTCCCTCGACCCCGACACTAATATACACCTGCCGGCAATATCGACTTTTTGCTCACAGATGTTCACCGATCTTACCAAAGATACAAATACATCAACCCGTATCAGCCGGCGCACACCAATCGATTATGTATAAATTATGTTCCCTCCTACCCTTCTTTGAGCTTACTAAACAATGCGGGTCCTCATAGGTCCTCATGGTCCTCCTTCTATTTTCTTTGTCATCCCTCACAAAACCGCCCTCAAAACGATGGATAGAGACCCTATATACTACTCACAATTCGTAAAGTTACTTTTATCTGTACACCACGACGCAAGCGGGCGTCTGTCGCTTATAGACAGTGAACGCAGTTTCACAATGCCCCCAAACCTGGTTCCAAATCAACCGCTGACACCAGACAGCAGCCCGCCTTGCCTTGATTTTCACAATGGTTTGATCATCGGCTTTTAACATATTCTGTGCCAAGTAAAAAGTAGGTTTGGACCAAACAAAAATAAATGACGGAAAATTAGAAGTAGTGGTGTGTCAAAGTATGGCTTTACAGTTGTTAATATTGTACAGTACAGGGTGTATTATAACGCAACCACAACATTTCGGGGATATATACGTCCATGGCAGATACGAGAAGTCGCTACAGACGATTAATCATCCCATGGCAATTAATCAGTTAAGAAAGAAATGGCAAATTACTGAAAGTAAAATTGCCTATAACGTCACAAACAGCTGGGGTTGATTGCAACGACCAGGAAAAAGCATGCAGCTAACCTAAACCAGGTCATAAGGTTCGACCTGGGCAGTAAAAGAGCGGACAGGTACGCGGGTACTGTCAGCATAACAGAGAGAGTCGACCAATGCATGGACCGACACCACAAATGTCAGCATAACAGAGAGATAAGCAATGCATGAACCGACACCAAAAATGTCCTTAAAGAGTTCAACCTACACGAGAATCAGTGCCGTAGGATAATCTATCGGCAAATTTGACCTGCCATTTGTACAGAAGGACGATATATCGCCATACTTGCTTTATCGTGTTATGTATGTTGTATCGCGATATTTTCCACAATTTCAATGCCCAGTGATTGGAAATTTGCATTACCATGCTTGTTCATGTGATTGTGTAGCATATTTGGTCCAAATCTACGTTAAGTTTGGCTCTGAATCAGTTAACAGAATGAATCAGGATCCATACCCAGAATGTCAGCGTTAGGGCAGAAGATCAGTTTGGTCAAGAAAGATCAGTGCACCAAGTGGCGAGAAGATTCGTCAATACCTATTGGACGGACACAGTTAGTGTATGCTGAAGGATTTACTACGGAGGAAATTGGAGCACCTATGGACGTGTATGGAGTGCAATAATAATAATAACCGGAACTGACATGAAATATATCACATCTAATACTCAGTAAACATAATAATCAGAAATAAGTTGAGCTCAATTCAGTCAAGAACCGACATAACAACACTTGGGACATTTCCATAAACGCTCCGCCTTCATCTTCAACAACCAACGAAGAGTCCAAGTACTAATGGTAACGGGTGCAATCTGATTATGTGTCCGTCTGGCTATTCCACGGAGTTGAATCACATGGGTAGGACATGGACAGAGCCGTGTAGTATAGATAAGGCTAGGATGGCTTGTTGTGAGCTGGTCAAGGGGTTATGCCCCAGGAGGGGTAAAGGGTAGAAGAAGAAGAAGAAGAAGAAGAAGAAGAAGAAGAAGAAGAAGAAGAAGAAGAAGAAGAAGAAGAAGAAGAAGAAGAAGAAGAAGAAGAAAAACAACAACAACAACAACAACAACAACAACAACAACGACAACAACAATGCTCGTTAAGAGGTCGGAGTGACCGAGAAGTGTAATGCGCTCGTGCTTAAACTCCCCTTGCGCTGATTGCGGGGTCAAGGATTGATTCAATTCACCGGTGATTTGGACGTTAACGTAGACTCCTCGTTCAGAAAGCAATGGCAAACTTCTTTTTTTTTTTACATATCCTATTTACAATACATCGCTGTCAACGCCAGCATTCTATTGCTGTTGCTGATCTCTTGGCAAGTTTACGTTCAGTAGTTTGCCATTGCTTTCTGAACGACTGGTTCCCATACCAATACGTTAAAACCCAGTGCGGCGCGGTCTGCTGCCAAATCGGTCGCAGCTGTGTTTCGAATCGGATAAGCGGAATTATGAACTGCGTTTGCAACGCCTTCGCCACGGAGTCCGGCAATGGCAAACTACTGACGGTAAAATTGCCTAGAAATGTGGTTAATCAGAACGACCCTCAAAGGACACACAATATTTGTAATACTCGGTCACGCATGCGTTGTACCTACGTGTAGGTTCTGTTGAAGGGAAATAACCAGGAAAATGTCGTCTCTTATTGACATAGTGGGTGTTTGTCAAGTGTGAAGTTATGTCGTCATTCTATTGGGTTTCTTACAAAAATGTTCCGTAGATGGTGCGTGCTATGGGTATGTGATGAGCTAAGTCCACTATGTTTTGTAGAATTGAGGGCTTAAAGGAATATGCGGTTAATCTTTCAATCTCGTAGCGAGCGACGAGTCCAGAAAACGAATTCTCGTCCGACCGCGCTCATGGGCATGTCAGCGCAACTTCCAGGCTGTTACACCAACATGCCTGACCGACTTCTTAAACATTTTACAAATGGGACAGGTACATAACGTACAACTAATGTAAGCCCATAACATTATTGTGCTGCAAAGGACAGAAACAAATTGGCAGAAATACTTATAGATTCTATTTATAGAAAGAGAGAAATTGAAGTAATAAATTATTCAGAGAGCAGTTGTGGAAAGAGAAAAGTCGCTTTTAAAAAAAAAAAAGAGAGAGAGAGAGAAAAGGACAGAGAAATGTTGAAATAAGGGTTACATAAGTACTTTGTCATATCATCGACTCATTCCGTTACAGTGGGCTCGGGTTGTAGGAGTGTTATGATGGAAGTAGAAGTAGTAATCTGAGTCCCCCCTCTGCTCTTTGTCTCAGTAATAGAGGGCATCTGTTGGATCTTTTCCCCAGGGCATGCTGGTGTGTTGGGAAACGAGCAGAGGGACAAACTGGCTGGATTTGCACTTCTGGATAGAGTATTGGTGCACGAAAAGGCAGCAGTGGTCATGGTCCTTTGTGACCGTGTGTATAGTGTAAAAGAACGGATACACCATCATTGCCTGGAGAGAATGGAGCGGCAGTAAGTGACCAGGAGATCTGGACGACACTCAGTACTTCAATAGGGTTGTGGTCAGTACCAGGCCTGTCGCCTTTGCTTCCCAAAGCACTTTTGTTACACATTTAAGACTGGGTCGACGTGGGGAGCATGTCAATATTTTTAAATTCGAATTCGCCCAGCTGCGGATTGAACCGGTGACTAGCGAGTAGACAGGCTAGTATCTAAAGACTAGGTTACCGAGGTTGTGATGTGTTAGGTGGTATTATTCTATGCTTTCCTTATAAACCCCTGTAACACACGGGCGTTGAATCTTGTGGGTGCAAGAATGTGTAGAGCTGGTTGTATGTTAGAGTCGGCGGGTCCTGCTTCGACGCAAGAGATACTCGAGAAAACTGAAATATACCTTCTGGTGTGAATAGTGGAAACAGGAATTGAATACGGCAGTCAGGAAACGTATTAGAGAAGTTGTTATCATGGCATGGGATATTTCTGTTTGCGGAGTGATAAAAAGCACTTGACAGGAAGCGTTGTGAAAATAAATGATCACCCACATCGGAGGTAAAACAATTCGGGAAGACGAATAAGAAACGGTAAAAGAAGAAGAAGAGGAGGAGGGTGATGGGAAGTTGAATTGGAAAATGAGGAAGAATAAGGCGACGAAGAAGAAGAAAAAGAAAAAAAAAAACAACGACAACACCGAATGAACGAACGAATGAACGAACGAACGAACGAACGAACGAACGAAGGAACTTTATTTTCAAAGAGTCAAGAATTGAGCACTCAGGCTCTCCTAGTACTCTGCCTGTCTTAACTCTCTCCTTTCATACATTATTTCATGCATACATCATTTATGAGGGTAGTCTAAGACAACAATAACAATAAGCTGATGTTTCTCAACGAAATACAATTGTGATACCAGCATCATCAGTAAGTGACTAGCCATCAGACATTGGCGATGATACTTTTGCACATATTGCGATATATAACAGAATATATCAAATCATGTCCTAATACTATTTCGTGGCACTACAGAAGCTTGTGAAGAATCGTTCCTCGTATCTGTCTTTTTTTCCATAACATTTTCCAGATGTTAAAATATGTTAGAATTGTACTCTTCTCATAATGCTGCCAAGAAGTTTCGATTCTCTCTTGTTGGTGTTTATGACAAGTTGTCTTTGTGTCCTCGATGGTGTTTGTGACAAGCTATCCTTGTGTCCTAGCTCTCCCTCGTGTTGGTGTTTGTGACAAGCTGTCTATGTGTCCTAGCTCTCTCTCTTGTTGGTGTTTGTGACAAGCTGTCTATGTGTCCTAGCTCTCTCTCTTGTTGGTGTTTGTGACAAGCTGTCTATGTGTCCTAGCTCTCTCTCTTGTTGGTGTTTGTGACAAGCTGTCTATGTGTCCTAGTTCTCTCTCTTGTTGGTGTTTGTGACAAGCTGTCTATGTGTCCTAGCTCTCTCTCTTGTTGGTGTTTGTGACAAGCTGTCTATGTGTCCTAGCTCTCTCTCTCTCTTGTTGGTGTTTGTGACAAGCTGTCTATGTGTCCTAGCTCTCTCTCTTGTTGGTGTTTGTGACAAGCTGTCTATGTGTCCTAGCTCTCTCTCTTGTTGGTGATTGTGACAAGCTGTCTATGTGTCCTAGCTCTCTCTCTTGTTGGTGTTTGTGACAAGCTGTCTATGTGTCCTAGCTCTCTCTCTTGTTGGTGTTTGTGACAAGTTGTCCTTGTGTCCTAGCTCTCCCTCTTGTTGGTGTTTGTGACAAGCTGTCTATGTGTCCTAGCTCTCTCTCTTGTTGGTGTTTGTGACAAGCTGTCTATGTGTCCTAGCTCTCTCTCTCTCTCTTGTTGGTGTTTGTGACAAGTTGTCCTTGTGTCCTCGCTGGTGTTTGTGACAAGCTGTCTATGTGTCCTAGCTCTCTCTCTTGTTGGTGTTTGTGACAAGCTGTCTATGTGTCCTAGCTCTCTCTCTCTCTCTTGTTGGTGTTTGTGACAAGCTGTCTATGTGTCCTAGCTCTCTCTCTCTTGTTGATGTTTGTGACAAGCTGTCTATGTGTCCTAGCTCTCTCTCTCTCTTGTTGGTGTTTGTGACAAGCTGTCTATGTGTCCTAGCTCTCTCTCTTGTTGGTGTTTGTGACAAGCTGTCTATGTGTCCTAGCTCTCTCTCTTGTTGGTGTTTGTGACAAGCTGTCTATGTGTCCTAGCTCTCTCTCTCTCTTGTTGGTGTTTGTGACAAGCTGTCTATGTGTCCTAGCTCTCTCTCTTGTTGGTGTTTGTGACAAGCTGTCTATGTGTCCTAGCTCTCTCTCTTGTTGGTGTTTGTGACAAGCTGTCTATGTGTCCTAGCTCTCTCTCTTGTTGGTGTTTGTGACAAGCTGTCTATGTGTCCTAGTTCTCTCTCTTGTTGGTGTTTGTGACAAGCTGTCTATGTGTCCTAGCTCTCTCTCTTGTTGGTGTTTGTGACAAGCTGTCTATGTGTCCTAGCTCTCTCTCTCTCTTGTTGGTGTTTGTGACAAGCTGTCTATGTGTCCTAGCTCTCTCTCTTGTTGGTGTTTGTGACAAGCTGTCTATGTGTCCTAGCTCTCTCTCTCTTGTTGGTGATTGTGACAAGCTGTCTATGTGTCCTAGCTCTCTCTCTTGTTGGTGTTTGTGACAAGCTGTCTATGTGTCCTAGCTCTCTCTCTTGTTGGTGTTTGTGACAAGTTGTCCTTGTGTCCTAGCTCTCCCTCTTGTTGGTGTTTGTGACAAGCTGTCTATGTGTCCTAGCTCTCTCTCTTGTTGGTGTTTGTGGCAAGCTGTCTATGTGTCCTAGCTCTCTCTCTCTCTCTTGTTGGTGTTTGTGACAAGTTGTCCTTGTGTCCTCGCTGGTGTTTGTGACAAGCTGTCTATGTGTCCTAGCTCTCTCTCTTGTTGGTGTTTGTGACAAGCTGTCTATGTGTCCTAGCTCTCTCTCTCTCTCTTGTTGGTGTTTGTGACAAGCTGTCTATGTGTCCTAGCTCTCTCTCTCTTGTTGATGTTTGTGACAAGCTGTCTATGTGTCCTAGCTCTCTCTCTCTCTTGTTGGTGTTTGTGACAAGCTGTCTATGTGTCCTAGCTCTCTCTCTCTTGTTGGTGTTTGTGACAAGCTGTCTATGTGTCCTAGCTCTCTCTCTTGTTGGTGTTTGTGACAAGCTGTCTATGTGTCCTAGCTCTCTCTCTCTCTCTTGTTGGTGTTTGTGACAAGCTGTCTATGTGTCCTAGCTCTCTCTCTTGTTGGTGTTTGTGACAAGCTGTCTATGTGTCCTAAGTCTCTCTCTTGTTGGTGTTTGTGACAAGTTGTCCTTGTGTCCTAGCTCTCCCTCTTGTTGGTGTTTGTGACAAGTTGTCTTTGTGTCCTCGCTGGTGTTTGTGACAAGCTATCCTTGTGTCCTAGCTCTCCCTCGTGTTGGTGTTTGTGACAAGCTGTCTATGTGTCCTAGCTCTCTCTCTTGTTGGTGTTTGTGACAAGCTGTCTATGTGTCCTAGCTCTCTCTCTTGTTGGTGTTTGTGACAAGCTGTCTATGTGTCCTAGCTCTCTCTCTCTTGTTGGTGTTTGTGACAAGCTGTCTATGTGTCCTAGCTCTCTCTCTTGTTGGTGTTTGTGACAAGCTGTCTATGTGTCCTAGCTCTCTCTCTTGTTGGTGTTTGTGACAAGTTGTCCTTGTGTCCTAGCTCTCTCTCTTGTTGGTGTTTGTGACAAGTTGTCCTTGTGTCCTCGCTGGTGTTTGTGACAAGCTATCCTTGTGTCCTAGCTCTCCCTCTTGTTGGTGTTTGTGACAAGTTGTCCTTGTGTCCTAGCTCTCCCTCTTGTTGGTGTTTGTGACAAGTTGTCCTTGTGTCCTAGCTCTCCCTCTTGTTGGTGTTTGTGACAAGCTGTCTATGTGTCCTAGCTCTCTCTCTTGTTGGTGTTTGTGACAAGCTGTCTATGTGTCCTAGCTCTCTCTCTTGTTGGTGTTTGTGACAAGTTGTCCTTGTGTCCTAGCTCTCTCTCTTGTTGGTGTTTGTGACAAGCTGTCTATGTGTCCTAGCTCTCTCTCTTGTTGGTGTTTGTGACAAGCTGTCTATGTGTCCTAGCTCTCTCTCTCTTGTTGGTGTTTGTGACAAGCTGTCTATGTGTCCTAGCTCTCTCTCTTGTTGGTGTTTGTGACAAGCTGTCTATGTGTCCTAGCTCTCTCTCTTGTTGGTGTTTGTGACAAGTTGTCCTTGTGTCCTAGCTCTCTCTCTTGTTGGTGTTTGTGACAAGTTGTCCTTGTGTCCTCGCTGGTGTTTGTGACAAGCTATCCTTGTGTCCTAGCTCTCCCTCTTGTTGGTGTTTGTGACAAGTTGTCCTTGTGTCCTAGCTCTCCCTCTTGTTGGTGTTTGTGACAAGTTGTCCTTGTGTCCTAGCTCTCCCTCTTGTTGGTGTTTGTGACAAGCTGTCTTTGTGTCCTAGCTCTCTCTCTCTCTCTCTTGTTGGTGTTTGTGACAAGCTGTCTATGTGTCCTAGCTCTCTCTCTTGTTGGTGTTTGTAACAAGCTGTCTATGTGTCCTAACTCTCTCTCTCTTGTTGGTGTTTGTGACAAGCTGTCTATGTGTCCTAGCTCTCTCTCTCTTGTTGGTGTTTGTGACAAGCTATCCTTGTGTCCTAGCTCTCCCTCTTGTTGGTGTTTGTGACAAGCTGTCTTTGTATCCTAGCTCTCCCTCTTCTTGGTGTTTGTGACAAGCTGTCTTTGTGTCCTAGCTCTCCCTCTTGTTGGTGTTTGTGACAAGCTGTCTTTGTATCCTAGCTCTCCCTCTTGTTGGTGTTTGTGACAAGCTGTCTTTGTGTCCTAGCTCTCCCTCTTGTTGGTGTTTGTGACAAGCTGTCTTTGGGCGCTTTCAAAACATTGACATTACTGATATTGGTTTGGATCAGGAGGGTATTCCACATTGCCCAATAACATCCCGAAGGCTAGCGGAGGGAAGGCGGCACCTTACTACTCTTTTGAAAGGGGATACCCCTATCCTACCACCCTGAGTGGATACGTAAGTTCTTATTTTCTGTTGATACTTATCCGAGAAGGAAAGGCTATAGTTCCATTAACCGTGGGTTATGGAGTAGTGTAACATTTGCGTATACACCACCCCCCCCCCTCCCCACCCCAACAAATTCTCATTTCAGTGCGAACCTCGTATCTTTCGAATCAGAGACGGACACTCGATCAGCTAACGTCCCGCGATAACTGTCATAAATTAGCCAGATCTAACATATTCATGAACGAACAACTGCGCAAGTGAACACAATTAAACCCCATCTGTTGATAAAGAACGATATCTGAGATTCCTACTACATATTCATAAACCGATAAACAACACAAAAGTCGGGGCAGTTATTCTGTGGCCAAGACGTTTCAAACATGTAAGAAGAGATTTGATTGGTCGGTTATATTCTGTAACAGGAGCATACGTTGATAATCGTGTTGTTTTAATGCGTCAAACGTCATCATCATCACGTGTCACGCGGATAAACGTGGGCGGTCATGTTTCGCCATCACACACGATCTCTAGTTCTCTGATCTTGCCTTGATTATGCCATCTGGCCAAACATCCCAATATTTATCTCTCTGTCTTTCCTCTGTTCTTTCTCCCTGAATCTTGCCAGTTGTCATCAAGTTTTCTAGTTCACCTCTTCTCATAACATGCCCAAATATTATTGAATGTCTACGTCTGATTTCTCTAATTAGTTTACTTTCTCACTTGTTTCTTGTAGGACGTGTTCATGTTTTTTTTTTTCTGTCCGTAGTATTCCCTCTTATGGTCACCAGTAGGGAAAAGTAAACGGGGAAGACCAAGAGAGACCCTGCGTAGAACCATCATCAGAGAAGGCTCATTCAACGGCCTAGTGAACATTCAGGATCTACAACAGGTAGCAGCGAACCGCCGGACATGGAGAGCCATGACTTCTGCCCTATGCGCCGCTTTAGCCTCAAGAGGAAAGACTAACTAACTAACTAAGTATTATTTGATTTTCCTCAGAACCCACATTTCCACTACGAGTAGATGTTTGTCAGTGTGTCTGCTTATCGTCCTTGTTTCAATCAATCAAACCGTCTCCACAATGAAAGTTTTCTGCAATGGATCTCCGAACAGGGTCTGTCTCTCGCCCTGATTGTACGAGATTAATTTTCTCCTGAGTTAATTGAGCCGTAGGTGGTCTGGTATTGTCATGAAGAAGCAACACTCCTCTAGTCAGCAGTCCTGGATGTTTCAATTGATCATGCATTATGCTGTATGCTGAACCATGTGAGCACCCTATTGCAGATGCTACAGAGTCTATTGTTACTCGAGTGTTACCTCTAATTATTTCCTCCACCCTCTGCACGGATGCTTCTGTTGCATTCTCAACAGTACGACCAGATCGGATTTCATCAACAATTTTAGAGCATCCTAAAGACAAATTTTCTTCCCAGCTATGCACCGCTTTACGGGACAAACATTTGTTAGTAAAAACAGGAAGCATTTCCTTATGAATGTCCTTTGCAGGCAGTCCTTTTGCCCACAAAAAAACGCACAACAACACGTTGCTCTTTGGTTGTACACTCCGTAAGTACAGTCGCTATTTTGTTTATGTATGCGCATGCGCATGAGACACATAGCACAACTTGACGAACGAGAATAGAAAGTTCGATGTTGCTGTCGTCTAATGGCACCTGAAGAAAACACCAACTACATTTACCTGCCACCCCACAGAACTGTGTGACGTATTTATCGACTCGCCCTCGTATATTCTGTCAGACTGCTGTTCGTGCATCTCTTGACGTTATTCTCCCTCTTATATCGTTGTCTACTGCTTGTTCTCTTGTCTTCAACCTTACCCCCTATAGTATGGATTTTTAAGCGTGTTATGTCTTTTAAAGTGGCCCAAGATATTTCACTTGTCTTTTTAAATCAGCTCTTTTCATTCCCAGTTTAGCTAGAACATCTGCATTTGATTGCTTTTATTTCCATGAAATACAACATATTTTTCTGCATATCGATATCTCCAGGGCCTCTATTTTCTAATTGCGTGTTCATTGTTCAGGCTTCCGCGCCATATAGTAATGTTGAATATACATAACATTTGACAATTCTCAGTTTAATTAGTTGTTAATCTCTATAGATTTTACTACTGATTTCATGATGTTGAAAGCATATTTGGCCATTCCTATTCTCTTTTTGATTTCTGTTTCACTTCTGCCATCATCTGTTGTTACATGTCCAAACAGGAGAAACTTGATACATGTACTAGTGTCTCTCCGTGTACTGTGATATTCATTGATGGCCTCTAGTTTCCCCTGCTGATTATTATAGCCCATGTTTCACATGAATAAAAAAAAAAGTACAAATGAAAATGTAGCACCTCAACGCTATTTTTCTCGTTGCAATTGACATCTTTTATTGGTCAATATGTTCTCCATCTTGTAAATTAAACAAGAGAAAGTAAGGGATCCGACTCCACGCGTTGAAGCCTATAAGGTATCTGGTAAGTTAAAAAGAGAAAGTAAAGGATCCACCTCAACGCATTGAATCCTATTTGGTATCTGGTTAGTTACAAAGGAGAAATTAAATGATCCGTCTCCACGCTTTGGGGGCTATTTGGTATCTGGTAAGTTAAACAAGAGAAAGTAAAGGATCCGTCTTCAAGCATTGAAGCCTGTTTAGTATCTGGTAAGTTAAATAAGATAAAGTAAATGATCCTCACCACGTATTGAAGCCTTTAAGGTAAAACAAGAGAAAGTAAAAGATCCGTCACTACGCATTGAAGCCTATAAGGTATCTGGTAAGTTAAACAAGAGAAAGTAAAGGATCCGTCTCCACGAATTGAAGTCTATCTGGTAAGTTAAACAAGAGAAAGTAAAGGATCCGTCTCCACGAATTAAAGTCTATCTGGTAAGGCAAACAAGAGAAAGTAAAGGATCCATCTCCACGAATTGAAGTCTATATGGTAAGATAAACAAGAGAAAGTAAATGATCCATCTCCACGCATTGAAGCCTCTATGGTAGAGAAAGTAAAGGATCTATCTCCACCCATTAAAGCCTCTATGGCAGAGAAAGTAAAGGATCCGTCTCCACGCATTGAAGCCTTTATGGTAGAGAAAGTAAAGGTTCCATCTCCAGGCATTGAAGCCTCTATGGTAGAGAAAGTAAAGGATCAAACTCCACCCATTCAAGCTTCTGTGGTAGAGAAACTAAAGGATCCGCCTCCACCCATTGAAGCCTCTATAGTAGATAAAGCAAAGGATCCATCTCCAGGTATTAAAGCCTATATGGTAGAGAAAGTAAAGGATCCGTCTCCACGAATTAAAGTCTATCTGGTAAGTTAAACAAGAGAAACTAAAGGATCCATCTCCACTCATTGAAGCCTCTATGGTACAAAAAGTAAAGGATCCATCTCCAGGCATTGAAGCCTCTATGGTAGAGAAAGTAAAGGATCCATCTCCACGCATTGAAGCCTATCTGGTAGAGAAAGTAAAGGATCCATCTCCACGCACTGAAGCCTCTATAGTAGAGAAAGTAAAGGATCCATCTCCACACATTGAAGCCTCTATGGTAGAGAAAGTAAAAGATCCATCTCCACACATTCAAGCCTCTATGGTAGAGAAAATAAAGAATCCGTTTCCACGCATTGAAGTTTCCTTGGTAGAGAAAGTAAAGGATCCATCTCCACGCACTGAAGCCTCTATAGTAGAGAAAGTAAAGGATCCATTTCCACACATTGAAGCCTCTATGGTAGAGAAAGTAAAAGATCCATCTCCACACATTCAAGCCTCTATGGTAGAGAAAATAAAGAATCCGTTTCCACGCATTGAAGTTTCCTTGGTAGAGAAAGTAAAGGATCCATCTCCACGCTTTGAAGCCTATCTGGTAAGTTAAACAAGATAAAGTAAATTATCCATCTCCACGCATTGAAGCCTCTTTTGTACGTTTAAGTTAAACTAGAGAAAGTAAAGGATCCATCTTCACTCATTAAAGCCTCTATGGTAGAGAAAGTAAAAGATCATCTCCACACATGCAAGCCTCTATGGTAGAGAAAGTAAAGAATCCGTTTCCACGAATTGAAGCCTCTGTGGTAGAGAAAGTAAAGGATCCATCTCCACGCATTGAAGCCTATCTGGTAAGTTAACCAAGAGTAAGTAAAGGATCCATCTCCACGCATTGAAGCCTATCTGGTAAGTTAACCAAGAGTAAGTAAAGGATCCATCTCCACGAATTGAAGCCTCTATGGTAAGTTAAACAATAGAAAGTAAAGGTTCCATCTCCACGCATTGAAGCCTATCTGGTAAGTTAAACAAGAGAAAGTAAAGGATCCATCTCCACGCATTGAAGCCTCCATGGTAGAAAAAGTAAAGGATCCGGTCTACACCCATTGAAGCCTCTAAGGTAGAGAAAGTACAGGACGCTTTCAACCACCTTGAGTACATTGGACGTATGGTGCTGGGCCCATATTGTTATAGATCAACCGACAAACGGTGGCTGTTATGATCAATGTCACACCGGCCATTTTGACTTCCCATGACATTTCCGGGTTCCAATTTTAGTCCAGGTGGATCTGGGAACCCAGGTCAGTTTTATAACAAATCCGGTCCTTATGGGGATTCAAACACTTGACCACCAGGCCTGCAGGCGGTGTGATCACTCCGCTACCGCGCCTCCCATAAATGCTATTAAATTATTATAAAGTAATAATTGTATTTGCTAAATTAAGCAAGAATTAAATATCCTCTTACCAAACAACGGCGGCGTGACACAGCGTAATTCTCCAATAAATGCAGTCGTTATACATTCGTAAATGTGCGTGTTTTCTCAACATCGTTCTCCCATCAAAACGTCAGTAGTCTATACAAGAAATGTTGGTTAAGTTGCATTTTATAGTCGCAGCTGTTCAAGAATGTAGGACAAAATCAGCGAATTTATTATCTCCAATCTTGCCACTGATTTTAGTCTATGAATATAATTAATTGCATCACTTACTTATTTCTTCTCCCACACGCGAAGTTTTAAAAACTCTCAACCACCTAGCCAATCACAGTACGAGTATTTTGCTTGGAATTTGATCCAATCGGATGAAGGCATTTAGAAACACCCCTTAAGTGATATATTTATTTTAGGGGCTTTCTCATTTTCCTGTGCCAAACCAATGTACACAGTAAATTGTGAAATACAGGAGCAGGCACGCTCGCAGGTTTTGGGTTTGTTTTGCACGTGAATGTTGTTGTTTCTATACTCGCGGGTACTTTGTTTACATTCCGCATTAAGACAAAACAAACAATGCATGCTTACCTCCCTTAGTTTTGCCCAGATGAAATTGTCTCCCCTGATAATCTTAATCTTCGTTGCTTTGTTTTTTTCGCATATCCTATTACAGGTCATCGCTGTCAACACCAACATTTTAACGCTGTTGTTGATGTCTTGGCAAGATTACGCTCAGTAGTTTGCCATTGTTTTCTGAGCGGCCGGCTCACATATCCCGTAAGTAACGGGCACGGCGAGAACCGCTACCGATTCTCGCGCAGCTGCGTTTGCTCACGTGGATAAACGGGATTACGGAGAAAGTCGCTAACCCCTAGGCCAGGGAGACCGGCAACCTACGTATTAAAAAAACAACAAATACTATAAGCTCATGCCGGTGCTATGGCTAGGGCAGTGAACGCGTTTCTCAATACCCCGACATACCGAGTTCACAGGTTGAAATCAACTGCAAACGATTTTGGAAGCAGTCAGCATATCGTTGATTTCAATGGTACGAGCGTCGGTTGCTAAGATAGTAATATCATACTACTCAAGGTAAAACTTCTTCTTCTTCAGCGTTCCGAGCCATTGAGGTTCTTTGCTGCAAATACAATCCGTCTCCATTCGTCTCTCTGGTGGACCTTCTCTTGCCAGTCGTTGATTCCAAGTGCTTGTAGGTCTGTACATGTATTATCTCTCCACCGCCTTCTTGGTCTACCTCGGGGTCTACGGTCATTTATTTCCTGAGTGTAAGTGAGTTTTGTTTCCCTATTATCTTCCATTCTTTCTATATGCCCCAGCCATTGTAGTCTATTAGCCTTCATGATACCAGTGATTAGCGGGGACTTAAACAGATCATAAATGTCTTTGTTACTTCTTCTTTTCCACTCTCCACTTTGTGTATCCCTAATGGGTCCAAAGATGCGTCTTAAAATTTTGTTCTCAAAGGTTTGTAACAAGGCTTCGTCTCCTTTCGTTGTACTCCAGGTTTCAGAGCCATACAGCACAACTGGTCTGATCAGTGTTTTGTATATTGTGATTTTGGTGTTACGAGATAGCGCCTTTGATTTTAGTAGATGTTGTAGTGCATAGTATATCTTATTTCCAGAGTTGATTCTAGGTAAAACTTGCCTGGTAAATTACAAATAGCCATACACATACACACACACGCGCGCGCGCGCACGCACACACACACACACACACACACACACACACACGCACGCACGCACGCACACACACACACACACACACACACACATGCTGAAATTAAGTGCGACGCTCAGTAAAGGACATGCAACTAATTTTAACTATTTTACTGTTCGCTCTAACAAATCTTGCATTTTCACAAGCCCATTTTTGGGAGTAAATTTTAAATTTTAATTAATAATTGTAATCTGAAAGTCTTTGCTGTAAAGAAGGATGGTTGGGGGGTGTTTCCGCGACGGAGTGATTACGCCGTCAGTCTTAAGGTCGTGGGTTCCTGTCCATAAGATCGTGGGTTCCTGCCATAAGGTCGTGGGTTCCTGTCCATAAGGTCGTGGGTTCCTGTCCATAAGGTCGTGGGTTCCTGTCCATAAGGTCGTTGGTTACTGTGCATAAGGTCGTTGGTTACTGTGCATAAGGTCGTTGGTTACTGTGCATAAGGTCGTTGGTTACTGTGCATAAGGTCGTTGGTTACTGTGCATAAGGCCGTGCGTTCGTTATCGCGCTCCGTAATCGAGAGCAGTTTTTGGTCTATGGTTACCTAAAGGTCGTCGCCGTAGCTTTGGAGTTGGTGCCCTCAGAAATGCTTTCAGTTGGCGGTTAGCTGTTCCGCGGAGAGAAACCGAGCTAGGTCCAATGAAATCGACCATCTTGCCTTTTCATCGCTTTATTTCCTGCTTGGCGCTGACGTACAATTAAATACGAGGGGGTGGGGTGGGGGAGGGGGCTTCAAATGACAACCTTTAAAGTGTGATTGAAAGTACATTAACCGCACCATTATCTTGTAACCTGTCAATATTGTTGTTAAGGATGTCATGAGGGTTATCCACTCGACATCATGGTGCAGACGAACGCGGTGACGTCATAAGGACAGTTTAAAGATGGTCACCCTACTTTTGACATGTACCAAAGAGGAGCGGCGTTCTGGTATCCGTTTTCTTATTAGTGAAGGGGTGAAACCAACGGAAATCTATCGGCGAACGAAGGTTCAGTATGGTGATGCATACCTGTCAGTTCAGCAAGTGTATGAGTGGAGTGACCTCTGTCATAGACGTGTTAACGACCGTGTCATTCACACCACGTAGTGACCACAGAGTCGATTATTCTACAGGAATCCAATCATTTATCGGCGCTGGAGGAGTTGCATTGAACGCAGTGGTGACTACACCGAAAAATGATACTCTTACTTTTATAAAATATATTCACCAAAAAAAATTTTAGGTTTTCATTAGAAGCCTCTTCGCATTCTAACACATAGATTATGAGAAGAGACGCGTATCAGCATGGATCAATGGATAAGACCGTTTGCCTTTAAACTTTCATTGCACTTAAGTCGACGTAGCGGGTTCAACGCCTACATCGGTAAATTTTACTAAGATGTTGACTTGTCGTCCTTGACTTGGGAACGTAATTTACAAGCATCTCAGAACTCAGAGTAGGTTCGTCCCTTAGTGATTGACAGGTAATAAGGAAAACTAAATAAGGAAAACTACTCCATACGCAAACATCATCTCAGCTCAACCCCGAAGTGGCAACCACTAGAAGTAGTAGCACGTGTATGTATGGACTACGTTTGAGTTCAAAGCGAGAGAACAAGAGAAAAATAAAAATAGACTTGTACAGATGTCGGAATGGAATCTGAGCCATATGTGACAAGACGAGTCTCAACTACTGGAGCCGCTCACCGCTAGAGCTTGGTGATGAACTTGCGATGGTTTTGAACCACTCAGGAAGCTGCGGTCACCTAGTGGCCAGACATTGGCCTGCCGTCCCAGTGGTCACGGGTTGGATCCGTATCGGGGTGGGCTCGAAGTTTAAAAACTGGTCTGGGCTCTCAGCTCGACCCAGCCTAAAATGGGTACCAAGAAATGTTTTGGGTCAAGGCGATGTGTTCAGAAAGCAATGGCAAACTACTGAACCTAAACTTTCCTAGGAATTACAAACAGCCACACACAAAAATTATGGTTGACTGATACGTCGTGAAGAGGATACGCAGCTAGCATGCATATATATATATATATATATATATATATATATATATATATATATATATATATATATATATATATATATATATATATATATATACGCACACAAACACACACACACACACCAGAACCTTACATGCAGTCTATATCATTTCGAGGACAAAAGCTACAGTCATGCCAATGACAGATACAACCTGTTGGGGTGGGGTTGGCGGTGGGAATTCACATATTCTAGGCCATGGATTGATGAGGTGGCGTGGTCAGTTCCCTTTCCAGCCGCCTTCCTTTATTGGACGGTTCCTGAAACATTCTTAAACTTACCATGCCACCATTTTAGTGGGGGTTATAGTAGCTCTAGAGTTCACTAGATAACAGCAAGTCAAATGGTTCGGCCATATAGCTGGGCTAGCGACTAACAACATACCACAACATGTAATGATGTACAGACCAAATGGAACCAAACGAAGAGGCCGACAATATAAACGATGGACATGAATATGAAATCCATAAACGGGCACCCCCCCCCCCCTCCCCCGCTGTGTATGCTTCACCTCGACACCGCAAGGTACAAGAGGAACAAGATGATATGAGATGATATGATGTGTGGAGAAGCCAGGTGACACGGTTTCTAATGAGGATGATGATGATAAGGTTGATGATGATGATGATGATGATGATGATGATGATGATGATGATGATGATGATGATGATGATGATGATGATGTCGTGAGGGAGAGGACGAGGGTGCCAGAGATTTTCCCTTCGTCTATTTGCTGCTGTCATTAGAAGCAGATCCGCTGCATGAGGTCAAGGAGTTACCTTCCAGTTGGGATTAGAGATCCACCACCCAAGGAACATCACACTGAGTGTTCTCGCTGCCAGCTATTCTAGCTTTCGGCCTTTTATTAAGTATGCATTCTTATATTTCTTATATACTTCGGTAAACAATAGAAAGCATGCTTCACGGAAAAAGAAGCAGGAGTGCTCAATCGCAAAGGTAGACAGAGGACAGTGCAGACAAATTGATCAAGACGATGATGAGGCAAGAGAACCGACAAGTGATCGAGAAGTTGTCTTCGGCAGGCAGAGATAAAAGAGAGACGTTCTTCAAAGGACCCGCTACAAGATGACGATGTAATAAACGTTGAAAACAAGCATACAGGAACAAGGAAATCAAAGTCATGCTGAAGGAACACCGGGGCCTAACCTCCCCCGCGAACAAACTATTAAACTATCCCAAAGTCCGTCAGCTCAGAAATACCTGCACTGGTTAACAAACTTTGCCTATTTCTGCAATACTCCGGAAGTAAACACTGCTATTTTTAAACGTTCAGTTTGGGTATTGTTATTTTAAACACTCGAGTGCCTGGTAGTATAGAAGTTATTGCGCTTGCCTTCCAAGGCGCTGGTCCGAGTTCAGTCCCTTGCCGTGTCATGATTTTTTTTCCCCCAGACATGTACAGCTTCTGAAATAAGTAAAGAACTTCAAGTACTTAGGAAGTATAATACCTTCAAATGTAAAATCAGAACACTAGATCCAAAATAGATGCAATAAGGCAAATTAACTTATTGGAAAATGGCATCAATACTAAAGAACAAACACACATCAATAGATACTAATTAAGCACTCTGCAACACAATCTTCCTACCAACACTACTAAGCTAACTATGCCAAACCTGGACAATGACAGAAAAAGTGAAAAGAAAAAATTCAACAACGGAAAGGAGATATCTGAGAAGAATACTCAATGCATCAAGAAGAGAGAAAATTAGAAATGAAGAAGTATGACTAATGTGAGGTTTATGGCAGCGCTATATTTCATTACAAAACAGCAAGTTAAATGGTATTTACCAACTGTTTCATTACAGCTGTCTTTTCCAAATGCCCATGATATTGTTCAAAGACGTCAGACGTAGACTGGGCGTAACAATGCAGAGGTTAAACAGTATTAAGAACCCGTGGGACAACACCAGCAAATTAAAGTTATATTTTTGAGACTATGCATCTTTTCTGAGACAAAAACTGGATGCGGAGCATGGAGTATTTCGCAATCACTAAAGAAGAAACCTCGAGTTTTTGAGCTAAAATGTTACATACAATTTGTTTAGAATATCGTGACCCAAGAAAAAGAAACATGCTGACATTCTAAAAGATCTTACCGTTGATGAAAACTGGCACCCAACCTGCATCATGTCTCAGCAGCGGAAATATCCTGGCCATGTGAAATATCACAGTGGTTTGGAACCAGCAGTGATGACAGGCATGCGTTTTGACAGAAAAAACCAGGGGTTGGCCTGCACGAGAATGGACACTGAACATTGAAGAAACCTTGACACGAGGATGTATGGGGCGGGAGAACTGGCGAATGATCAAGAGAATTTTTGACTGGCCGTGATTTTTCTTTCTTTTCTGTCTTTTTTTTTTCTTTTTAAGCGGAAGTGTGGGGGGGGGGGAATGCTTGCTTTGAACACTAGCTTAGTATATACACGTGCTTCTACTAGTGAGGGCAATGTACTGAATCTTGCGTGTCGATTAGCTTTCCCTAGTACCAGTGTCTCTCGCCATCAGGCCAACCCACTCCGGATTCCGGGGTACTTGTAATTTACTTCCTCAAGTCAAGGAAGAGAAGTCAACATTTTAGTACAGCTGACTGGTGTAGGGGATGAACCCACTACCTCGACATCAGCACACCGAAAGTTTAAGAACGAGTGATTGAACCCATTCAGTCATGCTGACCTTTCACGGGCCGCGATGAGAGCAATATTCTGCACATTACATGCTACGTGGTGATGGTTCCAGATGTTGCCACATGGTGACAGTTCCAAATGTTGCCACATGGTGATGGTTCCAAATGTTGCTACGTTGTGATGGTTCCAGATGTTATTACATGGTGATGGTTCCAAATGTTGCCACATGGTGATTTTTCAAATGTTGATACATGGTGATGATTCAAAATGTTGCCACATGGTGATGGTTCCAAATGTTGTCACATGCTGATGGTTCTAAATGTTGCTATATCGTTATGGTTTCAAATGTTGTTATATCGCTATGGTTTCAAATGTTGCCACATGGTAAAGATTCCAAATGTTACCACATGGTGATGGTTCCAAATGTTGCCACATGGTGATGGTTCCAAATTTTTCTATATCGTTATGGTTCCAAATGTTGCCACGTGGTGATGGTTCCAAATGTTGCTACATGGTGATGATTCAAAATGTTGCCGGATGGTGATAGTTACAAATGTTGCAACATGGTGATGGTTCTAAATGTTACTACAACTACTTCAGTCTTATAGTTATATTGTTCTTAGACCTTCAGACTCAATGATGTCTTTGAAGCATGAACTTATGTCGTAGACAGGCTTTAAAAAAAAAGGCTGTCTAGTGTGAGGAATGGCTGTGAGTTGTGACGCCCTCCTCTAACTTGAGCTGACCACATACGAATCACGGAATTACAGTCGTGAGGATCAACTTCATTGTACCCGAGTGTTTCCCGCCTGGCTCGGGCTCTCTCCGTAGAACGGCAAGTCGAGGGCATCACATAAAGCTCCAACTCCGTAGAACGGCAAGTCGAGGGCATCACACAAAGCTCCAATTCCGTTGAACGACAAGCCGAGGGCACCACACAAAGCTCCAACTCCGTTGAAGTGCAAGCCGAGGGCACCACACAAAGCTCAAACTCCATAGAAGTGCAAGCCGAGGGCACCACACAAAGCTCCAACTCCGTAGAACTGCAAGCCGAGGGCACCACACAAAGCTCCAACTCCGTAGAACTGCAAGCCGAGGGCACCACACAAAGCTCCAACTCCGTAGAACGGCAAGCCGAGGGCACCACACAAAGCTCCAACTCCGTAGAAGTGCAAGCCGAGGGCACCACACAAAGCTCCAACTCCATAGAAGTGCAAGCCGAGGGCACCACACAAAGCTCCAACTCCGTAGAACTGCAAGCCGAGGGCACCACACAAAGCTCCAACTCCGTAGAACTGCAAGCCGAGGGCACCACACAAAGCTCCAACTCCGTAGAAGTGCAAGCCGAGGGCACCACACAAAGCTCCAACTCCGTAGAACTGCAA
The DNA here is from genome assembly GCA_963921405.1 of Cepaea hortensis. NCBI lineage: Eukaryota > Metazoa > Mollusca > Gastropoda > Stylommatophora > Helicidae > Cepaea > Cepaea hortensis. Next base: position 45,448,782 of record OY992885.1, read on the forward strand.
GCCGAGGGCACCACACAAAGCTCCAACTCCGTAGAACTGCAAGCCGAGGGCACCACACAAAGCTCCAACTCCGTAGAAGTGCAAGCCGATGGCACCACACAAAGCTCCAACTCCGTAGAACGGCAAGCCGAGGGCACCACACAAAGCTCCAACTCCGTAGAAGTGCAAGCCGAGGGCACCACACAAAGCTCCAACTCCGTAGAAGTGCAAGCAGAGGGCACCACACAAAGCTCCAACTCCGTAGAACGGCAAGCCGAGGGCACCACACAAAGCTCCAACTCCGTAGAAGTGCAAGCCGAGGGCACAACACAAAGCTCCAACTCCGTAGCCCTAACTACGAGATGTCCGCCAGGGTCTCCGGACACATTGCACTCGTGGTCTGAACGACGCAGTCCTAGAAGGAATCCACGACATTCACAATGCGAGGCAGACGGCGTGACACTTTGCCACTATCAAATGCTATATCATAATAAATTCAAGGATGGTATTCTCTTCCCACTTTTTGACGATGGTATTCTCTCACTACCCCTATCCTCATTCCAGGGTAATGAATAAGGGTAAATATCTAAGTTGACCCTTGCGCTCTTCGCGCATGTTAAAAATCCTTCCGGATTTGGATAATCGAAAAAATTAGACCGAAAAGGTGCTGTCATCTATCATCATCTATTGTCTATAATAACTTGTGGTGTATGACAGGGGTGGGGGTGTCTTTAACCTGAGGAATTAAGGCTGCCTGGCTAGTGGAGTCGCCGCGAACTGTGCAGGAAAAGGTGCTGAACGATCTATATTTCAAATTTTAAAATATAGACATACAAATAACACTTATAGCAAGTGTGATAATTGTGAAGAACATAAATATCCTCACTGGATTTCGGAGGTAGTGCACTGTGCTGAGATTACTCTCGCGTGTTCTATAGAAGGAAACCCGAGCACTTACTTGTACAGTGGGACAGATAATTTGCAAGTCAAACGAGACAACTACTTGCTACAGAAGGAGCAACAAATATTGAAACAAGAGATGTCACTTTCTGCAGTTGCAAATGTGTGCAGGCCGAGAGTACATACACAAGTACAAATTCTGCTGGCGGATACCGACGAGACTCCCACACTAGCTCGACTGCGTGAACTGGGAGTGAAGCCTGGTCAAGCATGTAAATATCACCTACCTTTGAGGGCAAGAAATGAGATATCATAACCAACTCCTCTTGGGAACAGTGAGCAGACATACTTTTGGGTGGCTGCTGTATCAGAGACAGGGCAGGAATGTGCAATGTGCAGTGACATCGTTCAACATAACATAACATAACACAGCACAACATAACTCAGCGTAACATAGCATAGCATAACATAACATAACGTAACATAAAATTGTAAAAGTATAGGACCATAGTATATACATTGAAGAATATAAAGTTAGTTGCATATCCTTTACAGGATGTGGAAGTCAACCCTAGTGACTTTTCTTTTTTTTTATATTTTTTTTTGGGTGGTCGTTAGTGATTTTTTGACAAGTTTACGTTTAGTAGTTTGCCATTGCTTTCTAAACAACCGGCAATCACGCCTTTGTATGGAAACCAAAGCAAGGTGGTCTGCTTCCAAATCACCCACAGCTGTGTTTCGAACGTGGTATACGGGATTACAAATTGCATTTGTAAACCCTTCACCATAGAACAGTATTGGCCATATTATAAAAACCAAACAAACGTCATAACAAAATCAAGTAAAGAACCCTCTTATTCAAATTGATTCGCACTGGATATACAGGACGTCTCAATCAATCTCATCCTTTATGGCTGTATGGGATTTATTAAGCAATTTTTACGCTCAGTAGTTTGCCACTGGTTTCGGAACGAACAATACTCCCATACATCGAAATCAACGTATGGCGGTCTCCTTTCAAATCTTCGGCAGCTGACTCGGACCTCTTCGACTCCATATGTTAGGGAAATGTGAAATGTGTCCAATGCCCCTAAGCCACAGTGTTGATAGTAAATGCCCCATTGACACGCCTCCAGACTTATTGGGTATATTATGCTAATTCCGAGGTGATTTTTTAATAGATCAATTGGCAATCTATGAGTGATGTGGTCTTGACCAGGTCGGCCTACATTACTTACACAGACATAGAGAAGGAAAACAGAAATTAACTCTTAATGACCTAGGAGACCGGAATGTGCACCCATACTGCGTACTAGTTATGACAGTAGGCTTGTATTGTGACCCATATGTTCAAGCAGGAGATCTATATACCCAAGCAGTATAATTGAGACATATATGCCCAAACAGTTGTCAAAGGAGGCCAGTTTTTTAGGCCGACATGTCCAAGCAATTATGACAAGAAGTCGGTGTTTTGGCCATATATTCAAGCAGCTGAAAGCCAGGCCAGTATTTCTGGACTGTTTCTCTGCGGTTACGACAACAAGCTAATAAGTGGGACTGTTACGTCCAAGCAATTATCACAGAAGCCAGTTCAGTTTAGGGGCCATTACGTGTAGTTATTCCGGGAGGCCAGTTTTCATGGCCAGTAAATACAGACTGGTTTCAAAAAGTTCCTGAAATATCGGCCATTGTTTAACCTATTAACTCAGTTTGGACAATTACACTTGTACGATATGATAACCAATGACATCGGTGAAACAACATTGCTTAATTAACCTTCTCATTTATAATTGGATTTTAGTGTTATGCACCTAGTGTGGCCAGAGTTGAAATTGTCCTTGCTTGGCCAAGATAATAATGTCATATTTTGTGTTCTGTTTACGATGTCGACATCAGATACCTTAATTCAGAAAGCGTATCAAAATACAATAACGAATAAATATAAAGTAGTTGAATCCACAAGGTGTTTTGTGAAGACTGTGTTGGTCGCGATAACGATACGCTTGACACTAGATATTTACGGTGTAGCAGTGGTAGCTTTTGGTTAAATCACATGTTTTGTAGTATATCATGACCGTGATGTGCTCGTATCCCCCAGTCTTTTGGTTAAATCACATGTTTTGTAGTACATCATGACATTTGGGTATTCATATCCCCAGTGTTTTTGTTAAATCACATGTGTTGTAGTAAATAATGACCGTGATGTGTTCGTATCCCCGGTGTTTTTGTTAAATCACATGTTTTGTAGTAAATCATGACCGTGATGTGTTCATATCTCAAGGTTTTTGGTTAAATCACATGTTTTGTAATACATCATGACCGTGATGTGTTCGTATCCCCAGTGTTCTTGTTAAATCACATGTTTTGTAGTAAATCATGACCGTGATGTGTTCGTATCTCAAGGTTTTTGTTTAAATCACATGTTTTGTAATACATCATGACCGTGATGTGTTCGTATCCCCAGTGTTCTTGTTAAATCACATGTTTTGTAGTATATCATTACCGTGATGTGTTCGTATATCCCAGTCTTGTGGTTAAATCACATGTTTTGTAATACGCCATGACTTTGAAGTGCTCTGCCCAACGTCAAAGACGCCCATGAATCTAAGAAAACTCAGTCACTGGTGTTCTGGATTAATTATATTGATCTATAATTAAATTCTTGAGAAGATGATGTGGTGTTTCCCCTTCCTTTCCAATGTAATATCTCTCCGCTATTGGTATCGGTGCCGGGATCGACGCATGGGCTCGGCCTCTGCAAATGTTAGGGACAGTTTGCTCATCTCTTCCTCCGTACATTCAGACCTACAAAATGTGATGCCGCTATCATATCACAGACCCATCGCAGGAAACTGCATCTCAACAATGTTTTGAAATATTCTAGCCTACGGCATATGAGGTGAACTCACCAGTTTCTTTCGCGACGTCTGTCCTTCCCGGAACATCCCCGGAATATTCTCAAAGTTGTCCTGTATTCATGTTTATGAGACTGTGTCGGCCCCACAGACTCACTGGTCGGGCAAAAATAAACCGGCTATGTTTGAGATTGCTCCTAGAGCACTGTCTTCCACAGGCAAGCGACCTAACCTCTATATCAGAAGGGCTCCTACCTCAACATACAATAATGAAGAGCATTGACAACACATGATCAGTTTTAATTTTAGTTGTAAAAGGATAGCAGTTAAATGATTCAGCGTGACAATGATAACACGGTTTAAAGAATAGAAAAGTAAGGGAACTGTCCCCACTCCTTGAAACAAACAAAAAGAACAAAGAAGTAAATAAGGGAACTGTCCCAACTCCTTGAAGCAAACAAAACGGTGTCAAAGGCAAGAAGCTCGACTTCATTGCACCGGGTTTTACCCCATTTGGCTCTCCCTCCGTCCGCAGGGTGGCCCGCCGACACAGTGACACATAGCACGAAGTCCGTAGTGTGGCCCGCCGACACAGTGGCACATAGCACGAAGTCTGCAAGGTGGCCCGCCGACACAGTGCCACATAGCACGAAGTCCGTAGTGTGGCCCGCCGACACAGTGCCACATAGCACGAAGTCCGTAGTGTGGCCCGCCGACACAGTGGCACATAGCACGAAGTCTGCAAGGTGGCCCGCCGACACAGTGGCACATAGCACGAAGTCCGCAGGGTGGCCCGCCGATACAGTGGCACATAGCACGAAGTCCGCAGGGTGGCCCGCCGACACAGTGGCACATAGCACGAAGTCCGCAGGGTGGCCCGCCGACACAGTGGCACATAGCAGGAAGTCCGCAGGGTGGCCCGCCGACACAGTGGCACATAGCACGAAGTCCGCAGGGTGGCCCGCCGACACAGTGGCACATAGCACGAAGTCCGCAGGGTGGCCCGCCGACACAGTGGCACATAGCACGAAGTCCGCAGGGTGGCCCGCCGACACAGTGGCACATAGCACGAAGTCTGCAGGGTGGCCCGCCGACACAGTGGCACATAGCACGAAGTCCGCAGGGTGGCCCGCCGACACAGTGGCACATAGCACGAAGTCCGTAGGGTGGCCCGCCGACACAGTGGCACATAGCACGAAGTCCGCAGGGTGGCCCGCCGACACAGTGGCACATAGCACGAAGTCCGCAGGGTGGCCCGCCGACACAGTGGCACATAGCACGAAGTCCGCAGGGTGGCCCGCCGACACAGTGGCACATAGCACGAAGTCCGCAGGGTGGGCCGCCGACACAGTGGCACATAGCACGAAGTCTGCAGGGTGGCCCGCCGACACAGTGGCACATAGCACGAAGTCTGCAGGGTGGCCCGCTGACACAGTGGCACATAGCACGAAGCCCGTAGCTTCAGCGGCGAAGTCTCGGGAGTCTACGAGAAAACCGTACTCGTGAACCGAACGACGGAGGCCGGAATCAAACCCACAACCTTCGGAGCGCCAGGTAAACGGGGTGATCACATCCCCACGGAGATTCTTTCATGGAAGCACATAAGCCGTATGGCCTAGGGTGTATTGTTAATGACTGCGCAGTGTTTGAAAATATTGCCGGTCCAAGTTTTGTATTCACCCTCATGCAACATAACGTGGACCGGTAATCTTTTCAAACACCGCACAGTCATTAACTATACACCCTGTATTTGTAGAGACCAAAAAGCACTCGATGGTTGATGAGGTTCGTATCTCACAAGGGTCGCCTTTACTTCTCAGAATATTTCCTGGTGCATATTTTAGGGTGGATCGACATGGGTGCTTAACTCAATTTTTAAAAGTTTTGATTCGATGGGGATTCAAACACTTGACTTCCAGGCTGACAGGCAAGCTTGCTAGACACTGCGATATCGCGATTCCAACATCAAGAATACCACGTAACAAATGTAATGTTATTTATTCTTCAGTAACAAAATACCTACCGTGCACACTGGTGGGTTTGTCAGACTGGATAGACCAACTGTAAGAGCTGGTCTCTCGTGAGCATAGACACGGTCCCTCGTGAGCTTAGACACGGCCCCAGGCGTGAGCTGGGTCACGTCACCATAGACAGCACTGCTCATTAACTGACACCTTTCAACTTTTAAGAGTTTTGTTTTGACGTCAGATCACTAGTAACTAGGGCAAGGCTTCAGTTTTCTCCTCCCCCCCCCCCCCCCCCCACTTGCAACTGGTTTGCGGTATACGCTTAGGTGTAGGCAGGCAGGCAGGCAGGCAAGCAGGCAGGCAGGCACAGAAATAAGGGAACTGACACAGACGGATGGACGGACGGACGAACCGACCGACCGACACACCAAACAGACGCACAGACTAACAAAAGAAAAATAAACAGACGGTCAGATAAACATACAGACATATTCTTTGTTTTACACTCTTATTAATTAATTCGAATTAAAGGAAGAATGTGGAGATTAATAAGTTATTAGTTGATAAAACAATAATAATGCAACATATTTTAACTAATATAATACTAACCTGGCCTAGAGGTTAGCGACTTTTCTCCATAATCTCGTATACTCTCGTAAGTAACGTAACGACGGTGAGAATCAGCAGTGGTTCGAATCGCGTCGGTAACTTATGGGGAATGTAAGCCGGCCGCTCAGAAAGCAATGGCAAACTACTGAGCGTAATCTTGCCAAGAAATCAACAATCAGCTGAAAGATGTTGACAGCGATGTCCTGTAAATGATATGGAAAATTTATTTTTAATACTAACCATGTCGGCTTCTATGGCGCATTACAGTTGCGATATGGAAGCAGACAGCCTTGCGTTGTTCTTTTAACAATGATATGACTGCCGGTAGTTCAGAAAGCAAAGTAAAACAAAAATGCTGCATGTCCTTATATGTCATTGCGATGAATTCTACTCCAAGTTGATGTTCTGGGCAAGTATACGTTGCAAACTACTGACTGTTACATTAAAGGATTAATGCTCCGGTGAAGGGAAGACAGGTGCATAGATGGACTGTCGGGCGGACCACCGGGCGGGGGAGGAGTCGCTACAGCCCGTTAACTTGGATGCCTAGAAAGAGGGTGGTGGGCCAAGAAGTGACCAGGGAATCTGGTCGACACTCAACACACCAAGGAAAGGCCAGACGGACACATAATCAGACGGTTCTTGTACCATTAGTAATAGGACTATTCGTTATTTGTGGAGGAAGGAGAGCTTGTGGGAATGCCCCGAGTGCAGTGATGTCGGTTCTCGACTCAACAGTCTACTTAACTACCTTGGAAGGAATCTGTCTCGTGAAGCAAACTGTACACAAATCTACGCCTAAGTGTGACACACTGACCTATGAGGTGCATAACTAGGAGTGAAGGGCTCACGGCGAAAGAGGGGCACAGAAGAGGGAAAAGAAACACATATTTTATGAATATCGAGATCGATAGAGCAAACATGCAGGCTGAGATATGATTTAATTCTATAGTGAACCTACGACCACTGTTCCGGTCAGCAGGCGCACTAGAAACTATGCCACTACAGATTCCCTTTAATGTTAGAGTAAAGATAATATGCCGTTCAACCCTCCAAGGTTATAATTAGGATTTATAGAATATTTTACAGGACATTGCAGTCAACCCCAACAAATTTTGGCTGTCTGGGTTTCATGGTTTACGTTTAATAATTTGTCATTGCTTTCTGAACGGCCGGTACTAATACCATTGTATGAAAACCAACGCTAGGCGGTCGGCTGCCAAATCGCCAGCAGCTCTGTTTCATACGTGATATGCAGGAATAGGAATTGCGTCCGCAACCATTTCACCACAGAGCGACTTATTATTGGGTAAGAGTCGCAAAAGCGCAGAGGCTAGCAATCTGTTCTGCCGGCCCAGTGGACATATGTGGGATATAACTGACTTCCTATTTATTTCAAAGAGGTTTAAAGACAATAGGATCACTTAAATGCATCAGGTTTTATTCCATTTGGCGTCGTTTAGAGCAGGATCTGGGTATCTCCAGAGATATATGGGTTATATGGAAACACTGCAGCTAGGATCGAGCTGCAGAGTCTGAAGATGAACCCATTACCTTCAGGGCTCTAGGCATGCGGCTTGATTACATCACCATCAGGCGAACCCACTCCGACTTCAGGGGTACTTGTAATTTACGTTCGAAAGTCAAGAATAACAGGTCAAAATTTGTCCAAAAACTTAAATATTTTTTACAGCTGGAAAGATTTGTAGAGAGAGAGAGAGAGAGAGAGAGAGAGAGAGAGAGAGAGAGAGAGAGAGAGAGAGAGAGAGAGAGAGAGAGAGAGAGAGAGAGAGAGAGAGAGAGAGAAGAGCGCGACAGACAGACAGACAGACAGACAGACAGACAGACAGACATGCAGGCAGGCAGGCAGGCAGGCAGGCAGACAGACAGGCAGGCAGGCAGGCAGGCAGGCAGGCAGGCAGACACAGACACACAGAGAGAGAGAGCAGAGAGAGAGAGAGAGAGAGAGAGAGAGAGCAAGACAAAACTTTTGACAATTTTTGTGTCATGGCAAGACAGGGCGTCAGCACACGAACTGATCCAAGCTGTCGGAGATCGCAATTCCCGGAGAAGCATAATCGCCTACCCCAGTCGGCATGGCACTTGATGATGATGACTGCAAGTGTGTAGTCTTCTATACAGGGAAGACGCAATGATAGAAGCCCAGTGATCATTGCCATAGACAAGTATTTGTTTAATTGACTTGGGCTAACAGGTGGACCTAGTCTTAAATGGAAACCATCAAATGTCTTGGGAAGTAAAAGTGATCTGTGTGATATTACCAATATCATTGCTCGCATGCAGAATGGTCTATAAACATATGGATCTACCATTAGTTAGTTAGTTAGTCGCGGTTCTAACTTCACGCAAAGGGCCACCCCCATAATGCTCCGTGCCTGTGCCAGTGAATATCTCACTGACCCTCACTGTGAAGAGTGGAACAGGCAGCGGGACCGACAAGCCAACAGCACACACAGGCAAGTATTTGCATAAGGCCGCTGCCAGAATGCTAACACAACTGTCCGCCACGAAAATTACAGTTCATCGTCGATGGAAGCGGCAGGCATTAGAAATAAGCAGCTTCACACACATATGCCTAGTACGCCTATAATCTTTACGAACGAACGAACAATCTTTATTTTCAAAGGGTTAAGAATTGGGCATGCAGGCCCGTCTTACATTCTGCCCTATAATGTTTGTGAAAGGGCCCTTGACTTGCTTGTACTTTATGTTTCCTTGGTGGAAAAATATTAGTTGCCTATCCTTTACAGGTGCCGGATTACCTCGCCAAAGCTGCGGAGTTCGTGCAGTGAGCTACGATTCTCCGGACTCAGGCTTGAGTTAGGAGTAGAACGGAGCACTTATGGGTTACATCCGTGTGCCGTGATGTTGATCCGCCGACTAAACTAAACTAAACTAAACTTTACAGGATGTCATTGCCAACCCCAGTATTTTTGGCTGCTTATAATTTTTTTTGGCAAGTTTACTTTCAGTAGTTTACCATTGCTTTCTGAACGACAGGCACTCAGACCACTGTATGAGAATCAACGCAAGGCGGTCTGTTGCCAAATCGCCCGCAGCTGTGTTTCGAACGCGGTATGCCGGATTACGAATTGCGTCCGTAACCCGCCTCAGAGCAGGCCCTTGAGAATAGAAAAATGAAAACTTGTGAGCAAAAATCAGGGTCAGCATGACCGAATGGTTAAGTGTGTTACTCTTAAACTTCCGGTGTGTTGATACCAAGATAATGAGGTCAACAACTACACCGGTCAACTGGTCTACAATGTTGACTTCTCGTCCTTGACTTGGGGACGTAAATTACAAGATGTAGGAGTGGGTTAGCTTGATGGCGATGGGCACTGGAATTAGGGAAAACTGCGGGGTATGTGAGCCGGCCGCTCAGAAAGCAATGACAAACTACTGAGCGTAATCTTGCCAAGAAATCAACATACAGCTGAAAGATGCTGGTGTTGACAGCGATGTCCTGTAAAGGATATGCAAAAAAAAAAAAAAAAATTCACAAGCAAAACTCAGTTGAATGCACTAAAAATAGCACGTGAATGGAGTATGCTTGCGTTCAAAGAGGGCGAATGCCAATAATAATAATAAGAATAATAATAATGATAATAATAATAAATAAATAAATAAAGCTTGAATAACACCGGAAAAAGTTACAAAATAAAAGAAGTGAAATATAAATGACTTCGCTGACGGCATTGGCTCTGTCCCATCCACGACATCAGAGGCAAAATAAACTAAACACATGTGATAGAGGGATTGCAGTTAATAGGTCTAAAGCATCAAAGATAATGACATTAAATCGAGCCAATGGTAACCCATTCTCCATTGTTTAAACTTATTTCGGCTCTGGAATATAACACATACACACGCACGCACGCACGCACGCACGCACGCGCGCGCACACACACACACACACACACACACACACAGAGGTAATACGAGGGGGCTCCAAATGAAAAGCTTATTTTTATTTTTTTTTTTTTTTTATTTGGTGAATATATTCTGAAAAAGTAAAGAACAACTGCATAATTTTGCCATGCAGTCACCACTGCGTTCAATGCAAGTCCACCAGCGCCGATAAAGTGCTTGGATTCCTGTTTTTAAAAAAAATGTCTCTTCTGCTATACCTCTTCCTCAGAAGTCACGCGTTTTGAAACGTTCTATTCCACTCATACACTTGCTGGACTAACAGGCATGTATCACCATACTGGACCTTCATTTACCGAGGTATTTCTATAGGTTTCACCCCTTCACTGATCAAAAACAGGATAACAGAACGCTGCTATTCTTTAGTGCATGTCAAAAGTAGGACGGCCATTTTTAAACAGTTCCTATGACGTCATCGCTTGAGCAAACAAGCAAGCGAATGTCAGAGATATACATTGACAGACAAAATAAAGAGACGGTTATGGTACAGCCAAAGAGACTCGTACATCCATGTCTCAGGAAAGAAACTGTTGGGAATCCATTATGCCAACCTTCACCTTGTAGATGGCATTTGGTGATGGCACTGGATGATGGCACTGGGTGATGGCACTGGGTGATGGCACTGGGTGATGGCACTGGGTGATGGCACTGGGTGATGGCACTGTGTTATGGCACTGTGAGATGGCGATGCATGTACGCGTAGGCCTTTGACTTCCGGTCGGTAATGCTGTATCTATTAGCTGTTGTTGTTGTTTGTCCATCAAGAATGATGATGACCATTCATTGCATCCAGTGGGGTTGAAGGTATGGAGCCGTGGGTTCTAAGATGGCTGATAAGGCTTATTTTGGCTATTTTGGCGAAATGTTCTTTGACAATGTGGGCAAAGAATGCTTGACGTTTCTGGAGGAGGATTTCCTGCAGTGGTTTTTCTGTCCTGCCTTTTCTTCACAGCTCTTGCAGTCCTGGTTGCCTCACATATGACTGCACCCTTGCGTAATGATGCACGCCATGAATTTCGATCTCTGACTGCAGCCTCTCATGTGTCATGATGAATTCCAAAAGCATTCAGTGAGATTTTCAGAGTGTCTGTAAAGCGTTTCCTCTGGCCACCTTGGGGGCGTTTACCACAACGCAGTTCGCTGTAAAAAAATTCGTTTAGGGAGCCTGTGATCTGGCATGCGAGTCAAGTGACCAGCCCAGCGAATCTGATTCTTCATCAGTAGAGTGTGGATACTGGGCATGGACGCTCTTTCTAGGACTTCAGTGTCTGGGATCTTGTCTTGCCATTTAATCTTCAGTAGCTTGCTTAGGCAGACTGTGTGGAAGTGGTTTAATTTCCTAGCGTGTCGCTGATAAACTGATCTATTAGCTACTACAGACGTTACAGGTGTACGTTCAATTAGCTACGTGTCCTGTTGTTATGACGTCGCAATCAACCCCAACACTTAATGGCTGTTTATGATTTTCTCGGCAATTTGGCTTTCTTTGGTGGTCCATTGTTTTCTGAACTGCTGACGATCATACCAATGTGAAAATAAACGCAAGGCGATCTGCACCCAAATTGTCGGCGCCTGACTTCGTACTCCGTGTGTCGGGATTGCGAATCTAACTTCACGCTCTCTAAGCCACACACACCGACACAGATATAAGTCTCGGTATATCCTGCTGTCTGAACGGTCGTCGCACATATCGTGAAAAATCAACGCAAAGTCAACTGCTCCCAAATCGCCTGCGGCTTAATTCGAAAGCAATTTCAAGAATGTGATTGTACCCTGATTGTCCCTCAGCTACAAATACAGAGACCGCCACAGACACGATGAAGTATCGGTATATCCTCACCAGAACGTCTGACGGACTGGTTGAGGTACTCCCTGCCAGGGCGCACGTAGGGACGCTAGAGCCTCGCCACATGCTGAAGGGGTCAATGGCTACAGGAGGAGTTTATCGCGGGCCTGTCCCAAACATACGTTCTCATCCATCGATGAGGGCAGCGTGGGTTTTGTGGCTGGCTTGACTTAGCAGGGCGGTTGGGGGGGGGGGGGGTGGTTAGCTTCATTTATGAGAGCAAAGTTGATTATGTAGCTATTGGGACTTCTGGAGTTAGTAAAGTGCTTTATACTGCTAACTGTGGCATGGTGGGTTATGTGACTACTCGATTTATGATGACAGAATGGGTTGTGTGGCTAGTCGGTTTATGATGACAGAGTGAGTTATGTGAATTCTCGATTTATGATAACAGAGTGGAGTTGGTGACTACCTTGATTTAGCAGGGCGGTGGGTGATATGAAGGTAGCTCCATTTATGAGAGCAGGGTTGATTATGTAGCTAGAGGGGCTTCTGATGAAAGAGAGCTTTATACTGTTAAATCACAACAGAGTAGGCTATGTGGCTACTCAGTTTATGATGACAGGTGGGTCCGTATAACATCTCGTTAGCATTGGGCTGTTTGCTGCTAGACAACATATGGGTTTGTCTTGTATATATCGGCACTCGATGGATGATGTGGTCAATATCAAGCCCACCGCATTTACTTTCCTATATATTTCCTGGTGCCCATTTAAGGCCGGTTCGTGGTAAAGGGGTTACGGACGCAGTTCGTAATCCCGCATACCCGCGTTCGAAACACAGTTGTGGGCGATTTGGCAGCAGACCGCCTTAAAATGATTTTTTTTAATGAAATGGTATGCGTGCCGATCGTTCAGAAAGCAATGGCAAACTACTGAACGTAAACTTTCCCGGGACTTACGAACTGCCAAAAAAATACTGGGGTTGACTGCTACGTCTTGTCAAGGACATGCAACTAGCTTAACCCATTTTATTCTGGATCGATATGAAAGCCCATTTCAATATTTAAAATCCGTCTGATGCGGATTCAAACTAATGACCACCGGGTCGGCGGATCGGCAGGCGAGCGTCTACCCACTACGCAAATGCATCTCCTTTGTATATTGTGATAACCCCATAATCGTTTAACCAGTCGACAATCGAGGAGCGATGTGTTTAGTATCATGTCTGCGCCCTTACTTGTCGGAATATTTCTAGCATAAAGTTTAGGATGGCACTAGTTAACCCAGGTTAATGTTTAATAATCCCCGAGAGTGGGTATTTTGTAAAAAAAAAAAAAAAAAAAAAAAGAAGTTCCATAACAGGAACCTGTTGTGAGTATGTGGTTTGTTAGCACCGTCACAATTCTTAATCCGGGTGCATGGAGGAATTGGAGAGCAGTTCTTTTTCCTCCTCCTGTAGCGAACGACGGCGTTTGCAGGACGTTGCCATCAACCTCAAGTTGCTTTTCTGGACAATTTTAAGTTCAGTAGTGTGTCGTTCCTTTCTGAACGAGACGTCAAAGTTTAATTCCAACTGATCAGTGTAGGGAATAAACCCACTACCCCGCAAGTGCGGTAAATCCCTTGACTACACTGACCCCTGAACAGAGGGTGCTGAAGATTTATTACAGTTTATATTCAAAAGCACTGATAATAATGTTGTTGTGAACATTACGTGGTAACTGTTGCTGACGTTACCTGCCTTTCTGCGGCAGTAAAGGGTGAAAAATTAATACCAGTTTCCAGAAATAAAGCAAGCCTGGAATAAATTACGTTGTGAAATAACTCTTTAACTTCTGAAAATCTCATTTCCAGACTGGTTATCTTTTAACAACAGTGTTACGGCTGCAGATATTTTTCACATTTAACCTTTGAACAGATACGCGAGAAGAGTGCGTAGATGCTGGCGGACTAACCGGCAACTTATGTTTACAATTGAAAGCGAAAGAAATAAACAAGCACAGATCATATTTCCATCAGGCCACGTCGCCCAGCTTTGTGCGTATCTTCTGACAGTTAAGGACAACTAACTGCTGACTTGCTAGCGCTGACGTACATCACATAGATACGTGACGTGTGCACATGTAACAGAACCATCTTCCGCCATTCAGAATTATCATCATCTTATTGTAAGTAAAATAAAAGACCCTTTTGCACACTTTAAGGCGCACTGGGCATATGGTCATTGTCATCATGTGACATGCCGATAAGCGTAAGCGGTCATGTTTCGCCATCTCACACGATCACCAGAGTCGTGGATCAGCTAAGTGTTCTTATCTCGACCATATCACATGGCCAAGGCATCCAGATATTTACTTATCTGCCTTCCCCTTGTTCTCTACCCCTCAATCTTGCCAGTTGTCCCCAAGTTATGCAATTTATTTCTTTTCATAACGTGTCCAAAGAACTGCTTTTCTGTGAATGGTATTCTTTGTATTTTCCTCAGAAACCACATTTCCACTTTCATTATATGTTTTTCAGCTTGTCTGCTCATTGTTCACGCTTCACATCCATACAGAAGCACAGGTTCTATGTGGCACCTCAACACTCTTTTTCTCGCTGCAAATGACATCTTTTTATTGGTCAGTATGTTTTCCATCTTGCATAAGACTACCTTCGCCATGGTGATTCTTGTTCTAATCTGTTCAAGTCGTCTTCTAGTAAATGTTATGAATGTTCCGAGATAATTGTATCTATTCACTTGTTTAAGAATACTCCCAGTTCCTTGTATATTACATTGTGGTACTTCCTTATTCCTAGTGACGACAATAATTTGTGTCTTCTTACAATTTAATTCTAACCCTAGTTGTTCACTGTGTGCAACAGCCTCATCTACTAGATGTTGCAGATCCTGCTCATTGTCTGCAATAAATACTGTATCATCCACATATGGTGCTAGGGACATATATTTATAGATCAATATGCGCTGGGAGGGTGATGTAGTCATATCACACCACCTGCCTTTACATCCCAAGACATTTCCTGGTACTCCGTTTTGGGAGGTCGAATTGAGAGCCCACGTCAATTTTAAAAACTCGAATCAGGCCCAGTGGGGATTGAACGCATGACAAATGAGCCTGAAGGCCCCTAAGCTAAAGCATCCACCTCATCATCACATTCTAGGTGGATAACATTAGCTATTATGATTCGCCATCTCACTGGAGAACCAAACTTTCGGATTAGATCCCTGTTTTTGTCTCGTTTATGTCACATAGACAATCCATCAATTTATTTGTTTTTCTATTTTTCTCCCTCTTGATTTTTTCTCTCCACGAAGTTTGCCATTTATAAGGTTTACATGTTTTTAGAATTTTCGTCTTAATCTGCTCAAAAAGTCTTGACTGTCTTCGTCTAATTTCTCTGATTAACAGGGTGCCAATATCGTTATCAAATGATCTTAAAAGGTATAGAATAAATTAAAAGTATGAGAATGTAATAGTCTAGGGAGTATTTAACCAAGTCGCTTTTTAATATAAAAGTAAATTAAACGACGCTCATTCGGTAGAAAACATAAAACAAGTAAGGAATTCCTGTCCAATATGGCGGATAGGCTGTTGAGCTATTATGCCTCTGGGGTGTTTTCGCTTCTGCCTACGGATTACTTACGCATTTTCTTCATTGTGGACTGGTACATAATTCCGTCGCCCAGCTATTGAGTCAAGTGCGTGGAGCGACAATGTGAGCTGTGAATATCTTGTGAAATACTGTTGGTAATGGTTTGTATTGTAGACTGCATGATCAGAAAAAATGGCGGAAGTCGGCGCTGAACTAGCTAATTTTGTCTTATGTATTAATATGTGTGTGTGACGGCTGTTTTTCTAATGACTGCCGCTTCCATCGACAATGAAATGCAATTTCAGTGGCGGACTGTTGTGCTGGCATTCTGGCAGCGGCTTTCTGCTTGTAAGCATGTGATCACTGTTGGTTTGTCGGGCCTGCTTCTGTTCCACTTATCACATGGGACAGTTGGAACATTTTATGTGATATTTACTGGCACAGTAACGGAACATTATGCGGTGACCCTTTGTCGCGAAGTTGGAACAGCGACTAACGCTAACACAAACAAGTAAAAGACATGTTCCTTCTCTTCTGTCCTTTACCCACCTTTGGAGCAGAATCCCTCAACCAATTCACCCAAGGTAACCTACCTTTACTATCTTATAATGTTCCAGACGTGTCCTCTCCGTATCATTCATTTCTCTCTTTTAAACTCTTCTCAGTGTGTTTCTAACTCCCTCTATTTCGTTTAATCTGCAGGTTCCAGAAATAGGACTTTCTATTTATACCATTCATTCAGTAGCGTGTCCTTTGCAGAAGCTTGCTCCCATAACAACCTTCCGGAAAACCTCTCGATCATAAGCAACATGTCCCGCGTTCGATACATTCATCTGGAGATCACCTGCCACATTCTGCACCCATCTTCTCTTAGGTCTTCCTATTCCTCTCTACCCGGGCATATACCCCTACATTATTTTTATCTCCAAACGTTCATGACATTCCCTTAAGTGACCACAATATTTCAATTTTCTTTGTTTTACTGTCTTTAGTAGCCAACGATCTTAAATATTCAGCTCTTGTCATATGAGTGCATTTTTTTTTTTCTGTATCCAAGATATCCTTAGAACTCGTCTATAACATTTATATTCAAAGGCATTGATGCGCTGTTCAGCTTGTTTGGTAAGTGTCCCTTGCAGGCGTATGTTGCAATGGGAAGATGCATACATCTAATGTTTGTAGTTCTATCTGTCCCACTCCACAATTTATTCAGTTGTGTTAGGTTTTGAAGAGCAATAGACATTCGTCTTTTAATTTCTTTCATTGTGTCACCATTTCTATTTATACCATTTTCACAGTTTATGTCCTATCCAGCGTTAGTGTCTGTTCTACACTTCTTCTTTCTGCCTGTCTCATAACATGGTTTCATTCACCAGACCTGGAGTGGAACATTACACGAATTGTTGGGAAACAACTTGGTGGCAGTGACCATCGGCCAGTCTTTCTAACTGTAGAAAATGAGCTTGTAAGTGAAAGCAGCACCATCTCGAGGTGGAACTACAAGAAAGCAGACTGGGCAATGTACAAGCATCGCACTAGCATACTGGTTAGAAACCTGAACACTGAGAAGGACATAAATAAAGTAGTTGAAGAGTTTGGGAAATGCATACTACAGGCAGCACGCGAAACAATACCAAGAGGAGCCCGTAAACATTATAAACCCTACTGGAATAGTGAACTGGAACAGTTGCATAATGATGTGGATATATGTAGAAAACAAGCAGAGGCCAATCCCAGCCAAGAGCACCACAATAAATATCAGCACGCAAAAGCCAAATTTCAAAGGGCCCAACTGCAGGCTAGACGGAAAAGCTGGCAGGAGAAAACAGAGTCACTGAACTTTGAAAAAGACACAAGGAAGTTATGGAGGCTAATAAAACAGCTTAACGATGAGGGCACAGGGAGAAACTCAAAAATTGCGCTACATAAAGACGGAAACATCTTAACAGGAAAGCAAGCAGCTGACCATTTTGCGGACTCATTCGCACAAGATAACAATATTGAAATTAGTCCAGAGAAACAACAGGAGATTCGAGAGAAATGGCAAAATACAGGACAGAAGGAAATTGTACATGAGGTTATGGAGACACCTATCACATTCAGTGAACTGGAGCTAGCCATTTCAAAACTGAAAATGAGAAAATCACCAGGAGCTGATGGTATCTCCAATGAAATGATCAGGAACCTAGGAAGAGAGGCCAAAGCAAAGCTGCTACAGATCTTTAATAATACATGGACCTTAGGCAGTGTTCCACAAGTCTGGAGAGAAGCAATCATGATACCCCTCCTAAAATCTGGGAAAGACAGTTCCATTGCCTCCAGCTACAGACCCATTAGCCTCACCAGTTGTCTCTGCAAAACAATGGAACGCGTCATCAATCACAGACTACAGTGGTACATTGAAAGTGAAAACATCCTTGTGCCACAACAGGCTGCCTTTAGGCAGTGCTACTCTACGGAAGATCAGACAACCTACCTCTCTCAAGAAGTTGAGGATGCATTCCAAGAGAAGAAGCTGGTACTTGCGGCATGGATAGATCTGAAGAAAGCCTTTGACAAAGTCTGGAAAGAAGGTCTGATGAAGAAACTGAGAAACTGTAAAGTCAATGGAAGAATGTACAAATGGGTAAAAGCATACTTGCGCAACAGAAGAGCCCGAGTACATATAGACGGTCTCAAGAGCAAGAAAGTACTATTGCGTCACGGTGTTCCCCAGGGCGGAGTCCTGTCCCCAACACTTTTTCTAATCTTCATCAATGATCTTGTTGCTAATCTACCCAATGGAATTAAAGCGGCAATGTACGCTGATGACCTGGTTTTGTGGAGCGCAAATGAACATGCATCAGTGGCCACCATATTGCTACAAAGAGCTGTAGATACATTTGTTGCATGGGCGGATAGATAGTGTATCAGCATAAACACTGACAAGTGCAGCACCACTCTATTTACCCTTTCTCCGAAACAAAAGGCAGGGAGCATTCAGATAAATGGAACACCCCTAAGAGAAAATAAGGAACCAACATACCTTGGTGTAACATTCGACGACAGGCTGACATGGAGAAAACACATTAAAAAAGCAGTAGCAAAAGCCAGAAGGAAAATTGCCATCCTGAGAAAGCTAACTGGAACCACTTGGGGAGCCAGTGAGAAAATACTTAGCCAAGTTTATCAACAGAGCATACGACCACACTTGGAATACGGGTCAACTGCGTGGTGTTCAGCATTAAAAACTACATTGCAGGAGCTGGACAAGGTGCAAAATCAAGCTCTTAGAGTCATCACAGGAGGGATGAGATCAACCCCTATAGTAGCAATGGAGAAAATGGGGAGGACACAAGCTTTAAGAGAACGCAGAGATACAAAAACACTAATACAAGCAGAAAAGTTTCTCAGCTTGCCAGGCCACCCTATGAAGAACAGATTTGAAAACTTAGCTATGGGGCGGTTGAAAAGAAGTAGTTTCATCCACCAGGCCAAACAACCCTGCAGAGAAACCATCGATCTTCCCACAGTTGATATCCCCCTAACAACTATTCCAGAGCGAACCCCGTGGAAAGATGAACATAGAATATCGCTACAAATCCAGTCAAAAGTGAGAGGAATATTTGACAAGGAAGAACAGAACAGTGTACAGCGCAGAACAGCCACTCTCAGCTTCCTTGATGACGAATACCCACAGGACCTCTGGATCCGAGTCTACACAGATGGGTCAGCACAAAATGCTGTTCGAAATGGAGGAGCGGGAGTGTATATAGAATACCCAAATAATACTAGAGACACGGCCAGAATTCCAACAGGAAAGTACTGCCATAATTATGATGCTGAAATTGAGGCAATCAAGATAGCCACAGAGAAATTACAAAATACCAGCCATGGTACACAACCTGTGGTGATATTGACAGATGCAAAATCCGTAATAGAGGCGCTCCTGTCTGGGAAATAGTTCTGAGGACACTAATTTCTGAACTTAGCAGTCAGCGTAAGATCACCATACAGTGGATACCATCCCACTGTGGAATCCCAGGAAACGACAGAGCTGATCGATTGGCTAAGGAAGGAGCACAAGAAGAACAACCAGATGTGCCTATTACATACCACCAAAAGAAAAGAATGATCAAATCAGTCAGAAGGCCACCAAACCTTACTCAAGACGACTACCACTTTATGGACAGACCAGAACAGGTCATTCTTCTGCGCCTCAGAACAGGACACAATAGATTACGCAACCACATGTATACAAAATTCAAGATTGGCGACTCAGCCATGTGCACATGTGGTTTGGCGTAGCAGACAGCAGAGCACATACTCCAGGATTGCCCAAACTACAACATATCCAGGCGAACCTTCTGGCCTAGAGAGACAACAGTGGAAGATAAACTCTATGGACCGCTGAATGAACTAAAAAAGACTGTTAGATTCATACAAGAGACAACATTGCAGTTATAAACATATTTCAGGCGAACGAAAGAAGAAGAAGAAGAATAACATGGTAATATGCATTGTTTATGTTTACAACATTCACTTGACAATGATTTTCCCCTATGTTAATGTTGAGGAGCAGCTGGCCAAGTGGCTAGAACGCCGGACTCTCATTCGGGAGACCCGGGTTCGATCCCTGGGTAAGGTGTGGGATCTTTTTCTGTCGGGGGCAAAACGAAAATTCTTACCTGCACAGTTCGCGGCGAGTGCACTAGCCAGGCGGCCTTTAATTCCTCAGGCTCAAAGGCCCCTCTGCCATACACCGCAAGGTACTATGTTGGCAGTAAATGACAGTTAATGTAACATGCACAATAGATAATTGATGAACGAAAGATGAGTGATTGGAGGGGTCGAATGAAAGACGGGCCTGCGTGCCCAAGTAGTGACCCTTTGCAAATAAATTTCGTTCGTTCGTTCTTGATTCAATGGTACTTGCCTAGTTAGTTTCATGAGCTTTACATTAGCAATTATATCATACCATTTTAGGCCTTCTATTCTGCCTAGGCGACAGTTATTGGTGGTTTTTAGTTTATTAGTAATTATTATGGTCGTTGTCTGTAATGTACAAACAGACCTACAAGCACTTGGAATCAGCTACTGGCAAGAGAAGGTCAACCAGAGAGACGAATGGAGACGGATTGTATCTGCAGTAAAGAACCTCAATGGCTCGGAACGCTGAAGTAGAAGAAGAAGAAGTTGTCTGTGTTTCGGGTTTATAAAGTAACCTTGATTTGACATTAGAGGTAGTGACGCAAATCTGTGCTTTTAAATAGTAAATATTTGAGTTAGAAGAAGTTAAAATGATACCTATATGACAGAACGAGGTAAATAGAAATTTGAAAGAAAAGGGTTAACGTAACAACTATCTGGAATAGATTAAATTAAGAAGCGCACTTGGTGTATCGAGTACATAATAAACGCGTGATGAGTTGTTTGGTACACGGTGAGTTCACCGTGTACGCTTCTAATATAGTTTACGAAGTGATGGCGTCAGCATGGCTTAATGGATAAGAACACGCGTTCTTAAACATCCGGTGTGCTGATGCCGAGGTAAGGGGTTCAACCCCTACAAAGGACAGCGGGACTAACGTATTAACTTCTCGTCCTTGACTTTAGGACGTAAATTACAAGTACCTCTGAAGTCGGAGTGGGTTTGCCTGATGACGAGGGACACTGGTACTAGGGAAAGCTAATCCACTCGCAAAATTCAATCCTGTGCTACTAGAAGTAGTGTGTGTGGACTAAGATTGAGTTCAAACAAACCATGAAGTGATCGCCTACTCCAGTTAGCACAGATAACTTAACGATGATGATAATGGTGGTGACGGTGAGGATGATAATGATCATGATGATGATAATGGTGATGGTGGTGGTGGTGGTGGTTATAATGATCATATTGGCTATAGTTATTGCTCTTGTGATTATGCTGATGATGATGGGAATGGCGATAGTGGTGACGATGATGATAGCTGTTATGATGATTGTGGTGATGATTATGATGTCTATAACAGTTATAATTATTTCGGTTGTGCAATGATGATGATTGTGTTGATGGTTATGTTGTTGGCGGTGAAGATGGCGATGATGATGGTTGTCATGATGATGATAATGATGACGATTATGATGATGGTAATGATGATGATGGTGGTAGTGGTTTTTGCGATGATGATGATGATGGTAATGGTGATGTTGGTGGTGATGATGATGATGATGATAGTTGTGATTATGATTGTGGTGATGATTATGATGTCCATTACAGTTATAATTATTGCGGTGTTGCTATGCTGATGATTATGGTGATCATTATGTTGTTGGCGATGATGATGATGGTTGTCATGGCGACAATGATGATGATAGTTGTGACAGTGGTGGCGATGATGATGATGGTTGTCATGGCGACAATGATGATGATAGTTGTGGTAGTGGTGGTGGTGATGATGATGATGGTGGTAGTGATGATGATAGTGTTGGTAGTGTTAACGATGATGATGGCGATGATGATGGGGGTAATGATGATTGTATGGTGATGCTGAATATGCTAGTTCTAGTGATTGCGATATGCCGGCTTCGTGGCTTAGAGGTTATGACTTTTCTCCGTAATCTCGTATACTCTCGCCGGTAACGTGATGACAGTGAGAATCAGCAGTGGTTCGAATCGCATCGGTAACTTACGGGGTATGT
The DNA here is from genome assembly GCA_963921405.1 of Cepaea hortensis. Taxonomy (NCBI): domain Eukaryota; kingdom Metazoa; phylum Mollusca; class Gastropoda; order Stylommatophora; family Helicidae; genus Cepaea; species Cepaea hortensis. The sequence goes on from OY992885.1 coordinate 45,471,082, forward strand.
GAGCGGGCCGCTCAGAAAGCAATGGCAAACTACTGAGCGTAATCTTGCCAAGAAATCAACATACAGCTGAAAGATGCTGATGTTGATAGCGATGTCCTGTAAAGGATATGCAAAAAAAAAAAAAAAAAGTGATTGCGATGATGAGGCTGATGATGCTAATCAAAGAAATGATGATCACGATGGCGATGGTGATGAAATTTGTGATGGTGATAATTTTTGTGTTGGTGATGATAGTTGTGACGGTGATGGTGATGGTGGTAGTGATGATGATATTAATAGTGACGATAGATATGGAGGTGATGGTGATAATAGTTGTGATTGTGATGGTGATGGTGGGTTTGATGATGGTGATAGTTGTGATGATGATGTTGGTGATGATAGTTAAGATGATGATTTTGAGGATAACTGTGATGGTGGTGGTGATGATAGTTATGATGATGCTGTTGAGGATAATATTTATGATAATGGTGATATAGTTATGATGATGATGATGGTGTCGATAGTTGTGATGATGTTGGTGATGATAGTTAAGATGATGATTTTGAGGATAACTGTGATGATGGTGGTGATGATAGTTATGATGATGATGATCGTGTGGATAGTTGTGATGATGTTGGTGATGATGGTGATGATGATGATGATGATGATGATGATGATGATGATGATGATGATGATGATGATGATGATGATGATGATGATGATAGTTGTGATGATGATGGTGTTGATACTAATGATGGAGATGGTGATAATGCTCGTGGTGGTGATGATGATAATAAGAATGATTATGATGATAGTGATGATGATGCTGGCAGTGGTGGTGTTGGTAATAGTGGTGGTCGTAGCGATGATGTACTGATGCTTTTAATGATGATAATAGTTGTTGTGATAGTAACGGTGATAATGGTGTAAAAAAATGTCCCCTAAAAGTCGACAGGGTCGACTTCATTGCACCGGGTTTGTATCCCATATGGCTCGGTCTCTTTCCTCAGCGCGGAAAGCGTCGCATAAAGCACGAACTCCGTAGCTCCAGCGACGACCCTCAGAAGTCTCCGAAAAAATACACTCGTGAATCGAAGGATGCGGCCCGGAATCGAACCCCCAACCTTCGGAGTCCAAGGCAGACAGCTTGACCACTTCGCCACAAAGACTCTAAGGATGCCTGTAATGATAAGATGATGCCGAGAGAATTTCAGTAGGGCTTAAGACTTACGATTGTTAGCCCTACAACAGCCGCCACAAAGTCTGCAAGGTAATAATGTTATGTCACCTTCAATAGATAAGCATCCCGAAATTCAAACCCTAACCTGCAGTTTGAGAAACTCTAACTGCTTGGTCACCCTCTCATCTGCAACACTAAGCTTTAATTAGACGTATAGGCGCCATTTTAATCATACAGTACAGCTTACCCAGTCGAACTAAATACCACCTTATTACACGCCTCTGCTTCTCTGCACGAAGCGGGGGACGTTTAATACCGACCCGAAAGTTCGTAAGAAAAACAACAAGATTGTCACCTACAGTGGTAACTCTATATCAAGATAGAGGGATTAGTAATCACATTACTGCAGGCCAGCGATTTGACCCCAGTCTTACTCAAGACCAACGCATGAAGATACTCGTAATGCAGATACCGTTACTGAAATACCAAACTATTTCATTAAGCATGGGCGGATATTGCAGAATTAGATTGTGGTAAACAAACTTGACTGTTACGATTAAAACACAAAAGGAAATGTGGAGAAAGACAAAGGTATAAAACATCAACAATGATCAAGTTACATTGAGATAAATATGCTGGCAATAGCCAGATATTTTCTAGCGGACTGCTAAAGTATATGTTTCTGCTCAAGCTGGTCAAGCTAGAGTATCAGGTTCCGACCACCAACAGACTCTTGTGGCAGGAAAGACATACGATCTTGTAGTCCGCGGGCAAAGTAAGTAGAATTACTGCAGGGAAGTGTTTTCCAGCAACTTGGTTGACTTTTGGTTCAGACCCATCGCAAAAGTGTGGACAGAGAAAATGATTCTTCTCTTCCGGAGAGGGGTGGGGGAGGGGGCAGAGAGAGTGAGAGATAGAGAGAGAGGAGAGAGAGAGAGAGGGAGAGGGAGATAGAAAGGGGGAGAAAGGGGTAGAGAGGGAGAGAGACAGGGGAGAGAGGGAGAGAAAGGAAGAGAGAGAGGGATGGAGAAGGAGAGGGATGGAGAAGGAGAGAGATGGAGAGAGGGAGAGTGAGAGGGAGAGAAAGGGAGAGAGGTAGAGAGAGGGAGAGAGAGATGGGAGAGAGAGAGAAAGAGGGGGAGAGAGGGAGAGAGGGGAGAGAGATATTAATGCTCTTGCGCTTTAACTTCCGATCCTATGACGGCGAGGAACGTGGTTCATCTCCTACACCGGTCAGTTGGACTTAACATTGATTTCTCGTTCAGATAGCAATAGATAGCAATTTTTTTTCATACCATTTACAGGACATCACAGTCAGCGCCAGCATCTCTGCCGTTGTGAACTTTTGGCAAGTTTACGTTAAGTAGTTTGCCTTTGCTTTCTGAACGACCGGCAACGATACCAACACAAAACCAACGCAACGCGGTCTGCTGCCAAATCGCGTGCAGTTGTGTTTCGAACGCTGGTATATAGATTACGAACCGCGCCTGCAACACCTACGCCGCGGAGACCGGCTTTAGCAAACTACGCTTTTGATATGGTAGATCATGACATTTTAACTAGAAAATTAAAACAAATGAAGACAAGCGCCAATATGGTGAGCAAAATCGCGTCATTTATATCCGACTGACAACAAGTCGTGTCCTTCAACAACTGTCTATCAAGACCCGTACAGCTTAATAATGGTGTGCCTCAGGGTTCAATGCTAGGTCCGCTGCTTTTTGCAGTTTATATTAACGATCTTCCTTTATATCTCAAAACAACGTGTGATCTATTTGCAGACGACTGCACTATATATACTAGTCAAGAGAACCGTTGTGAATTAGAAAATTCTTTACAAAAAGAACTTGATAATCTTACTAGATGGAGCAATGAAACCCGCAATCAAATTAACATCGACAAAACTAAATCCATGCTAATAACGACCAGACAAAAACTTCAGACCCTAGCCATAACTGGGGCAGCGCTCGAACTCCGCATGGACACATGGGAGTCTCTGTGGCGTAGTGGTCAAACCGTTTGACTCGTGCTCCGAAGGTTGTGGGTTCGATTCCGAGCCGCGTCCTTCGGTTTACGAGTTAAATGTTTCGGAGACTCCTGTGGGTCGTCGCTAAAAAAACGGAGTTCGTGCTTTGTGCGACGCTTTCCGTGCTGCGGAAAGAGACCGAACCATATGGGATAAAACCCGGTGCAATGAAGTCGACCCTGTCGACTTTTAAGCGACTTTTTTTATGGACACATTACCTAAAGTTAATATAAATGTACACAAAAGACTAGGTCTATTAATTGACAGACATTTAAACTGGAACTCTCATGTCCACGTTCTTACCAAGAACATAGCACAAAAAGTGTACCAACTGGCTAAGATCTAGCACTTCCTGGACGAAAGCACACGAAAAATATTCTATACATCATATATCCCTAAATCTTATACGAAACGACTATGTTCTCTACAAAACCGCGCTATACGTCTAATTTCTGACATAAAGCACGTCGAAAATAATAATTTATACAGTCATCTCAGGCTTCTCCCACTTCGGAAGCGCTTCCTTTTTAACAAAGCCAAATCTATATCTATAAAACAAAGTGTATGTATATGTGTATGTATATATGTATGTATGTAAATATGTATGTCCTTTATTTTTTCGCGAACGGCCCATCCGATTGAGATGAAATTTTCTACACGCCTTCCTTTCATTCCAGAGCTGTCAACTGTCATAGTTTTTTTTTTTCTTCTTCCTCCTCCTCCCTCCTCCCCCTCCCAAAATACGTACGTAAATATATGATGATGATGATGAAAGAATCCCCGAACCAAAACGCTAGGGAAAGGGAAGAAAATGACGTGACTACACAGAATCGTCACACGGCAATCATCATCATCAAGTGCCGTGCCGGCTGGCGTAGGCGTTCATGGCTCTCTGTAGATCTCAGTCTTTGTTTTTTTTAATCAACTCTGCTGCTGATATTCCTCCATGCCACGGCAATATCAATAACAATTCATCTTTTTATGTGTAAGGAAGTTATCTACAGTCGTGTAGAAGGGAAGAACTAGACGAGTATGAATTCGGAATGGCGAACTTTCTCCCCCTCTCTTCTCCTCCCTCTACCTCCTCCCTCCACCCTTCTCCTCTTCCTCCTCCCTCTCATCCATCTCCCTCCTACCTCCTCCTTCTCCCTCTTCCTTCTCCCTCTTCCTCTTCCTCTCCCCTTCTCCTCCATCCTCCTCCCTCCTACTCCCTCCGCCTCCTCCCCCTCCTCCCTCATCTTCCCTCCTCCTCCCTCTCCCTCCTCATCCCTCCTCCTCCTGCCTCCCTCCTCCTCCTCCTGCCTCCTTCTCCCTCATCATCCTCCCTCCTCCTTCTCCCTTCTTCTCCCTCTTCCCTCTTCCTCCTCCTACCTCCTCCCTCCTCCTCCCTCCACCCTCCTCCTCCCTTCTCCTCCTCTTCCTCCTCCCTTTCCTTCCTCCTCCTCCTCCCTCTACCTCCTCCTCCCCCTACCTCTTTCCTCCTCCCTCCTCCTCCCCTTCCACCTCTCTTTCCTTCCTCCCCTCCTCATTCTCCCTCCTTCCTCTCCCTCCTTCCTCCTCCTCCTTCCTTCTTCTCCCTCCTCCTCCTCCTCCCTCCTCCTTCCTCCTCCTCCCTCTCCTCCTCCTCACTCCTCCTCCTCCCTCCTCCTCCTCCCTCTACCTCCTCCCTCCTCCTCCCTTCACATTCCTCCCCCTCCCTCCTCCTCATCCCTCCTCCTCCCTCCTCCTCATCCCTTCTCCTCCCTTCTCCTCCTCCCTCCTCCTCTTCCCTCTACCTCCTCCTCCCTTCACATTCCTCCTCCTCCCTCTTCCTCCTCCTCCCTCCTCCTCCTCATCCCTCCTCCTCCTTCTTCCTCCCTCCTCCTCCTCCTCCCTCCTCCCCTCCTCCTTCCTCCTCCTCCCTCTCCTCCTCCTCACTCCTCCTCCTCCCTCCTCCTCCTCATTCTACCTCCTCCCTCCTCCTCCCTTCACATTCCTCCTCCTCCCTCTTCCTCCTCCTCCTCCCTCCTCCTCCATCCTCCTCCTCCCTCCTCCTCATCACTCCTCCTCCCTCCTCCTCCTTCTTCCTCCCTCCTCCTCCCTCCTCCCCCTCCTCCTTCCTCCTCCTCCATCTCCGCCTCCTCCCTCCTCCTCCTCCCTCCTCCTCCTCCCTCCTCCTCCCTCTACCTCCTCCTCCTCCCTCCTCCTCCCTCTACCTCCTCCCCCTCCTCCCTTCACATTCCTCCTCCTCCCTCTTCCTCCTCCTCCCTCCTCCTCTCTCCGCCTCCCTCCTCCTCCTCTTCCCTCTACCTCCTCCCTCCTCCTCCCTTCACATTCCTCCTCCTCCCTCCTCCTCCTCCCCTCCTCCTCTTCCCTCCTCCTCCTCCCCCTCCTTCTCCTCCTTCTCCCTCCTCCTTCTCCCTCTTCCTCCTCCCTCTTCCTTCTCCTCCTTCTCCCTCCTCCTTCTCCCTCTTCATCCTCCCTCTTCCTTCTCCCTTCACCTCCTCCCTCCTCCTACTCTCTCCTCCTCCTCCCTCCTCCTCCCTCTCCCTCATCCTCCCTATCCTCCTCCTGCTCCCTTCTCCTCCTGCGTTCTCCTCCTCCCTCCTTCTCCCTCCTCCTCCCTCTTCCTCCTCCCTCCTCCTCGCCTCCTCCTCCACCCTACTCCTCCCTCCTCCTCCTAATCCCTCCTCCTCCCTCCTCCTCCCTCCTCCTCCCTTCACATTCCTCCTCCTCCCTCCTCCTCCTCCCCTCCTCCTCTTCCCTCCTCCTCCTCCCCCTCCTTCTCCTCCTTCTCCCTCCTCCTTCTCCCTCTTCCTCCTCCCTCTTCCTTTTCCCTCCGCCTCCTCCCTCCTCCTACTCTCTCCTCCTCCTCCCTCCTCCTCCCTCTCCTCCTCCTGCATGGGCGAAATAGAGAACACACTGAACCGTTCAACAGGGATTCATTGTCAAAGAAATGTGGTTATTAAGACAAACGAAAGTGAGGGAAATGAAATACTTTGGGCGTGTAGAGTCTGGAAAAGATGTATATGGAGGGAGGCCTAACGAGTAAGCGGACAAGAGGAAAACCCAACATGGATGGGTATATCTTATATATAAAAGGCGATCTCCGTCCGTCTGTCTGTCTGTCTATATGTCCCTAATGCGCTCGCGAACGGCCCATCCCATTGAGATGAAATTTTTTACACGTCTTCCTTTCATTCCAGCGCAGCCCACTGTCATATTTTTTTAGTATGAAAGTTTGAAGATTTTATATTTCTTTACACTGTCGCCAACTCTAAGAAGACATGGAACAACCTCAGCCATTATTAAATCTACAGGCATATGCGTTATATTCCTCCTCCTCCTCCTCCTCTCCCCTCCTCCACCTCCTACCCTCTTCCTCTTCTCCTCCCCCTCCTCCCTCTCCCTCCTCCATCCT
>OY992885.1:45482666-45485166 GCA_963921405.1 Cepaea hortensis
GATCTGGATATTATTTGCTTTCTATCATTTCATTATCTCTGTCTTTCAGCTATGGATTATTCTAATTGTTGTAACCTCTCACCCAGTGTGGTTAGTTTATCCTGCATCTGATTACGAGTATGTGACAGAAGTGCAATATAGTCGATGAAGTCAGAGTCATCTCTTGTATCTAAACTTTCTCTTTTATCCACCCTTATGCACATCTTAACTTTTTGTTAACTTCTGTGTATTTTTCTTGGGCTCTGAATTTAGCAGCTCTAGTGTTGCTATTGATTAAAGCTGCTATTTACTTCTATTTTCTTCAGGATTTCCGACGTTATACATGCTTTATGTTTTTGTTCCATTTTTCCAAGGACTTCCAAATATGAGTCACTACACATTCTTGTAACCTGCTGCTAGCAGTCTTCCTCGATCACCTCGAAAGAGTACTCTGCCGCTCAGTTGTGGAGCAATCTTCCACAAGAAATCAAGGACACCACCAATCACTATACATACAGTCGTAGCCTGTTTGAACACTATCTCAGTACAGACTACATTCCCCCCTCCCCAAACAAAGCAAACAAAAATAAACAATAATAAAAATTATCTCAAACGACAACTAGTATAATAAGCATGCCCATATCTATGGTACGTTACACATTCCTTAGGCAATTATAATGGACATGTTAAAAATTGCCTTAGTGAGTCATGTATTATTGATTATTTTGTTTTTCATGCGATTTAATGCATATTGTTTTGTTGTTGTCTAAGATTAGCTTCATAAGTGATATAATAATAATAATTAAGTTGCATGTCCTTCACAGGACGTAGCACTCAACCCCAGCATTTTCGCTGTTCGTGATTCCTGGGCAAATTTTACGTTCAGTAGTTTGCCATTGCTTTCTGGACGACCGGCTCTTATACCTATTTTCGAAAAAACCAGCACCGCTGTGTTTCGAACCCGGGTATACGGGCTCACAAACCGCGTTCGCAAGCCCTCAGCCACAGAGACCGGTTATGAATGATTTAATGTATGAGAGGACATGGAGAAGAAGGGCAGAATGTCAGACGGTCTGTGTGCCCAATTCTTAACCCTTTGAAAATAAAGATTGATCGTTCGTTCGTTCGTTCGTTCGTTGTGTTGCTGGTACTTATTAGAGACGATGATTATAAATTGTTCCAAACTTTTTTGGTTTATGAGATATTCTAGATTATATTGAATTCTATCTTTATACGAGATGATGTATAAGATAAGATCGTAAGATGTTATGTATCTCTTGCGTTTAAGTTAATTGTATTTGTCAGCAGATGGTAATCCGAAATTTAAACCTTTTACACCATGTAAAGATGATCTAATGTTTTATAAATATAGATAATGTAAATTTGCTTTTAAATTTTTCAGACTGGTGATGTCCATGTCGTCTTGTGCTCTCTGTTGCGAGTGAAAATACTTCCCCCTTTGACATGTTGGTTCACCGCCCGAAACATGTTGAATAATTCTCCTTTTCGTTCATTACCCCTAGTCCGTGTTTCACCATGTTATCTTCGTAACCTGTGTTTTCCGATCTCATCTTGGCATTAAGGTCATCAGTCAAAATGTTGGTATTACCATTTCTTATATTAGCTATTTATGATGGGGGGTTAAGGGGGAGAGATTTTCCTATTTATGATCTAAGAACAGCATTGTTTCACATGTGCTTAAAGCTGCTTGTATGCTAAACTTCACCTTGTTTCGCATAATCCCTCTGTCCTAATTTTAATTATTTTTTTTTTAAATTTCTTCTACCACATATGCCGTCTTTCCTAATTCATACATAGATTTGAAATTTTGGGTGCTAATCCTAGAGATTTTCCGAAATGAAGGGAAGGTCATCAGAACTTTATACCTCTTGCGGCTTTCTCTGCAACGGGTCATAACTCTTTTAGCAGAGCTTGCTTTCCTTTTGATTGCCTGATTTCTTCTTCTTTTCTACTTTTATATGACTTGCTCATGATTGGTTGGATTTTGTGGCTGATTTTTTTTTCAACGTAAATGGGGTAACCTGTTCTATGAACAACCCTTCTCAGTCGCTACTAACAACATGCCTGATAGGGGGCAGTGTTACTATTCTTTGCTTCCCATAATGGCACTGGTAACACTCGGTCGCGAAGGTGGACTGACTAGCCAGTTATAACTACAACGTACACTATACTATAATATATACGGTCACAAAGATCTTATAATTAATTAAATAGCTCATAGCTAGAAAACCCGAAAAATTTGAGAAATTACATTATTGTTTTATAGTTCGTTGATGGAAAAATCCTAGTTGCAACACCACAGCTCTGGGGACAAACATCTACCGGGATAAGTGGACAAACTTGAAAGTCGAAAATTGATGTCAAAGAAAGTAGTAACATACCTCCATGTGGGTGTGAAGTGGAAGGGGAAACCACTACATTATCTTGCCAAGAGCTTATGCAGTTCTACAGATCAGTCCGAGAACACCGATAACATCGTGGACCAAAATATGTGGAGGTA
>OY992885.1:45487666-45565166 GCA_963921405.1 Cepaea hortensis
AGTATATAAATAATAAACAAATCAACCAACCAAGTAATCAACGATGGAACTAATGAAATAATCGAACAACCAACCATTCAACCAGTCAACGAAATAATCAACCAATCAACCAATAAAGCAACCTACGAAACAACCAACCAACCAACCAAGTAATAAATCAATCAGTCATTGCATGCAAAGCTCGAGTAGTTTATTTCCGTGAACAACAGGCGATAGAAGAAAAACTTTAAAAAAAGAAACTTCGTTCTTGTAAACACAATGTTTGGCTATGCGTGTGCTTATTATGTCTGTTTCAATCCTACTGATTTGTTCTTGTCAACGGGTTTTAAGCAGCTGAAGGCGGGGCGTTTCCTGTTTGCTACCTTCCACCTGTCGCGGCAGTGTTCCTATCATGATTCACATTCGTTTACTCGCTGTTAATGCCCACCTTCGCATGTTGTGATTGAGCCCATCTCGACGACGAGCAGGTGAAAATCTGAGAGGAGTCCCTTTGTGACACACGCTTTACATTTTGTTAAGGGGCAGAGCAACTTCTAGAACATGTAGTGACGTGGGTGTCACTTTATGTATCTTTGTATGTTCAAAGATTGATACTAGAAAGCTGCCGGGCATCTTAGTGCACCCGAACGACGGTTCCAAGAGCTTACCCAGCCAAGAGGCGCTGGTGGACATGGAAATACGTCTGCACTTCAAACGACTGACGGCGGAATTTAATTTGAGAAGCAATGCCTTAGAATGTATAAACTTCTAGAATGTCTTGAAGTTTGCCACGAGGCTCTAGGATTGTAGGAGGTGAGTGGGCTGGCAACTTTATACAAAGGCGTTGGCTTGACATTGAACACATAGCCAAGCCAAACTTCCAAGTGCAAGAAAGGAACAGGAAATATGCGTGGGTATATTATAAAGTAATGTTGGTACAGTATCTGTTTAGTAAATCAATTCAAAGCAAACAGTTGTTCCAATTTCGGCAAAGATGTCCGCGAAGGATTCATTACTTGAGTGAAGTGTTTGTTGAGCGTGATGTGCCTTATCTTGGCACGGATTTTCACCAGAACCAGCAGGAGTTTTCACGTAAATGTGATCAGTTTGGAAAGTCTTTTAGTCATTGTCAAAAAGATTGAATATTTTAAAAATAGCTTGGTATTTACAGAAATGATAGTCACTTATGCGGGGATTAGTCAGGGAGATAACTGGCAGTTGGCTGCGAGTGCTGGTATGATCGCTAAGTGAATATGGTGTCACCAATTTTATGGAAGTCCGTACTGCTTTTCTGTATTAAATTTCTTGAACTGTGTATGCTTATGATGCTTCTGCTAAGATTGCCATAGTAGCGAGAATACTATGGAATGACACGAAACTATCTCGTTGTGTTTTCTTCAAACAATACATACACGCTAAAAGAAAAGTACTTGAAAATATTATATCCCGTTCTAGAAATTACAAAAAGCAAACATTCCATTCTAAATAAATAAAACGATTTATATCAATTTGCGAAAAATGAAGAATCAATTTATATAAACTTTGGCAAAGTGATGCTTTAAAAATTGTTAATCGAAAAGTTGCTTTTCCATTGCATTGTCAGCTATCAATCACAGAAAGCAATTCAAAGGTGATTTATTTAATTATTAGATCTTGGAAAGGTATTCTGCGGTGCGACAGCTGATCTGAAGATTATAAGTTGGCCTTCGATTTTCGTACAGCATGTCTTTGAACATCTCCCCGTTTCAATTGTTCATTTCCGAAGGCACTTTCATTTGACTACGAAAGGTGGAGACCAGACTACCGTGTTCTCTCTATTTTAACTAAAGACCAATTCTGCAGCACATGGTTACAGCTTTCAGAGCATTTATACGTCGTTTTCTTGGTTCACTGTGAGCTTGTTTGCCTGAATCATGTTCGCGAAAGGCGATTCTTATCAAAGTGTAGCTTTCACTGATTCAGTGCCAAACTAAAAAGTAATTTTGGGTCAGACATGGTACACAATCAAATGAAACAGCAGTATAATGTGAATTTACGTTCACTGATAATTGAAATTGTGGAAGATACACGAAACACAACAAATAACATGATGACCCTGATATGGTATATGATGTCCTTCTATTCAAATGGAAGATCATATTTGGCGGTGTATTATTCTTTGGCACTGAGTCAGTTAATACATAGATTATCTATCTCTTATCCTCATCCACCCCGAGACGTTACACGTATATAACTAAAGTGAGTAAAGTAAAGGATCTATTTCCCAGTCTTGTGCCGCCTTTACTTTCCATGACATTTCAAGGTACCCAGTTTAGTCTCGATCAACATTGGCACCCAAGTGAATTTACAAATTCTCCCTGGACAGGATTCAATCACATGCTCACCGGATAGCAGACAAAGGCGCAAGCCACTGCACTGTTGTAGTCCCCTACATAAGAATGTATCTTTCTGCATTTCCTATCCGCTTCCCATATTCATCTCATAGTGACACATGGTGTATGTTTAATGACTGTGCGGTGTTTGAAAATATTGCCGGTCCAAGTTTTGTATTTACCTATTATGTTGCATAAACTTTACATAGGGTGAATACAAAACTTGGACCGACAATATTTTCAAACACTGCACAGTCATTAAAAATACACCATATATTAATCCTGCATATGTGGCTTTTCTTTCACGTACGATGTGTTTCTAATAGTCTAGTACTGCTGTGGGTTGTTATGTAATAGCACCATCACAATTTGAAGGCCTGAGGAGCAACGAGGTAACCAATCTTTCCCTCACGTTGACAAGCTTCGAACCCAGGCGCTCAGCCTGCAACCTACCGAGCTCATGACAATAACAGCGCAGTTCGGTGGCTCGCCAGCCAATAATCTAGTATGCCGACATCAAAACCTTTTTCAAACAAATTAAAGGATCCATCCCACAATTTGGGATGTTTGGGTATATGATAAACATAAAAGGAACCTGCTCTTGGTATGTGAACTGTTAGGACACCACATTTTATAGGCCTGACTGCACAAAGGGGTAGGCGATCAGTCTTTCTCTCCTGTAGCGAACGGCTACCCCAGAAATTGAACTCTCGTCCTTACGAGCTCACGTCATTTTCAGCGCAGTTTGTTTACCGTCCCGCTTGGGTATATGATGCTAGTCCTATATGTCTATTGACCAATCAGCGTGTGATTAGCGATGTGGTCACAATCGTCTTTACTTCCTAGAAGATTGTCTGGTACACATTTTAACTAAGTCAATTTAACTTCTTTTGTTTTCAAAATTACCTCTTTTATGGTGATGCGAACAATGACCACCGGATGGGCAGGCAGGTGTGTTCTAAATCATAGATGTTCATCTAGATGTGTGTGTGTGTGTGTGTGTGTGTGTGTGTGTGTGTGTGTGTGTGTGTGTGTGTGTGTGTGTGTGTGTGTTTGTCTATGTGTGTGTTGCCAGGGTGTAGGTAGAGCAAGCATTGGCTGTTGACAAATACACCTGAATCACTGCATCATGAGGGTAGAATCTGTCCCGGCAGCCCTGACGAATATGAGTTATGTGTAACAGAGAACAGCTGGCAGATGTATGCTCAAGATTCGGCAACCATCGTCCGTCAGTTCTGCATAATCTATCGATAACAGGTCAGCAGATCACTAATCCCGCGTAAAGACAGACACGATTCATACCACTAAATCTGTATGGAACAAAAGGAAAAGCAGCGGCTGCAGCATGATATATCAATATGAATTGCAATCAATTAAGTATTTTTAACTCCTGCGAAAAGTAGAGACATACTAGACAGACACACTGTACGTACCTTACAGAGAACTCCTTATTACACAGGTGAAAACAAAGTATGACTTATCCAAAAACATAAACAATCAATAAATATATAATACTGAAGTATTAAAATAAAACAATACGTATTTTAGGACAACAAAGCACGATCATCGTTTCGTTTCTACGAACCTTTGTCAAGAACAGGACAACACACACAGATAAAAAGCTAAATAAAATGCAAAATTAAATTAAACACAGCTTCTTGTTTACATGAGAGAAACGAAAATCGTGGTTTGAACCGGCTTAGAAAGGTGCTCTTGGGCTACAAAAGTTTGTGTTGCCAAATGGTGTGTAAACAGTCCTATATGAATAAAATACAAGGAAGATAGCGTAGTTATACCGTGGCATTAACAACAGTAATCAAGCAGGAATCAATACTGTAGTGTGGGGCCATAGTATAACAATACATGAAGCGAACGCAGTTAACATCCAGAATGTCACCCTTAAAGTCAACCAAGGATGGGTTAATGGATCGCCAACAACATGTGTTAGAGACACTGGCGCTTCCATTGTAGGAGTAGACCACAAACTGGTAAATAAGAAAGACTACACAGGCAGAAGCGTCACCTGCAGAACGTTTGGAGATAACCTAGATAGATATAAGATTGCATGGGTCACTATAAGATGTCCCTATTATGAGGGAAGAATATACGTAGCAGTACTGCCTAACCCATGTGCAGGTCTAATGATTGGGAACATCCCACATGTGAGAGATTGTACCCATGAAGAAGCAATTGAGTGGGAAACAAAGTGCGTGCCAACCAATGCAGTCACAAGAGGGCAATTAAGAGAGGAAAAAGAAGAAGATAGGCAGGCCACACCATATGTCATTTCAACTGACAACAGACAGTGCCCACTGACTTGGACGAAAGACTGTAAAATACAACATAAATACGTCATAACAGTACGAAAATGTTACCACCATACTACACATAAAGTAAATACATCTAATCATTGGAAAATTGTTAATTCTCAATTAAATAAGTTAACGCCTGAACATGTTCAACAAACAGATGCAACACTCACAGGTATAAAATCTACACCAATTGTGACTGAATAACATAACCAAACAATCACACAATCTTACCTTTCTGCAAATAACATCAGTCAGACTAACCAGCATGTATCGCATAGAGATATAATAAATCTTACAACACCAGTCACAGATAAATGAATTTTTTCACAAACCAACAATAAATTCCACAACAAAATGGCAGTGGAATATAATAAACACATTTATTTTTCTTAAATCATGATATTAATTAAGTCAATTCTCAACCAGAGGAAAGGGGTGGTTACAAACATCTGTTCACAAACCAGAAAATGTTAACACAACCTCTTTATATAAAGTGAAGTGGTACTACACAACACCAATTAAACTTCTCTGCACTAGCTTAGTGAATATAATACTAATTCCATTACTGCATATATGGTATACATGATACATCCAACTTAAAACTATAACACTTTGTCAGTCACCAAAGTCAAAACAAAATTAAAAACAAACATTCAGAAGATACATTACACAAAGTCAAGAAAGATTATGGTTCAACAATATTCAAACTTTATTTCATTGTCGATTATCCTACTCCATTAATAAGAAATGGTTTGGAAGATAAGCTTAATTTTGGGTTTCAAAATTCTAAAACTTTAAAACTAAGAAGAAAGTCAGGAGTGTGTTGGGACTGATAAACTATTATCAGAAGTTCATCCCATGCTTTGGTGACATGACAGTAACCTTCTCAGAACTTTTGAAAAAAGGACAACCCAGTAAGATTAAATGGACTGAGAAACATGACGAACTTCTTCAACAGATTAAAAAAACTGTTGACTAACCAACCTATTCTGAAACTGCCTGAAATAACTAAAGATTTCATATTACAGACTGATGCAAGCTCTTATGCATTTTCAACTATTCTACTTCAACTTCATGATGGACGACTACATCCTGCCCTCTATTTCAGCAAAATGCTATCAGAAACTCAAATAAAATATGCCATCACAGAATTTGAAGCTTTAGCTCTCATAGAAAGCATCAATAAATTTTCCAAATATCTACTCGGTATGAAGTTCTTAGTTCTTTCCGACAACAAACCATTAAAAGTCTTCAAGGAAGGACATCATAAGAACTCTAGAATATACATATGGTCTCTTCTCTTACTGGACTACGACTTTGGTATTTGTCGCATACCAGGAAAAGACAATAACTTTGCAGACTTGCTACGTAGACTGTAGTTGACATTACTTAGACACTTTAAAACTGTTACAGTCTGTGTGCGAAATTCTCGAAACGGAGTTACAAAGTGCTCCGAAAATTATTTCAAATTTATGAATCACCGAATAAAAAGTTTACACATCCCAGCAAACAATTTGACAATTTAATTTTGTTAATTGATTTAAAGTATTTCAGATATGTACATATTTTTTCCGATCTATAAATTACCAGAATGTATGAAAGACGAGTGCGAGACCGTGAGGACCACGTGACCAATAGCCCAGACCAAAGTATGTGCTTGGAAAGACTTGAGCATGGTACCTGCAGTCCAAACGATCATGGATGAAGAGAAGTAGATCCATTATACAACGGCAACAAGACTCTTCGCAACTGCTACAGCACATAGGACCAATAACATTCACTGTAATTTAGGAATTTCATTGACATGCATGAATAAAATTAAATCATGCATCGTCAATCAATCATGTGCCATGCCGGAAAGCGTGGGCGGTCATGATTCGCCATTTCACTCGATCACCAGAGTTCAGCTCAGCTCAGTGTTCCTGTCTCGTCCATGCCATGTGGCCAAGCCATCCAGGTATTTTCCTCTCGGTCTTCCTCTTGGTCTGTTCCCTTCTATCTTGCCAGCTGTCACTAAGTTCTCCAGTCCATTTCTTCTCATAACATTTCCAAAAAATGTTGACTGTCTACGTCTAATTTCTCTAATCAATCTACGATTTTCATTTGTCTCTTGTAGTACTTGGTCATTAGTTTTTCTATCTGTCCATGGTATTCTTTGCATTTTCCTCAGAAACCACATTTCTGCAGCCATCAGATGTTTTTCAGCTTGACTGCACATTGTCCAAGTTTCACATCCATACAAAAGAACAGGCTCTATGTATCCCCTCAACACTCTTTTTCTCGTTTCAATTGACATCATTTTATTGGTCAGAATGTTTTTCATCTTGCTAAAGGCTACTTTCGCAATGGCGATTCTTGTTCTAATCTCTTCAAGGCATCTGCCATCAGATGTTATGACTGTTCCGAGATAATTGAACCGATTCACTTGTTGAAGAATATCCCCATTTACTTGTATATTACATTGTGGTACTTCGTTCTTTCTAGTGACGACCATAACCTGTGTCTTCCTACAATTTAATTCCAACCCCAGCTGCTCACTGTGTATCATATATGTCATTTAATCCATCAACCACAACCGTACCACCATATCAATCAGACATATGTGTAATTCATACACCATTAATCATCAATCACATCATCAATGAGATGATCATACCATCCAATCATGCGACATTGACTTTAAAAAAGTTACCATTCGGTTCTCATTAAATTATCAAAGTATGTATGCTATTGAAATTTAATAATATAATGATAACCATCGACAAGGTCACAGAGATTCAACACATTTTTTTTCTGTTGTTGAAACATTCAATTTTTACTTTTATTTTGAAAACAAAACACTAACAACTTGATAAATCGTTTTTTCCCAACACAGCAGACATACCTAACATCGCATTACGAAAACAACCAAAACACAAAACATAACAATAATATCAAGCACTAGTACTAGATCATAATAGAATGAAAGAGTGGGAGTATGAGTAAGACATATTAACACTGTATATATGTTGGACATAATGACAATGACCTACATAGGCAAGATACAATGTTGCAAAAGAGTATTACAACAATGAGTACAACAAGCAAGGAATTAATGGACCCATCATCTGAAAAGATGGACATAGAAGATAAATAAAGACACAAGAAACAGATGCGTATCAACAAGACAATGAAACAAAAGGTCACACATTGAACTATTAAAGCAGAATAACAATGAGCTAGCTAGCTATTCAAGCAATCAATAATACACAAGGTCAAGACCAACAAAAATATTATTTACAAGAATGAAAGTAAGACAAAAAGTATTTGTGAGAAAGACTGAATGAGAGATTGGTAAATAATATTTGAGTTGAATGTGAAATTATAATGTTGTTATCCAAAGTAAATATATATAGCAAATTTATATATATATATATATATATATATATATATATATATATATATATATATATATATATATATATATATATATATATATATATATATATATATATATATATGGATTACATCAGACACATTAGAATTAATAAAACAACGAAGGGAGCTGAAACAGAAAGGAGGTGAATCCAATAACAGCACGATGAAGTATAAATCTTTAACTCGAGAAATAAGAAAGAATACAAGAAAGGACAAAAATCAATATATATAAGATTGCTGCACCAGAATAGAGCAATATCATAAGGCTGAAAGAGATTATGAAATGTTCAAAGAAATGAAGTTATTGACAAGAAATGTTCAACCTCAATTGAATGTTATCTGTGACAAGATGGGAAATACCTTAACAGAATCTAGACAAATTCTAGAAAGATGGCAGGAGTACTGCAGTGGAATGTATGATATGAGTGACAGTGAGGATATGAATGAGATACATGAGCCAATGACAGCAGAGACAGAACCTGAACCCTCATTGGATGAAATTGCATGGGCAATAAAGAACCTGAAGAATGGTAAATCACCTGGATGTGATGAGATACCAGCTGAACTAATTAAAGCGGGAGGGGAAGAAAGCATACACATATATCATGCATTATGTACAAAGATTTGGAAATATGGTATATGGCCAAAAGATTGGAATAGAACTATCTTCATTCCAATACCAAAAAAGGGCAACCTGAAATTATGCACCAACTATAGAACTGTTACCCTGATCAGTCATGCAAGTAAAATTCTACTAAAAGTCATAATGGGAAGACTTCGTAAGAAAATGGAAAAAGAGATTAACGTGGTTCAAGCTGGATTTAGACAAGGAAGAGGAACAAGAGATCACATATTCAACATGCGTTTAATAATAGAGAAGTGCAGAGAATTTAATGTAAACCTATTCTCATGGTTTTTTGGATTATTCAAAGGCATTTGACTGTGTACAACATCAGAAACTTTGGGAAATCATGAGGAATATGGGCTTTCCATCACATGTAGTACAACTCATAAAAATGCTCTATCTAGACCAGCAAGTAGCAGTTAGAATAGATGGCGAGGTATCAGATTGGTTTGACATCAAGCAAGGAGTCCGTCAGGGCTGCGTGCTGTCACCCTATTTTTTTAACCTGTACGCCGAAAATATAATGAGAAATGTAAGAGATGATATAAACAGGGAGCTATATGATGCCCTAAATATCGGCGGTCATGACATACCGGAGATTCGATATGCTGATGATACAGTATTACTATCCACAACACAGAATGGCATAGAAAACCTAATAGCCTCAACCTAATTGAATAGTGAAAATCACAACTTATATCTTAACATAGCAAAAACAAAGATAATGCATACAGATAAAACTACTATGGAGGAAGAAATATACATTAATGGGGAAAAATTGGAGGTGGTGGAAAATTTTGAATCTCTTGGGTCATTGATTACCAACAACGGTGATACAGTGAAAGAAATTAAACAGCGACTATCAATTGCTCTTCAAAGACTAAAACAGCTGAATAAATTATGGAGTGGGACAGACAGAACTACAAAAAATAGATTTTTAAGAGCATGCATCTTTCCCATTGCAACATACGCCTGTGAGACATGGACACTTACTAAACAAGCTGAACAGCGCATAAACGCCTTTGAATATAAATGTTATAGACGAGTTCTAAAAATATCTTGGGTAAAGAAATGAACAAATGCATCCATACTTCAAGAGTTGAATATTGAAGAAGGTTGGCTATTAAAGACGATAAAACAAAGAAAATTGAAATATTTTGGTCACTTGAAACGTCACGAAAGTTTGGAGAGAACAATAATGGAAGGTTATATGCCTGGGAAGAGAGGAAGAGGAAGGCCAAAGAGAAAATGGGTGCAGGATATGACTGATGATCTCCAGATGGGCGTATCAGACGCGGGACATCTTGCTTATGATCGAGAGGTTTTCTGGAAGGTTGTTATGGGAGCGAGGTTCTGCAAAGGACATGCTACTACTGAATGATATATATATCAGTAGAGACAATGGCTACGGTCATCCGATCAGTATGGTCACTGCCAGGAAGGAAGAATAGTAGACTTCCCTCCTTATTGATTCCCGGGCAGAGGAGGCTCGTCAGCCTTGGTTGGTATCGCTTCTAAGAGAGGGAACTCTAAATCTCAAACTCCGCTGCCTTGCGGGTATACCCATATGGGAAAGGCTTCGGGAGTAAACCCTGAGGACAAATCCGGAGATGGAGTGCCTAAGGCAGTTACATGTTGTAAACAACATAGTTCTGGCAACTCCTGCGACGGCACCAATGCCAAGTTGCATTGGCTACTGCCTTTCCCTTGGTCAACATCGGCGACGTGGAGAGGGGGAACTTGCTACTGGGCAACAGCTGGTTCTCCGATTTCCATTGCCCAGGCTTGTGCCCTGAAGAGGTCACTTCAGCACCGCGTAAAGCGGTGACACAACACGGGAAGCAGCATTTGCCGGTTATAAGTCTTAATGCTCGATTGGCGTAGAGCAAGGCGCCAGGGGCTACTTCTGACGGTGGGAGAGATCATCGTATCTCACTAGACAGCTACCGCCCGCCTAAGCTGGGCAGCCCCCAGTCAATAAGATGTTGTCTCGCCACGGTTCATCTGCTCCTGAGGGTGTGTGGAGCTTAGGGGAAAATCCTGACACATGGACCGCAATCTATACACCTAGCAACAAGAAAAATACAAAACAACCGGCCCTAAGGCTGGGAACATGGAACGTAAGAACCATGACCCCTGGCATCTCAGATGATCTAAACGAGATTGTGGATGCCCGCAAAACTGCAGTGATAAACAACGAACTACTAACACTGGGGATAGACACTGTCGCCCTGCAAGAGACCAGACTCCAAGCATCTGGAAGCATCAAGGAGAGGGACTTCACTTTCTACTGGAATGGCAAGCCGTGCGGAGAGACCAGGGAGCATGGAGTTGGCTTCGCTATCAGAAACAAGCTGCTTAATTCCATCATACAACCAAGTGATGGCACTGAAAGAATACTGAAACTCCAACTCCAGACAGATGCAGGCCCAGTTAGTATTATAAGCGTTTACGCCCCAACACTAACTGCAGCATCAGAATCTAAAGACAAGTTCTATGATGACCTTAGCAAAGAAGTCAGTGAAACACCAGAGAAACAACATCTTTTTGTCCTGGAGGATTTCAATGCCAGGGTTGGCTCCGACCACAAATCTTGTCCTTCATATCTAGGACAGTTTGACGTTGGGAAGATCAACGACAATGGACAACGTCTCTTGGAATTCTGTAGCCACCATAATCTGTGCGTGACCAACACCTTCTTTGACACGAAACCTCAACACAAGGTGTCATGGAGACACCCCAGATCAAAGAACTGGCACCAACTCGACCTGGTGCTCACTAAACGCAGCAATCTCCGCAATGTACGGCTGACTCGCAGCTATCATAGTGCTGACTGCGACACCGACCATTCACTCGTCTCCAGCAAGGTGAAGATAAAGCCCAAGAGAATCTACAGAAGCAGAACAGCAGGAAGACCACGCATCGACACCAGCGGCAAGCAAAATAAAGAGGTCAACAAATTCATGCAGACTCTAGCGGATACTCTTCCTGGCCCCACAAACGGAAATTCCACCGAGAGATTGAGTCATTTTCGCGACACCATCTACAATACAGCACTATCAACATTTGGCAAGAAGCAAACTAAGTCAACCGACTGGTTTGAAGCACACTCTGAAGAGATGCTCCCAGTCCTGGAGATAAAGAGACATGCATTCTCAATGTATAAAACATCACCTTCAGAGGAAACATTGCAGGCATTGCGAACGGCCAGAAATAGAGTACAACAGATGGCAAGAAGATGTGCGAACAGGTACTGGCTACAGCTCTCTGCTCAAATTCAAACTTGTGCAGACACCGGAAATATAAGAAGAATGTACGAGGGCATCAAGCAAGCTGTCGGTCCATCAAAAAATAAGATGGCCCCTTTACGATCAACTGAGGGGGTAATCATAAAAGATCAAGCGAAACAACTGGATCGCTGGGTAGAACACTACTCAGAGCTATACTCAGTGGATAACACTGTCAGTGAAGAAGCTCGGGAAGCCATCGATCAACAGTCCGCCATGCATGCCCTGGATAACGAACCATGCCTCACAGAAATCAGCGAAGCACTAGACTCTCTCAAATCCGGTAAGGTACCTGGAATAGATAGTATTCCACCTGAAATTTTAAAATGCAGCAAAGAAACAATCATCCCAGAACTGTATGCAATATTTCAGCTCTGCTGGAAAGAAAAATCAGTACCACAAGATATGAAAGACGCAAACATCGTTACCCTTTATAAAAACAAAGGCGACAGAAGTGACTGCAACAACTATCGTGGCATTTCCCTACTCAGCATTACAGGCAAGATTGTTGCCAGAGTAATCCTTAAAAGATTACACATTCTTGCTGAAAGAATCTACCCCAAATCGCAGTGCGGATTTAGACGCAACAGATCCACCATCGATATGATTTTCTCACTCCGGCAGCTCCAAGAGAAGTGCAGAGAACAGAGGAAGCCATTATATATTGTCTTCATTGACCTCACAAAGGCATTTGACCTCGTGAGCAGAAGCGGCCGTTTTAAGGTCCTTGAAAAGGTTGGATGTCCACCCACCCTTCTTAGTCTCGTGTAATCATTCCACGAAAACATGCAGGGGACCATTTTATTTGACGGCTCAACATCCCAGTCATTCAGCATCAGCAGCGGAGTAAAGCAGGGCTGCGTGCTTGCTCCTACACTCTTTGGTATCTTCTTCGCCGTTCTCTTAAGGCAGGCATTTGGGACTGCCACTGAAGGCATATACCTCCACACAAGATCTGATGGCAAACTTTTTAACCCATCAAGACTGAAGGTAAAGACCAAAATAAGATCAAGATGCGTAAGATAACTACTTTTTGCAGATGATGCAGCACTGACTGCTCATACAGCAGAAGATCTCCAAAGGCTCATAGATCGTTTTGCAGCCGCCTGCAAAGACTTTGGGCTCACCATTAGCCTAAATAAAACACAGGTGATGGAACAAGATGCTGGTGCGCCTCCGTCAATCAAAATTTCTAATTAAAAATTGAAGGTCGTCCACGAGTTTGTGTATTTGGGGTCGACAATATCGGATAATCTTTCATTAGAGACAGAAATCGACAGACGCATTGGAAACGCAGCCACAACATTTTCCAGGCTAGCTAAAATAGTTTGGGAGAATAATAGACTAACAGATCGTACAAAAGCTCAAGTATATAAAGCTTGTGTTGTTAGTACACTACTCTATGGGTCTGAATCCTGGACCCTGTACTCAAGACAGGAAAGGAAGTTGAACTCCTTCCACATGAGATGTCTGATACGTATCTTGTGTATAACATGGAAAGACCACATAACAAACAAACATGTGCTTGAAAGAGCAGATATTACCACAGTGCACACCCTCCTCAAGCAGAGACGCCTCCGGTGGCTGGGCCACGTATCACGAATGGAGGATGAACGTATTCCCAAAGATCTCCTATACGGAGAACTAGCCACAGGAAAGAGGCCAATCGGAAGACCCCAAATGCGATATAGGGATGTGTGTAAACAAGATATGAAAACCCTTGGAATAGATCCAGACACGTGGGAAAGAGTTGCAACAGAAAGATGCTCCTGGAGAAGAGATGTACGAAACGGACTGGTGCTTTTTGAGCGCAATCTGATCCAACAAACTGAGGATAGGTGGCACAGGCTTAAAACGCAGTCACTTACTGCGGGACTTGCATCAAATACAGATGCGGAAACTGTGACAGGGATTGTCACTCTCGAATTGGACTATACAGTCACCAGCGGTGCTGCCAGGTACCTCCCAAGCGGCACAACTCTATAGTCTATAGAAAGAGGCCTACTATATATATATATATATATATATATATATATATATATATATATATATATATATATATATATATATATATAAGATATGTAACATATACATATACATATATATATTTACATATCTAGGATCAGTGGTAAATAGCAAATTATCCCTGGATCAGGAAATCAACATCCGAATTGGTAAGGCATCAACAACAATGAACAGGTTAAGAAAAAGAGTCTGGGAGAACAGGAAGCTTACTGCCAAAACACAAGTCCTTGTCTATCAAGCCTGTATCCTTAGTACTCTTCTCTATGGCAGTGAAACCTGGACAACTTACTCACACCAAGAGAAAAATTTAAACAGCTTTCATATGCGGTGTCTGCGAAGAATTCTTGGTATTAAGTTGCAAGACAAAATCACAAATACTGAAGTATTGGAAAGATCAGGTTGTGTGACAGTTTATTCCATGCTCAGTCTTCGTAGACTTAGATGGATAGGACATCTTAGGAGGATGGATGATGGTAGAATACCAAAGGATATCTTTTTTGGTGAATTACAGATGGGTAAAAGATCTCAGGGTCGGCCTCTACTACGATACAAAGATGTGTGTAAGCGGGACATGATTGATACAGGCATTGATAATGCACATTGGGAGCAAGTCGCCGCTGAACGTGTTGCATGGAGGGCAAACATCAGAAATGGAATAAAGACAAAGGAGAAAATTATTGCAGATAAGTCACACACCGAGCGTTTGAGACGTAAGATGGTGCATGATGGTGGAAATGACCACGTGTTCACATGCACCCACTGTGAACGGACATTTACAGCGCAAATTGGCCTTATCAGTCACACTCGCTACCGCCATAGGTAAAAGTTATGCCTTTTTAAAGCACAAACTATCGTCTGTCAAGACGGCAAGGTGCCAATGAATGAATATATATATATATATATATATATATATATATATATATATATATATATATATATATATATATATATATATATTGACAGAGATGTACACATTCACATTTATGAACACGATGTACACTGATGTATAATTAGGAAGAATCAATCAACATTGAGTACGTTATAAAGAAGAAGAAGGCCTCGTTTCAGAGAGTTAGAGAATACAGTAATAGAGATGCTACGAACCCCCTACGAGTCTACAAGTAAGACTGATACTAGAGCAGCAGACCCCACCTGTCGAAGAATTTCACATAGAAATGTCAAACGGTAACATATACTGACAAACTAGTAAAATCAAATCAAATCAAATCAACTTTATTAGGGTCACAAATACAACAGAGAAAGAAAAAAAGGGCCATAAACATTATGGAAACATTCCATACACAAATAATCAATCATAATAAAGAGGGTAATGGTTCCTTCTAAACACACACGTACTTTCATTCGGGCATAATGGCCTAGATAGGGATGGAGATGCGCATGCTTAAGCATGAATGAGGAACTGCATGGTGAGGCCCAGGGGACCCTTTGAAACTCATAGCAATGTTACTCTCCAGTACTCTGAAAATAAAGGAGTCTGGAGGTACACGCCGTCCATAGGCGGACTAGAAGCGCGTGTCCGACACATATAATATTTTTTTTCATTGATTTTGTGAAGTGTTTACTTGAACGGCATGCTATCATATTATGAAAATGCAAAATATTTATTAAGGAACTATATACGATGTATATATATATAATATGACTAATAACTGTCGATTTGCAACAAGTCATGGGGAAACAAACCGCATAGACTATCAAAATGGTTGCACCATTTTGAAAAAGAGGGGGGGGGGCGCACTGCCATGTATCAATTGTTAACAAGAAGATGCTAGACTAGTATTAACAAGAGAACAGTTAGATTTTCCACGAAATCGTGGTAGAAGATGGGACACGCAAAAGGTTGAACAGAACTCAGCATTGAGACGCTGAAAGCGAAAGTGAAAGTAGCGAGGTTGTCTCCTCGGGAACATCACGTGACGGAAAGTGACGTCACAAGGGAGAAACTTCAGGAACGACAGTTAGGCCTGCGAAGTTGAATTGAACGGACGTGAAATTGTTTTCAGTCGTGTTAGCCAGCGAAGAAGTTTGAAGAAGCATGTCCAGAAGTTGATACAGATATAGTGCATCAAGACAGAACTTTCGATCAAGCATCCAAGATGAATGCGAGGCAAATGAAGCGAATCGGCGGCAGTCAAATTGGTAGCCCAGTCGGTTCAAAATGGCTAGTCCTTCACGTCATTTCCGTAAGTTGGCATAGATGTTAAAAGTGACTTTTGTGTGTAACTGAGTAATGCGCATCGACGAAAACGATCGGTGTCTGGACTTGGGACTAACCGGCTGTTTAAGACAGACATTATATAAATTAAGAGGACGTCCTCTGCCATCCTACATACTGGAACTGAGGCGTTCATGACTGATCGCATGTTGCTATATATATATATATATATATATATATATATATATATATATATATATATATATATATATATATATATATATATATATATATCTCCATATTAAACAAGTGTTTGACCCGAGGACATCAGTGTTTGTGCTTATTCGACAGTCTACTTCGCTGTATCGTGATAATGTGTCAATACTGCTTCAACGAGCCTATAAAAGAGTATTTGGCAATCATCTAGTGATACAGAGCATTCTGTGCCAGAAATTATGGTACGTATATGCCAACTACTGGCAGCAACGTCCACGTCTGCTTAGAGAGTCACCCATTCAGCAAGTGTCCGAAGGCAAAATGTAAAACTGACGTGATTAGCAAAGAACTATTCCCGCTAACTGAGGCGCTCCAATCTCCAGCAAAGAAAAATTCCCCCTAATTGATGGCGCTCCAATTTCCAGCAAAGAAATATTTCCCCTAACTGACGGCGCTCTAATCTCCAGCAAAGAAATATTCCCGCTAACTGATGGCGCTCCAATCTCCAGGAAAGAAATATTTCCCCTAACTGATGGCAATCCAGTCTCCAACAAAGAAATATTCCCGTTAACTGGTGGCGCTCCAATCTCCAGCAAAGATATTACTAATCATCATCATCATCATCATCATCATCATCATCATCATCATCATCATCACCATCACATAACATATCCTTTGCAGAACGTTGCACTCATCACAGCCCAGGGAAAGGTCTCTCGACCCCCTGCCTCGTGTATACTGATGCCCAAGAAGTCTGCAATATCCTGTGTCCATGTTCGTGCTCGTCAACCGTTGCCTCGTCTTCCGGGAACCATGACTTCTATGACTGTTCGTTCCAAGCCACGGTGACCTTTAACATAACCACAGTATTTTAGTTTCTAGAAAGAGCGTCCATGCCCAGTATCCACACTATATTAATGAAAAATCAGATTCGCTGGGCTGGTCACTTAACTCGTATGCCAGATCACAGGCTTCCTAAACAATTGTTTTACAGCGAGCTGCATTACTTTAAAGACACACTGACAATCTCACGTAAAGCTTTTGAAATTCATCTTGACACCTGGGAGACTGCTGCTAAAGACCGTAATTCGTGACGTACATCATGAGGGTGCAGTCACTTGTGAAGCAACCAGGATTGCAAGAGCTGTGAAGAAACGGCTAGGTAGAAAAACAACTGCAGGAGATCCTCCTCCTGGAACGTCAAGCATTCTTTGCCCACATTGTCAAAGAACATTTCGAGCCAAAATAGACCTTATCAGCCATCTTAGAACTTTCAACCCCACTGGATGAAATGAATGGTCATCATCATTCTTGATGGGCAAACAAAAACATTTTAGTTTCCAAGTCACCACATTGTTTATGAGCCAGTTGCCTTTAATTTTCAGATACGGGATAATTTAGAATGTATGTATTCTTCTTCTTCTTGGTCCACGGTATTCTATGAATTGTTCTGTAACATTTATACGCAAAAGCCCCTGTTTTCTTCTTTAGTCATTGTGAAGTAAGTAAGCCATGACCTACACCCATTTATGTGGCCACATGACAGCAGAATGAGTCATGGTTGCAACGTAATTAAGACATTCAAACAGTGGGAAATATTGCACAAATGCGTGATGATATCAACCGAGTTCTTTGCCTTAAATTGCCTTAAAATTGCCTTTGCCTTAAAACATTATATACGTATGCTTACCATTGCTTGGCCAGTCCCCTGGCCTAGAGGTTAACGACTTTCTCCGTAATCCCTATGTTCTTGTTAATAACGTCACCTGCGCGAAAATCGGTAGCGGTTCTCGCCGCTTTGGTAACTTACGGAGTATGTGAGCCGGTCACTCAGAAAGCAATGGCAAACTACTGAGCGTAATCAGTAGCCTAGTACTCAGATGCCTAGTACATCAACAGCAGCTGAAAAATGCTGATATTGACTTCAACGTCCTGTAAGGGATATGCCAAAAAAAGCATTGCTTGTGCCTATCCGAAAGGTCTTTTGAGCTTGTGAATAAGTACGTTTTTGGAGTAGCAGTAGCGCAGTAGCTACCTCGCTTGTAGGTCGGCTCTGTGGTTTGTGTTCAAATCCCCGTTGGTTGCTTTTGAAAATTGACCCGAGCTTACAATTCGACGTAGTCTAAAATGTATACAAGGAAATGTTCTGGAAAGTGAAAGTGGTCGGCTCGATATGGAACTAGACGTGACTCACTCTCCTCAAAAGATGAACAGGAAGAAGATAATGACACTATTACGGCGAGTTTCGATTAAATTAGAAAACAGCAAGTGTTATCAGGCAACCAACTGACAGTATACCACAACAAGCAATGATGTACAGACAAATGGAACCAGAAGAAGAGGCCGAACATGTAAACGATGGACAGAGAGAATAACAGAGTCCATGGGAATCCCGATATATGAAGCCCATGAACGGGCACACTCCCGAGATGGCGAGTCTCGTTATGGTTTTAGTAGGACAACTCGTCAAGGACCATAACTTTTGGACCACTCAGTTTCTGACTACAACAAACTTGTCGTGTTTTTTTTTTTATTTCGGAAAAAAAAACGCGTGTGCATCTAATATATTTCCTCGTTTGTTACCCGCTTTAATACTTATTTACATACTGCCTGCAGGCGTTCAACAGTTTGTCAAGTTTACAGTTCGGAGTAATAACTAGGGCATCTGTTTTTAATGTATGCGTGTACTTATTGCCTAATGGCCCTTGGGAAATGTCACATGATGCCATGGGCGTAACGTTTTTATGTCCTTCAAATACACGGAGACGACCCATAGCCTTGAGCAGATTTGCATGCATTATATTAAAATTATCTAATAGCTAAATATAGCCACAACTGGCCAATCCAAGTTTAGATGCAGCCTTGAACTGTTTGAACGATGTTTAACCGCTTCCTGGTGTTTCTAGTTCCTAAACAACTAATTGCAAACTACTGGACATAAAACGCTCTAGTAAATCACAAAACAGTCAGTGTGGGCTGGGGGGTGATTGCAACATCCTGTACATAACATGCAATTTTTTTTAATTACTGCAGAGTATGACAAATGACATATGTCATACTCTGCAGTAATTTAATAAACAATGTGTCAAATGTGATCACGGTTTCAGATCGATGGAGGCAAACTCCAAGCTCCACCTCTTAGCGGTAGATGACAAACAACTTACAAGAATGTAGTAAATGCCCATCAAGAGACCTGGAATCTACCCGGATAAGTGGACAACTCAGCATTTGAGCAGTACGGGCACTCACTTGTCCAGACAGGCGTCAACTGCTGCGTCAAGAGGAAGTCACAAACCGCCATTGTTGATTTCTTCTTGCTTGCTTGCTTGTGTTCGTTGGCTTGAGCTCCAACACGAAGTCCTGTATGTCGGATGAAGGCATCCTGTTGTCCAACATCAGTGTGATGTCATACAGGACCTGAGTTTTGCGTGAGTACCCGTTGTCCCATGTCTGGCTTATTGGTGTGCAGACTGGTGGTTCCTCGCCGTACAGGCAGACACTCTCCGACTTCGGAGGAATCGGCGATCCTACTGACTTTAGCCAGGACCCCGAAAGGACCTGTTGCCCAGGACGCTCGACGAGGACGCGTCAATAGGTCTTGGCCAGTATATAACCCGGCCCTGGTGCCTTGGAAACACCTCTGCGTCCCGTTGATTTCTTCTAAAACCTGGACTAAAGTCTGCGGACAAGGCAATACGAAACAGGTGGAGAATGGAATGTGAGAACAGCCGACAGATTGTTGTTGGTTATGGTTTGCACTCTGTGGCTATAGGCAGATGATCTCATCAGTAGGGACAATGGCCATTACCACCGACTAGTACAGTCACTGCACTGTCCAGAAAGAAAGCAATGGCAAACTACCTTCTGCAAAACTTGCCAAGAAACCATAACAACCATGAAAGAAAACATAATAATAAAGAGATCTGGTGGTGAGAACTCCTGGCCAGGCAGATCAGATAACACCGGGCAAAAAGTGTGACGCAGGGGCCAGTATTAGTACATCAGACACTTTAGAATTAATAAAACAACGAAGGGAACTGAAACAGAAAGAAGGAGATACCTATAACAACAGGGTGACGTATAAATCTTTAAAACGAGAAACAAGACAGAACACAAGGAAGGACAAAAACCTTTATATACAAGAATGGTGTACTAGAATAGAGCAATATCATAAGAATGGGAGATATTACAAAATGATCAAAGAAATAAAGTTATTGACAAGACATGTTCAACCTCAATTAAATGTTATCTGTGACAAGTTGTGAAATACCCTAACAGAATCTAGAAAAATCCTATAAAGATAGAAGGAATAATGCAGTGGAATGTATGATATAACTGACTGTGACTATGTGAATGAGATACATGAACCAATGACTGAAGAGAGAACCTGAATCCCCATTAGATGAAATTGTATGGACAATAAAGATTCTGAAAAACGGTAAATCACCAGGATGTGATGAGATACCAGCTGAACTAATTAAAGCCAGAGGAGAAAAAAGCATGCAAATCTATCACGGATAATGTAAAAAAAAAAAAAAGATATGGACATTTGGTATATGGTCAAAAGATTGGAAGAGAATTATCTTCATTCCAATACCAAACCAAAAAAGCAAATTGAAATTATGCACCAACTATAGAACTGTTGCCCCGATCAGTCTATCAAAACTGTCATTTAAAGTAACATTCTACTAAACATCATAATGGGTAGACTTCGTAAGAAAATGGAAGAAAAGATTGACGTGGTTCACGCTGGATTTAGACAAGGACGAGTAACAAGAGATCACTTACTCAACATGCCTTGAATATTAGAGAAGTGTAGAGAATATAATATAAACCTGTTCTCATGTTTTGTGGATTATTCAAAGGTATTTGATTGCACAACATCAGAAACTTTGTCACATCATGAGGAAAATGTACTGTCCATGACATGTAGGACAACTCCTAAAAGTGCTCTATCTAGACCAACAAGCAGCGGTTAGAATAGATGGCGAGACATTAGATTGGTGTCACATCAAGCAAGGAGTCCGTCAGGAATGTGTGCTGTCCCCCTATTTGTTTAACCTGTACGCTCTAGTCACATTTATCGGCGACTGTGGCGAAGGGGTAACGATGGCAATCCCGCATGCGGCGTACGAAATCAGCATCAGGCGATTTGGAAGCAGACAGTCTTGTGTTGATATTTAGATTTGTGTTGATGGTAAATTGTTCAGAAATCAGTGGCAAACTACTGAACGTAAACTTGCCTAGTAAATCACAAACGGTCAATACATTCAGGGGTTGATTGCGGCGTGTTGTAAAAGAAAAAATACATACACAAAGACATACACCTAACTAAAATGTCCCGTGTGCATTTGAATTTCTCACATCCAAATGAAAACTGCTCCAGAGTTTACTACTAGAAATCGTATCGTATGTCGGGGGAAGAGGTGGGTGTGGTGGGAGGTTGGGGGGAGGCACGTATTAACCGAAATCTAATCCATTATTTCTTTTCACCCAACATTACAATACAAACATGACCGCTCCTTGACAACCTCGGGATGTGTTTTACCTTTGTGAAACATAAAACCCTGTTTATCTGTTTATGATGTTTATTGGATACGAGTCAACAAATAGAGTTACCGGAGACCGTTTGAGTAATAAAATGTGGGAAACAGCAGTTCCTGGTTCCGGAATTTGATTATCACATTGCAGTAGTAGAAGATATCTGGCAATGCTATAACATGTAACCCGTTACTATGGGATAAGGCTACTGCGAAAGATTGTGGTCCGGTATTTTCACCCTTACTTGTGTGTGTGTGTGTGGGGGGAGGGGTCTTTGTGTGAGTTCGCTCGCTTTGAACTCCAGCGTAGTCCATATACGCTACTTGTAGTAGCGCTGGATTGAATTTTGTTTGTGGATTATTTTCCCTACTACAATTGTCCCTCGCCATCAGGCGAATACACTCCGATGCCAGAGGTGCTACGAGAAGTCAACATTTTAGTCAAACTTACCGGTGTTGGGATTGAACCCCTTACCTCCGCATCAGCACACGGAATGTTTAAAACCGCGCTTTCTTATCTCTTGTCAAACTGACCGGTGTAGGGGTTGAACCCTCTACCTCAGCATCAGCAGAGTGTTGGTTTGTAATGGACACTCCACGTGTATTGTGACTGAAGATAGCTGGGAACTTATCATTAGTATACGCAATCACTGCGTGTCTGCGTTGCTTGTTCACGATACGTGTGTGTCGCTGTGATTCTCCAACCGTTGAGGTTTGATGGTTAGTTAGGTGGTTGATTGATTTGGCTGTCTGGCTGCTAGGTTGGGTGGTTGGTTGTTTGGTGGATTGACGCTTGATGCGGTCAAAGTGTGTATTTCCTAGCAGCCCCATCCCTACTTAATGTGTCTCTTCATGTGTCCAGTATATTTTATTTGTCAATTCTTGATCTCATTTATATGTCGAATCTTGATCTCATTTATCTTTCAAATCTTGATCTCGTTTATGCGTCGAATCACAATCTCAAGTATCTGTCGAATTATGGTCTGGTTTATCTGTTGAATCATGACTTCGTTTATGCGTCGAATCACAATCTCAAGTATCTGTCGAATTATGGTCTCGTTTATCCGTTGAATCATGACTTCGTGTGTATGTCGAACCATCATCTCGTGTAACTGTCGAACTATAATTTCGTTTACCTTTCGAAAAATTATCTCATGAATCTGTCGAACCATGATCTCATTTATCTGTCGACCATTATCTCATTTATCTGTCGAACCATTATCTCGTTTAGCATTGGTCTCTTGATTTTGTGCTGCTTTATAACTTCTTTATTTGACATTTTATCATGTCTTTATTTTCGGTCCATGTTTGTATCCACATTGTAATGGCATTAACCAATGGACAGAAGGAAGCCTGTATGAATGAGCCGTGAATAAGCAGGGTACCGGGTGGTAGTGACTCAATACAGTCGAACTTCAACGTGGACATGGCACGTGATGACGATGATGATGATGATGAGATGATGATGATGATGATGATGATGATGATGATGATGATGATGATGATGATGATGATGATGATGATGATGACGATGATGACGATGATGAAGCATGGGAGATGGTCTCTGCAGATAAGTGGTCAAGCCGTCTGCCGGGCGCTCTGAAGATCGTGGGTTTGATTTCCTTCTGCGTCGTTCAGACCAGGGATGCAATTCGTCCGGAGATCCCTGAGAGTCATTGCTGGAGCTACGGTGTTCGTGCTGTGTGCGATGCTCGCAGCATATGGCTTGCCATGTTGGTGTTTGTCCATCAAGTATGATGGTCACGATTCATTTCATCCAGTGGGGTTGAAAGTTTAGAGCCGTGAGTTCTAAGATGGCTGGTAAGGCGTATGTTGGCTCGAAAAATTCTTTGAAAATGCGGGCAAAGAATGCTCGACGTTCGAGGAGGAGGATCTCTGCAGTGGGTTTTTTTTTCTTGTCTTTTTTGTCCAGCCTTTTTCTTTCGCATCTCTTGCAGTTCTGTTTGCTTCACAAGTGTGACAAGACCGCCGGGGCTTGGACTGGTTTGCCACGATAGATACTATCCCCTGCCTTTGCTCCAACCACCTCAATAGCACTCTACATCTACCAGGCCCCACACAAGCCGGGACAGCTTAACCTTCCCTCCCTCACCTAGGGTTCCAAACCCCAAGGGGGCTCGGACCAGACACCAGTCATATCACTGCACAAAGTCATAGCTAAGAGAACAAAATTTAATTCTGAACTACGTCAACCACAACACAGAGAAGGATGGCTGGAAGCCAGACTAGAAGAACTATGTACAAGATCAAAGACGCAGATGAGTATTCATCATGGAGGCGGACGATAGCTCGTGCGGTTGTCCAGTCGTGGTAGCGACTCACCCAGGCTCCTCCAGTGGACTGGAACTCCAAGGTCTGCTGCCTCTCCAAAGTTCCCTCTTCACCCAGAGAACCAAGCAAGGGCTGATCAAGCGCCGTACCACTGCCTGACTGACACTGCACTGATGAACAAGGATCCTTCCTTGCTGTCGTACTATTTCCCTCGTCACACTCCTGATGAAGTCTGGGCCGACCCTAGAACATTAGCGGTCTCCCACTTGCAGAAAAAATACATGTAGCACCGTCTCAAAATACACAAGAGCCAGGTCACTCTTCTATCTCATCAGTGACCCACACACTGATATGTCACCTACACAATAAGCGGTTGCTCCACACGAACACACAATGTCACTGGTAAAGTCTATCAGGTGACTAAACACTTCACCTTAGTTCCATGTCCTTGGACAATAGATCTTCACACAGTATTATGTACCTACCCTGGTCCATGGGTAGTACTCACAACCTAGCATACACTGTCAACAGTTCATCACGTTGGCATGAGGTAGCTCCCTACCTTCACAAACATTGTCAACAGTTCATAACGTTGGCATGAGGTAACTCCCTACCTTCACAACCATGTCACTCAGGTGTTTCCACCAATGTTGTAATCAATGTCCTAGTTCACTGGACCACATGTTGGCTTCATAAAGGTAACCAATGTAAAACCACTATGTAAGCATCAACTGATACATGGTGTCCCATAACCCAGCCGGGCCAGAAGCATATAACACAGGTCATGGCGACCAGTAACAATGATCACTCTACACAACTTGAAAGGTCACTACCTTGCAATTACCAAGGTTTACACAGAGGTTGAATGTCACCAGTGCTTCACTGGCCAGAATCACCAGACGTTTCAGTGTTGGATCCTCTCAGGATCGGATGACACTCGTCGGACTCTTGACGGAGGTCCTAACCTAGACCTACCGCCTTATTCAGCACTCAGCTCCTTCCAACATTGATCTAGCAGAATCAGACAACCACTCCCAGTATGGCCTCAATCAACTTCCGGATAGGCACTGGAATGAGTGTGCCCATAGAGCTCATGGTGCAGCTCTTGAATCTTCTTCTGTATAGTAATAACAGATCCTGAAACACGGAGAGGTTGGTGTGAGTACTCAACTACAACAAAGACTACCAGCATCTCCACCCTGTCACCTGCCTCTCAGACATTCCTCATGTCTACCAACATGAGTATGAAATCATCACATCATAGATCTACCTAGTCACTATAATATATAGGCATAATGATGGTAGAAACAGCAATAGCACACCTGTTCAGTCAAGTAACACTTCTGGGCTACATATAACCCCTAGCACCAGAGTCGACTGTATGACTCTGTCAAGCATCCTTCGCCTGGTGCCAGTCCAATCCGGTTTCATCTCCCATCCTCAATCAACATATACACTTACTTTCCTTTCAGTGTAGGGATTACTGTATCGAGAAGGTGTCCAGCCGGACATCTCCTTCCTGACAGACTCATCAATTCATCAATCCCTTCACCCATGGACTGATGAATTACACACATTAATAACTATATGTCCATAATGAATTATACTCCTGATAATTCATTACTATAGCATTAACTAAGGAGAACTCATGACTTGTTACACTTAAATAGCAAAATCATATCACAGCCATAGTGTCAGGTCTGGGATCCCTGCCCCAGATCCTGAGTTGCCCTCTTATTCACTGACTATCTTTCAGGTCAGTCATCCCTGTGCCGGTCGAGCACAGCTGTGGTGGCCATCCACCACTACACTTTCCCACAGCTACTGTGGGTCTCGTGTACCTTGTCCCGTGACGACTTAAGTCACGTCATCCAATGTAGCAAACCTCCAGACTCCACTACCAAACTCTGGCTCCACCTTTTGGGGGGGGGGGGGGGGGTTATGCCCCTCCCAACTACTACCTCACGGCAGTACTCCAAGTACTCCATGAACCGAGTCAGGGTTCCAGAAGAGTAGAATATTAGAGACAGAAACGGTTAGGTTCAAACCTCGATCTATCTAGACACCTCGGCCTCGAATTACGGAGCGCCGCATCTCCCTCGATCGGGTATGTTCATCCATCGCACATGCACGATTGCATTGGGTCGGACCTATTACTGATCGGGGTGGGGGTACCGGCCTACCTCCCGCTGCCTAGACAAACGCAATATGGAACACGCACGGTCATCCTAGCGGACGGACATGACAACAAGCAGGACCAATAGTTTCATGAATATTTCCTATCAACTGGTATCCCACCGATGCAACACCATTCTGCTTACGCGGAATAACACTGCTATCTGCACACAGCAAATACACCATAGCTGATCTCACCTTGATTCCTCGAAAACTCACCATCACTGATCGAACAATTCCGTTACAATTCTAATGTCACGAAGCACATTACACATCTCTAATAATAAGCTCTACCTTATCATTATTTACAGCGTCTAGCAGGTTGATGTGCTGACTGACAAACTGTTGCCTTTCATGCGTAGTTAATAAACCAAACCAGTAACTGCTACACACGGTAAAGCACTTCGTTCGGCCTATGTTAGTTACACACCACTCGCTGTGGAATACGGCTTGTTCCATCAGATAACACATTACATCGCTAATCGATAAAACCTACTTAACATGCGGATAGCCAGCTGTAACTTGTAACGCTACGCCACGACTCAGTTCGACGGCGATTAATTCTTTCGGGGAGATCGGCGGGGTATCCCGACAACAGTTAAATAATAGAATAAGTATTCAACTAACCTGTGATTGAAACATCACAAACTTTGACTGCAGATGTCCGCTCTGGCCGCGACTATTGACATCCAAATTACTGCAGCCTGATGGCCATGATCTCTCCACGCTGAGGTCTGGTGGGCGACTGACTCCGACAACGTCAGTCCGCCTTCCACTCGCCTACACGGGCTGCGTGATTTTCATGATTTATGAAGAAAACCAGAGTCACGATGGATTCCTCCAACCCGTGCTGCACAACGCACTCGTGAACTTAGAGATCAAAACCACGTACGCACTTGGGGGAACATTCTAGATTCTTCTATAAATAACTAGAATAGCTCCGCCCCCGCACTACTTTTCTAGGGAACTCCCCTATTAATTGACATTAAATTAAAGGGAGACCAACGCATGGCACTCCCTTCAAAGGGCTATTATGCAGAGATCTTACGATATTTATCCGTTTCGTCACATAGGCCCCCACTTAAGATGGTCGACCCGGTCGAACTCACTAGACAAAGATCGGTCTGAACTCTGAACCTCTACTCTATCAAGATTGGATTTCCCAGGAAAAGACGTTCCATAACGTTCACTTTCCCTGGGGAGATTCACCAGAATGGTATGGATGCTGAGTCACCAACCACCGCCTCAAACATACGTTATCTCCAGCGATTAGGCCCGAAACGTAACGGCCTGGTGATTGGCTTACAGGATCGGTCTACACTGGACTGTTCCGCATCCACCTGTTGCGGGCCATCGGTTACTTTACTGAAGGTTCGCTCGTCCCTTCCGACAATAGGATATTTCCTATCCCGACTAGGCATCACCTTCGTGGACTGTTCGCGGATGTCGACCGAAATGAATGGTCGCTTACTCCAGGTTCGTCTGGAGTACCCTTGCTCCTGCCTTCTCTCCCGCGAGTAAGGACAGTGAGCCTGTCGGCGTATCGAGTCACCCGACGATCCCGTCGTGCCAGATGTGACATCGCCTGTCCGACCTCGATTCCCAGTGTGCTTAACACCATGGGCCTCTTCCCGACGGAGCCCGTTCGCCCTATCTACGGTTGAACGCTCAGGAGACCGCAGACCCTCCCCACAGGATGTACTGCGTAGGACTGAGTCTTCCTCGCCCTCGTCTGGACCCAGAACCGAATCTAGCGCGATGGTAGTCGCACTATCTTGTGGAGAAACTACCTCGGACCTCTCCAAATTCTGAAGGAGAGTACAATGGAACTTACGCAATTCCCCGCGGACCTTCACCTCATACGTGGATCGGGACATTATCCGCTCCACAGGAAAAGGGCCCTGCCATCCGAGTTCGAATTCCGCCCCCTCGATTGGGAGAAGCGCGAGAACCCTATCTCCAATCTGCAGAGATAAACCGTTTCTGGTCTTTTGCTTTGGTGCTGCCAGACAACACGTTGGGCACGACCGGATATATCTCCGCACGTCGCCTGTCATTCCAGGCCAGTGGTAGTGGCTGGAAAGACACTGGACTGTTGTCCCCACATCCTTATGTCCGGTTAAGGATAAGGTATGCACTCTATGTATCAAGCGGGATCTGTAGTCAGTAGGGACTACCATCTGACCGTACTGGCTATCCCCTTGCCCGGCTCTACGATAAAGCAACCGGTTTACTACATAGAACTGACCCGGAATTGGCGGGACAGAACTTTGGGACACCTCCAGTAAGTAAGGACGCAAAGTCGGGTCCCTACTTTGAGCACTGCTCACTAACCTCGCAAGAGAATGGTCTATTTCCTTACCACACTGCCGTTCTCCATCCTTAGCCCTGGCCTGCCTAGCGCTCACTAGACAATGTTCCCTGGGGTCCCCCAGGAATACATGCGGACGACCGAGGATCAAAGGGTAAATAGGATCAGGCAGCACAGCCGCCTGGATGCTACCCGTAACATACCTGCACCGAATGTCAACCCGAGCAATCGGCAAGTCCATAGCTACGGAGCTCCTCATGGCCAGCTGAAATTCTCTTGTCTCGCCGGTGAGCTGCCCTGGGCTCACAAGGTGGGAGGAGATTAC
Organism: Cepaea hortensis; assembly: GCA_963921405.1. Lineage (NCBI taxonomy): Eukaryota > Metazoa > Mollusca > Gastropoda > Stylommatophora > Helicidae > Cepaea > Cepaea hortensis. Next base: position 45,516,719 of record OY992885.1, read on the forward strand.
AGCTTCAAACTGCAATCCTGTATCGTATAGACATTCCACCTGCTTCCCATTCACCTCTATCGTTTCGATCGCAGGTGATTTCTCAGACTTTGGTTTCTCCCGACCCTTAGGTGTGGTCTCGCTAGGTCTACCTCTAGTAGAGGCGAGACACGCAAAGTGCAAGTCCTTTGGCTTCCTCAGACAATCTACAGTATTATGGGAAGGAGACTTACAGTGCTTACACCACCTCTTACTCCACTTCCGTTTTGGGGAGGCGGGAGGGCTTGGCTTATCGGGTTTCTTACCAGAGTCTTTTACCACAGGATCTGCTACATTGGATGATTCTTTGGGACCTTTGGTCTTGGGCTTCTGATCAAGCCCCTTCTGCTTTTTCTGTGAATCAGTCTGACTGGAATCCCCAGTCTCACCATAGACTTCCACATACCTTTCAGCTAACTTATTTACTATGTCTAGCCTTTCCGCCCCATTTTCCCCTAAGAAATTCCTTAAAGGCTTGGACATCTGCATTTTCATTTGATCCACCACCATCAACTCTCTCAGACTCTCATAATCCTCTTGGAAATTGGCCAATGCCATCCACTTCAACAGGTATGAGTTCAACCTCACACTATAGGCCGAGAACATCTCACCTGGTTCTCTCTTGGAAGTTCTGAACCTCCGCCTGTAAGCATGGGCTGTCATTTCGAATCTTTTCAAAAGAGCCGATTTCAGGGTGGGATAATCATTTTCCATCCCTGGGGGAAGACGCGCATACACTTCGTACGCGGTGCCACGGAGTCCTTGTGAAAGCTTAAGATTCCAACGCTCAGGCTCTAAACCCATAGCTTTACACATTGCCTCGAACTTCTCTAAGAATTGATCTATCTTCTCTTGGTCCGGTTCAAATGGTGGAAACGGCCATTTCATAGCATGGTAAGCTGGTCTGCTGGCTACTGATGAGCTAGGTAAAGCTACTCCACCTACTGCTCCCTCAGACTCACCAACCGATTTAGCCTCTACCTCAAGTTGCTTCATACGGAACTCATGTTCCATTTCCAACTTCCTAGCATCTAATTTCTTAGACTCTAGGTCAGCTGCCAGTTTTTGTGCCTGTTGGTCTGCCACCAACTTTTGCTCTTCAAGTGCTACCTTTCGAGCTTCAAGCTCAATTTCTGACTTTCTTCTCTCCCTCTCTTCTGCTCTGAAGTCTCTCTCTACTTCCAGTACATAGGCTTTGAATTCCTCACCTTCCAATCCCATCTCAGTTGCAGATGCCCGTACCTTAGCTAAATCTAAAGTACGAGTAGCCATGCTTAGGGTAACTTAGTATCAGTATAGATATGCAATACCCAATCACAATGCTAACTGTACTCCAACCAACACTGTAACTATGTATCTATACTAACTTAACTAAATGTCTGTCCACGTCGAAGAGAAAGGTTTCAGTAGCCCTACTCGTCAAGTAGATAATAGGTATAGGACAGATGACACTATAACCTATTCCTACGAGATGTCAGAACACAGAGAAGATCCCGGACGAGCCCCCACTCTATCTTGTGACAAGACCGCCGGGGCTTGGACTGGTTTGCCACGATAGATACTATCCCCTGCCTTTGCTCCAACCACCTCAATAGCACTCTACATCTACCAGGCCCCACACAAGCCGGGACAGCTTAACCTTCCATCCCTCACCTAGGGTTCCAAACCCCAAGGGGGCTCGGACCAGACACCAGTCATATCACTGCACAAAGTCATAGCTAAGAGAACAAAATTTAATTCTGAACTACGTCAACCACAACACAGAGAAGGATGGCTGGAAGCCAGACTAGAAGAACTATGTACAAGATCAAAGACGCAGATGAGTATTCATCATGGAGGCGGACGATAGCTCGTGCGGTTGTCCAGTCGTGGTAGCGACTCACCCAGGCTCCTCCAGTGGACTGGAACTCCAAGGTCTGCTGCCTCTCCAAAGTTCCCTCTTCACCCAGAGAACCAAGCAAGGGCTGATCAAGCGCCGTACCACTGCCTGACTGACACTGCACTGATGAACAAGGATCCTTCCTTGCTGTCGTACTATTTCCCTCGTCACACTCCTGATGAAGTCTGGGCCGACCCTAGAACATTAGCGGTCTCCCACTTGCAGAAAAAATACATGTAGCACCGTCTCAAAATACACAAGAGCCAGGTCACTCTTCTATCTCATCAGTGACCCACACACTGATATGTCACCTACACAATAAGCGGTTGCTCCACACGAACACACAATGTCACTGGTAAAGTCTATCAGGTGACTAAACACTTCACCTTAGTTCCATGTCCTTGGACAATAGATCTTCACACAGTATTATGTACCTACCCTGATCCATGGGTAGTACTCACAACCTAGCATACACTGTCAACAGTTCATCACGTTGGCATGAGGTAGCTCCCTACCTTCACAAACATTGTCAACAGTTCATAACGTTGGCATGAGGTAACTCCCTACCTTCACAACCATGTCACTCAGGTGTTTCCACCAATGTTGTAATCAATGTCCTAGTTCACTGGACCACATGTTGGCTTCATAAAGGTAACCAATGTAAAACCACTATGTAAGCATCAACTGATACATGGTGTCCCATAACCCAGCCGGGCCAGAAGCATATAACACAGGTCATGGCGACCAGTAACAATGATCACTCTACACAACTTGAAAGGTCACTACCTTGCAATTACCAAGGTTTACACAGAGGTTGAATGTCACCAGTGCTTCACTGGCCAGAATCACCAGACGTTTCAGTGTTGGATCCTCTCAGGATCGGATGACACTCGTCGGACTCTTGACGGAGGTCCTAACCTAGACCTACCGCCTTATTCAGCACTCAGCTCCTTCCAACATTGATCTAGCAGAATCAGACAACCACTCCCAGTATGGCCTCAATCAACTTCCGGATAGGCACTGGAATGAGTGTGCCCATAGAGCTCATGGTGCAGCTCTTGAATCTTCTTCTGTATAGTAATAACAGATCCTGAAACACGGAGAGGTTGGTGTGAGTACTCAACTACAACAAAGACTACCAGCATCTCCACCCTGTCACCTGCCTCTCAGACATTCCTCATGTCTACCAACATGAGTATGAAATCATCACATCATAGATCTACCTAGTCACTATAATATATAGGCATAATGATGGTAGAAACAGCAATAGCACACCTGTTCAGTCAAGTAACACTTCTGGGCTACATATAACCCCTAGCACCAGAGTCGACTGTATGACTCTGTCAAGCATCCTTCGCCTGGTGCCAGTCCAATCCGGTTTCATCTCCCATCCTCAATCAACATATACACTTACTTTCCTTTCAGTGTAGGGATTACTGTATCGAGAAGGTGTCCAGCCGGACATCTCCTTCCTGACAGACTCATCAATTCATCAATCCCTTCACCCATGGACTGATGAATTACACACATTAATAACTATATGTCCATAATGAATTATACTCCTGATAATTCATTACTATAGCATTAACTAAGGAGAACTCATGACTTGTTACACTTAAATAGCAAAATCATATCACAGCCATAGTGTCAGGTCTGGGATCCCTGCCCCAGATCCTGAGTTGCCCTCTTATTCACTGACTATCTTTCAGGTCAGTCATCCCTGTGCTGGTCGAGCACAGCTGTGGTGGCCATCCACCACTACACTTTCCCACAGCTACTGTGGGTCTCGTGTACCTTGTCCCGTGACGACTTAAGTCACGTCATCCAATGTAGCAAACCTCCAGACTCCACTACCAAACTCTGGCTCCACCTTTTTTTTTGGGGGGGGGGGGGGTTATGCCCCTCCCAACTACTACCTCACGGCAGTACTCCAAGTACTCCATGAACCGAGTCAGGGTTCCAGAAGAGTAGAATATTAGAGACAGAAACGGTTAGGTTCAAACCTCGATCTATCTAGACACCTCGGCCTCGAATTACGGAGCGCCGCATCTCCCTCGATCGGGTATGTTCATCCATCGCACATGCACGATTGCATTGGGTCGGACCTATTACTGATCGGGGTGGGGGTACCGGCCTACCTCCCGCTGCCTAGACAAACGCAATATGGAACACGCACGGTCATCCTAGCGGACGGACATGACAACAAGCAGGACCAATAGTTTCATGAATATTTCCTATCAACTGTTATCCCACCGATGCAACACCATTCTGCTTACGCGGAATAACACTGCTATCTGCACACAGCAAATACACCATAGCTGATCTCACCTTGATTCCTCGAAAACTCACCATCACTGATCGAACAATTCCGTTACAATTCTAATGTCACGAAGCACATTACACATCTCTAATAATAAGCTCTACCTTATCATTATTTACAGCGTCTAGCAGGTTGATGTGCTGACTGACAAACTGTTGCCTTTCATGCGTAGTTAATAAACCAAACCAGTAACTGCTACACACGGTAAAGCACTTCGTTCGGCCTATGTTAGTTACACACCACTCGCTGTGGAATACGGCTTGTTCCATCAGATAAAACATTACATCGCTAATCGATAAAACCTACTTAACATGCGGATAGCCAGCTGTAACTTGTAACGCTACGCCACGACTCAGTTCGACGGCGATTAATTCTTTCGGGGAGATCGGCGGGGTATCCCGACAACAGTTAAATAATAGAATAAGTATTCAACTAACCTGTGATTGAAACATCACAAACTTTGACTGCAGATGTCCGCTCTGGCCGCGACTATTGACATCCAAATTACTGCAGCCTGATGGCCATGATCTCTCCACGCTGAGGTCTGGTGGGCGACTGACTCCGACAACGTCAGTCCGCCTTCCACTCGCCTACACGGGCTGCGTGATTTTCATGATTCATGAAGAAAACCAGAGTCACGATGGATTCCTCCAACCCGTGCTGCACAACGCACTCGTGAACTTAGAGATCAAAACCACGTACGCACTTGGGGGAACATTCTAGATTCTTCTATAAATAACTAGAATAGCTCCGCCCCCGCACTACTTTTCTAGGGAACTCCCCTATTAATTGACATTAAATTAAAGGGAGACCAACGCATGGCACTCCCTTCAAAGGGCTATTATGCAGAGATCTTACGATATTTATCCGTTTCGTCACAACAAGTGACTACACCCTTGCGTAATGATGTACGCCACGAATTTTAGTCTTTGGCAGCAGTCTCCCAAGTGCCGTGATGAATTCCAAAACCTTCATGTGAGATCTTCAGAGTGTTCTTAAAGCGTTTCCTCTGGCCATGCTACGGACTTAGACAAATGCGGTAAAATTCGGTGTAATGAAATAGATCCTCTCGCACGTAGTCCTGTAACCATTTTGATGATAAAGCATTCTTTTTTTTTTCTAACCGATTGTTAACAGTAATAAACTCCATGCATGCAACAATATACAGTAAAACCTCGGTTTTCGTCGATAAATCGTCAGGAAAAAAATCGGCGAAATCCGAAATCGGCGAAAACCGAGGCAATTATTTCCATATGAATCATTAATTCGTTATAGACACTCCAAAATACATACCAAAAACACATTGTTTAGAGAATAAATATAGTGTTCTAAACTATTTTTCGGCCCCAGACTGGTCCGACTTGCACCTTCGCCGTGCCTAGTAACACTGTGTATGTCTGTGCGCCTCTTGAATTTTTTAAACCACCCTCCGCTAGCGATAAAATCGCGAAGTAAACTAACACTCGTCACAAGCATTTTCTTAATGAGATCGGCGTACAACAGCCTGGTTTTTTTCACATATGATTGCCCCCGAAGCAGCATGGCCATCTAACTGGTTTTGATTTATCCAAATTAATAATAAATGTTCGACATCTTCGATTGTTTGCGATCTCTGTTTCGTTAGCACAGTCATGCATTTCGCTACATTAGCCTCCATTATTACATCGTTTTTTGCCACAATGAAACTTATCGTGGCTTCCCGTAAATGCGGCCGATTTCAGCAATCTTAATGCCGCTCTTGTATTTTATTATTAGCAAGTGATGCTCACACAACGAAAAAACAATGCCAAACTGAGCAGAAGAAGGCGTGGGTCCCTTTGTTTTGGCAAAATTAGCAGCTAGGTCGTGTGAGCACGCAGACGAAATCCGAGGCAACCGACGAAATCCGAGACAAAGTTTTCGAGGGGAAAAATCTACGAAAACAGAACCGACGATAACCGAAGGCAATGAAAACCGAGGTTTTACTGTACAAGACACTTGGTTAACAATAAAAATTCTTAAACTAGGAACCTGCTATGGCTTTGTGAAGTGTTAGAACTATCACATTTTGTAGGCGCGGAGGAATGAGTGGTCAGTCTTTTCTTCTCTTAGGAAACAACGATGGGAGGCTTCCTGCCCTCGTCCGTCCGCCTTTATGACATTAAATTTAACCGATACGATAGCTGTGTGTTTGTTAGTCTTATTTCATATCGACTACTTTCATGTTGGCCATTCTGATCCGTTTCTTGATTTCAGTGTTACATCTGATATCAGCTGTTATTATTTGACCAAGATGGGAGAAACTGTTGACGCGTTCGAGAGTTTTCCTCCACAATTATTTCTATTTTTAAACTTGGTTTTGCAACTGCGACGCGTAATTATCGCTTCCATTATAGTTGACATTTGTGTTAAAAGGACACAACAGGTAATATTTCAGCTTTGAAAACGTTACATTATCGTCGAACAAACAGGCAATATCTCAGTCTTGAAAACATACACTGTCGTGTAACAAACAGGCAATATCGCAGCCTTGAAAACATGCACTGTCGTTTAACAAACAGGCAATATCTTAGCATTGTAAACATGCTGTTTTGTAACAAATAGACAATATCTCAGCGTTGAAACCATACACTGTTGGACGATAGTCTAACAATCAGGCAATATCTCTGGATGAAAACTGTCGTGTAATAGGCAGTATCTCCGCGTTGAAAACCGTCGTGTAACAAACAGGCAATATCGCAGCCTTGAAAACCGTCGTGTAACAAACGGATAATTTTTTGAAGTGTCGGTCCTGAGCGTCAGTGGCAGGTCACAATAGAATTATGCAGAGATATGACGGTGATACAGTTGTCATAACAGAGACTGAAAGTAGTCTACCAGCCAGTCCAGACCAGACGGTGATGATCAGCGAGAAGGAAGGATTAGCATTAAAGAATTTGCAAAACTTGCAGGAAATGGCAGGTAAATGAAGGCTACCGGCCACTATACTATACGGGCATGGGAAATGATTTCACATGCCATTTCCCAATGCCTATTTTAGGCTGTCTAGCTGCCCCTGTTGACTGCAATGTCCTGTAAAGGATACGCGAAAAAAAAAGCTGCCTCTGTGTGGACTCGAATACAAAACCACTGGGTCGGCAAGCAAGCATGCTAGCCACTGCTCTACCACGGCCACCTCTTGTGTCTTTACTATTTCATAAAATTACGGTTAGAATTATCGTGTAAGAATACAACGATTATGGTCGTCTCTAGGAAGACGGAAATAGCACAATATAATATACGGATAAGTTGGAATATTCTTAGACAAGTGTATCAGTATAACTATCTCGGAATAGCCATAACATCTTATGTGAGGTGCTTTGAATAGATTAGAACAAGTATCGCTATGGCAGAGCAGAGGTACCCTTTTGCAAGATGGAAAAGATACTGACTAATAAAAAGATGACAACTGCAACGATAAAATGAGTGTTCTAGTGCTACACAGAACTTTTATTTTGTGTGGATGTGAAAAGTGTACAGATGAGCAGACAAGCTGAAAAACATATAATTAAAGTGGAAATTTAATTTCTGATGAAAATACAAAGAATACAATGGACAGGCAGAAAAAAAAAAAAGCAATAAGCAAGTCCTACAAGAAACAAATGAAAACCCTAAACTGATTAGAAAAATTAGTCGTAGAGAGTCAAGAACTTTTGGGCACGTTATGAGAAGAAATAAACTGGGGAACTTGTTGACAACTGGCAAGATTAAGGAGAAAATAACAAGTGGAAGGCAGAGAGAAAAAATATCTAGATGGCTTGGCCACATGGCATAATTCAGACAAAAACACAGAGCTGATCCACGACTCAGGTGATCGAGTGAGATGGCGAAACATGACCTCTCCCGATCATTTCAGAAAACGACACTCTGAATGTTCCGTCCTCAATACAACATTCCACGCAGGTCATACTGAATGAAGATCGTGACCAGCCTTGCACGGATCGTTGGCTTCTGACATGGGTCTGGTGTGAAGAAATATGAAACATTGACATGTCCCCACTACAGGGGGAAACATGCAAAGTACAACACAAACACAATAAAACAACGCGATAAAAGGTTGAACTGACAATGTACGTGAAGTGTGTGTATGTGCGTGTGTGCAAGTGCACAGACAGGCGGTTTATTTTGGCAGTCCCGGAACTGTTCAAGATGACCTTGTTTAGACAGTGATGGCATTTAATCTCGGTTTATCTCCAGTAATGTCTATTTATATCTTCACAGTGACAGATTGTGATCAGTGATAACAGTTTGATGAGACTGGGCACATTTCACTTTTATTTTGTCACATCATCATGTGTCTATTGTTTTTATTTTACGAGTAATGTGTCGCTTTTTCGTGTTAAATGTTTTCCTTTCCAGGATGTCCGGCCAAGGAGATATCGTCCAAAGGACTACGTTTATGTAGGATTCGGTGGTATTGTCTTTATCAGTTATACTGAAAAGGTAGGGAGTCTCCAAATGGTTACACCTCCGAACGGCGAAGGTTCGATTCCGATCTATGTCGTACGGTTCACGAGTGCAGTTTTCTTGGAACTCATGGGGGTCGTCGCTGGAGCTACGAAGTTCATGCTTTGTGCAACTTCTTTCAGCAGACAACCCTGGGGAAAAGACTCACTCATATGGGATAAACCTGGTGCAATGAAGTCTTGCCTTTTAAACCCTTATTTTACTGGAAGGTTTGGGGGGAAAGCACCACGTTAAATTCCCAAGAATAAGTCACGAAGCAAGACTCGTTATTTTTGGTGTGTTAAAGAAAATCAGACACTGGTCTTCTAACCAAATCACATGACATGACCTTTTTGTCTACATAATTTTATAATGATTTCTTAGTGAAGCAGCAATCCGCGGTAGCATAGTAGCTAGACACCCGTCCGCCGACCTGCTGGTCATGGATTCGATCCGCATCAGAACGGATTGAAATTATTTTCATGGACCTGGGCTTCAAGTCGATCCGTCCTACACAGGCTACAAGGAAATATCTTGGGAAGTAAAGGCGACCGGTGTAGCACTGACCACATCACCCACCCAGTGCCGAATGGTCTATACAAATATGATTCTGGCACCGTGTGTCCAAAGTGCCTTTAGGTGTCAAAATGAGTTCTTTACTTACTTACTTACTTACTTACTTACTTACTTACTTACTTACTTACTTACCTTACTTACCTTACTTACTTACTTGCTGGCTGGCTGGCTGGCTGGCTGGCTGGCTGGCTGGCTGGCTGACTGACTGACTGACTTACTTACTTACTTAGTGAAGTGCCGAGTCGTGGTAGCATAGTGGATAATGTCTGTAGTGTATTAGTACAAAAAGTAGTACCGGACCGCTTTACAAACTGTATCACAATGACATAAAATACTTGTTGTAAATACGTTCAACTTCAAAATGTGGTGTAATATTTGTTAATTCGATATTTACTACTACTACTGTTATTATCTCTCTCTCTCTCTCTCTCTCTCTCTCTCTCTCTCTCTCTCTCTCTCTCTCTCTCTCTCTCTCTCTCTCTCTCTCTCTCTCTCTCTTTCTCTCTCTCTTTCTCTCTCTATGTGTATGTGTATGTGATGTGTGTGTGTGTGTGTGTATGTGTGTGTGTGTGTGTGTGTGTGTGTGTGTGTTTTCATACTATCACATTGTGTAGACCGGAGAAGAAATTGTTGCAAGTCTACAGAACGACTTGAGCTGACATGGAATCTTTCCTTGTCCGGCGGCACCCATGCCATTGTCCGCACAAAGAACTAATAGTCAAACCAATGCGACCGCAATAGATACTTCAGTTACATACAGATCTCCATGAAGTTTACATCTGGGAAACAAATCATTGAAGAACGTTACCTGCGTGAGAATCGGCAGCGGTTCTCGCCGCGTTGGTAACTTACGGGGTATGTAGGCCGATGGTTCAGAAACCAATGGCAAACTATTGAGCGTAATCTTGCCAAGAAATCAAGAATCAGCTGAAAGATGCTGATGTTGACAGCGATGTCCTGTAAAGGATATGCGGGGGAAAAAATGTCATTTATCAAGGTAGGGCGCTCCCTGGTTGTACACAAAATTATATCGGGGCTGTGCCCCGGTACTCCCCAGCATGACTACATCAATGGTTAGAGTGCGTGTCTACCAAGTCAGTCAATCAATCATGTGCCATGCCGGAAAGCGTGGGCGGTCATGACTCGCCATTTCACTCGATCACCAGTGTCGTGGATCAGCTCAGTGTTCCTGTCTCGTCCATGCCATGTGGCCAAGCCATCCAGGTATTTTCCTCTCGGTCTTCCTCTTAGTCTGTTCCCTTCGATTTTGCCAGTTATCACTAAGTTCTCCAATCCATTTCTTCTCATAACATGTCCAAAAAATGTTGACTGTCTACGTCTAATTTCTCTAATCAGTTTACGATATTCATTTGTCTCCTGTAGTACTTGGTCATTGGTTTTTCTGTCTGTCCATGGTATTCTTTGCATTTTCCTTAGAAACCACATTTCTGCAGCCATCAGATGCTTTTCAGCTTGACTGCTCATTGTCCAAGTTTCACATCCATACAAAAGAACAGGCTCTATGTGTCCCCTCAACACTCTTTTTCTCGTTTCAATTGACATCTTTTTATTGGTCAGAATGTTTTTCATCTTGCTAAAGGCTACTTTCGCCATGGCGATTCTTGTTCTAATCTCTTCAAGCCATCTCCCATCAGATGTTATGACTGTTCCAAGATAATTGTACCGATTCACTTGTTGAAGAATATTTCCATTTACTTGTATATTACATTGTGGCACTTCTTCCTTCCTAGTGACGACCATAACCTGAGTCTTTTTACAATTTAATTCTAACCCCAGTTGCTCACTGTGTACAACAACCGCATCTACTAATTGTTGCAGGTCCTGCGCATTGTCTGCAATTAATACTGTATCATCTGCATATCTAATGTTATTGATGTTTCGTCCTCCAATGCTGATTCCATTTATATCCTCTACATTTCTGAAAATATTTTCACTGTATAGGGAAAAAAGATCTGGAGACATCACACATCCCTGCCTAACACCTCTCTTAATTGGCTGATACTGTCCCACTTCATTATCAATCCTTATTGCAGCTTGTTGTTTCCAATATATGTTTTTTATAAGTCTAATGTCTTTCCCATCAATTTGTAGATTTGCTAGCATATCCACCATGTTGACATGTCTAACTCTATCAAAAGCCTTTTTATAGTCAATAAAGCAAAGATGTATATCCTTGTTTACTTCAATAGCACGTTCAATAACTGTTCGCAGCATATACACAGCATTTACTGTACCCTTTCCTTCTACAAACCCACATTGTTCTTCCCCTATTTCAGGTTGTATCTTCTTCCTCATTCTTTGCACGATAATTGTTAGCACAATTTTTGTGATGTGACTCATTATACTAATTGTTCTATGTTGATCACATTCCAAGGTTCCTGATTTCTTTGGGATTGCAATAAATACAGAGTTACATAATTCAGGAGGTATATCTCCAGTATCATATAATGTGTTCATCAGTCTGGTGACTTGTTCTAGTCCAAATTCTTCTAAAGCTTTAATCATTTCTGTTGTGATGTTATCTGCACCGGGGGCCTTGCCAACTGTCATATGCTTAAGTACATTTCGAACCTCCATCTCCAAAATTGGCGGTCCTTTATTATTAAATCTAATATCACACTGTTCGTCTCTGTTATCATCATAAAGGTGTTTCACATAATCTGTCCATACATGTAGAATCTGGTCTTTTTCTATTATGATTTTGCCATCTTCAGTTTTTAGACACCCTGTTGATGTACTTGTTCTTTTATTAGTAAGTTCCTGAATTCTTTTGTGCACTAATTTGGTATTTTGACTGTTGTGTTGATTTTCAATTTCTAAGCACTTTTCCTCAAGCCATGCTTCTTTTGCCTCCTTACATAATATTCTGACTTGTCTTCAATTTCTTCATATTTGACAGAATTATTTTTGTTGAGTCTTCTTGTTTCCATGAGGTGTAAAATTTCTTCAGTCATCCATTTCTTACGACCCACCTTCTTTAATTTTGGAATAGTTGTTTCTGCAGCCACATTGATTGAATTCTTCAACGTTTCCCATTGATCATCCACATCCTGGAATAGGATCTCTAGATCAGACAAAATTTCAAATCTGTTCTGTACTTCTATGTTGAATTTGTTTTGTATTTCCTTGTCATTACTCAATGTACACAAATCATATTTAGTGTTTCCTGTTATATACTTGACTTTCTTCAACTTTATCCTCAATGTTCCTGTGAGTAATCTGTGGTCACTATAACAATCAGCACTGGGAACTGTTTTTGCTAGTGTTAATGCGTTTCGAAATCTTCTGCTAATCAGAATGTAGTCAATCTGGTTTATAATCCTGCTATCAGGACTCCTCCATGTCCATAATCTTCTAGGGTGTTACTTGAACCAGGTGTTTCCTACAATCATTTCCTGTTCTTTTGCCCACTCTACGAGTCTGTATCCTCTTTCATTTCTCTCTCCTAAACCATAGTTTCCTACTGTGTATCTATCCCCTTGATTTCCTACTTTTGCATTGAAGTCCCCTATTATGATGTTTATTTCTGAATTTTTACATTTCTTTAAGGCAGACTCTATGTCATTATAAAATTCTTCTACACTATCTTCACTGGATTCTCTTGTTGGGGCATATACTTGAATAATATTTATGATAAAAGGTCTGCCACTTAATTTAACTAGTAGAACTCTGTCCGACACGGCCCAATATCCTTGAACAGATTTTTCTGTTTTCCGGTCCAAAATAATTGCCACTTCTCTATGACGATCTTCACCTCCAGAATAAATAATCTTGAAATCTTCCTCTATCTTGATGCCTGCTCCTGTCCATCTCGTTTCGCACATACCTAAAATATTAATTTTTTCCCTTTCAATTTCTTGTTTTATGTTCTCTTATGTTCCGTCGTTGTTTAACGTCCTAACGTTCCAAGTTGCTAATTTTAACGTCTCTATTCTTGTCTTGCGATGATCAGTCTTTAAGCGAATCATGATATACTAGGCACTTTTAAAGAGGTAGTTTGCCGTTGCTTTCCTCTATGGCAGTGACCTTACTGGTCGGAGACCGCAGCCATTGACTCAAGAAGAGTTCCTCTGCCTGCCGTCGTGAAGCTCGAGGCCATGACCCACAATATCTGTCGCCTGTCCTCAAAATTTCATCCACCACCTGCCTTCCGTGGCTTCTTTTGAAAACTTCCAATAAAAGGAACACAAAATAACATCACATAATCCACAGGAAAACACTATTCACAGGAAATCCATAGGAAATCACACGAAATCCAAAGGATAACACTAAATAGCGTCAGTGGTCTGGGTTAAATGATTAGCAGTCGCATAAATACTTGGGGTGCTACCATGTATAGAAAGTGAGTGTGAATACTATCAAGCTATATAACACTATGTAGAACCTATACTGTTGAATGCATGTGAATCATGGACGCTAAACAAACAAGCTAAGAAACACCTAATGACGGTGGGCATGTGGTTACTGTGGAAGATTAAAAGAATGTCATAAGTGTTTACAAGATGAATGAGACAATCCTTCACAATATAAATTAAAACCGTAAATTGATTTTTAAAATACAATATAGACATGATATTTTTGAAGCGTTGGGGTGGGGGGGGGGGGGGGGGGTAAGCAAACTTCAGAACTTAGTGATAAATGGAAAACATGATGGAGAAAAGAGCATGGAGAAGACAAAGAGACCTATACATACTTGAATGGCTTGGTCACATGACATATCGGATACAGAAAACAGACCTAATCCAAGACTGAGGATCGTGTGGGATGTCGAACTATGACCGCCCACACATATCGGTGTGACACATGACGATGATTATGATGTGAGAAGTCATAAATGTAAAAACTTGGTGACGGCTCGTAAACTTGATGGAGATTAGAGAAAAGATAAGACAATGAGATACATTTCTGGGTGCTTGGCCTCATGACATAATTGGGACAAGAACACTGACCTATCCAAGACTGGTGATCGAGTGAGATGGCGGACTATTATTTCCTACGCTTATCGGCAAGACACATGACGACGATGATGATGCTTATGACGACGATGATGATGATGATGAGGCTTATGATGATGATGGTTATGATTACGACGACGGCGACAACGATGATGATGTTGATGGTGATGCTGCTGCTGCTGCTGCTGATGATGATGATGATGATGATTATGATGATGATGATGATGATGATGATGATGATGATGATGATGATGATGATGATGATGATGATGATGATGATGCTTATGACGACGACGATGATGATGATGAGGCTTATGATGATGATGGTGATGATGATGGTTATGATGACGACGATGGCGACAACGATGATGATGTTGATGGTGATGCTGCTGATGCTGATGATGATGATGATGATGATGATGATGATGATGATTATGACGACGATGATGATGCTTATGACGACGATGATGATGCTTATAACGATGATGATGATGATGATGATGATGATGATGATGATGATGATGATGATGATGATGATGATGATGATGACGATGACGATGATGATGATGATGATGATGATGATGATGATGATGATGATGATGATGACAATAACGATGATGATGATGATGATGATGATGATGATGATGATGATGATGATGATGATGATGATGATGATGATGATGATGATGATGATGATGATGATGATGATGATGATGATGATGATGATGATGATGATGATGATGATGATGATGATAAGAAATAAACTTGGAAACTAAGTGACAAATGGTAAACCTGATGACAAAAGAGAAAGAGTAAGATAAAGAGATAAAAGCGTCGATGGTTTAGCCACAAAATCAGGACCAGATCACAGACATAGTTGTCTTGAGAGATAGTGATCCAGTATCGACCTCGCCTATCGGTTTAGCACATGATGATGATAATGATGATGATTGTTATGGCGATGATATGGCGAGAAATATTCTTGAAAGTTTACTGGCAAATGGCAACCTTGATGACAAAAGACTAAAGGTAAGACAGAGTGATACATACTTGGAGGCTTGGCCGCAGAGTCAGGGCCAGAACACAATCTTGATTATCTTGTGAGAAGCAATGAGTGAATCACCGGATAAAGCGAAGTACGCTCGTATATTGTGAGCTTTACTAGAACACAAAAGTAACAAAATGGATGTTGCAGTTAAAGCCTTTGTCAGCACAGAATAAACAAACACAAACTGACACAACGACATGAAAAACACTACATAAAAATATAAATATATAAGTTATCTTGTGAGTCAGTGATCCAGTACCGCCCACGTCTCTCTGTATGACATAACATGGTGATGAGCAACTGTGAGTCAGTGATCCAGTACCGCCCACGCCTCTCGGCATGACATCACATGGTGATGAGCAACTGTGAGTCAGTGATCCAGTATCGCCCACGCCTCTCGGCATGACATCACATGGTGATGAGCAACTGTGAGTCAGTGATCCAGTACCGCCCACGCCTCTCGGCATGACATCACATGGTGATGAGCAACTGTGAGTCAGTGATCCAGTACCGCCCACGCCTCTCGGCATGACATAACATGGTGATGAGCAGCTGTGAGTCAGTGATCCAGTACCGCCCACGCCTCTCGGCATGACATCTCATGGTGATGAGCAACTGTGAGTCAGTGATCCAGTACCGCCCACGCCTCTCAGCATGACATCACATGGTGATGAGCAACTGTGAGTCAGTGATCCAGTACCGCCCACGCCTCTCGGCATGACATAACATGGTGATGAGCAACTGTGAGTCAGTGATCCAGTACCACCCACGCCTCTCGGCATGACATAACATGGTGATGAGCAACTGTGAGTCAGTGATCCAGTACCACCCACGCCTCTCGGCATGACATAACATGGTGATGAGCAACTGTGAGTCAGTGATCCAGTACCACCCACGCCTCTCGGCATGACATCACATGGTGATGAGCAACTGTGAGTCAGTGATCCAGTACCACCCACGCCTCTCGGCATGACATAACATGGTGATGAGCAACTGTGAGTGAGTGATCCAGTACCGCCCACGCCTCTCGGCATGATATCACATGATGATGAGCAGCTGTGAGTCAGTGATCCAGTACCGCCCACGCCTCTCGGCATGACATAACATGGTGATGAGCAACTTTGAGTCAGTGATCCAGTACCACCCACGCCTCTCGGCATGACATCACATGGTGATGAGCAACTGTGAGTCAGTGATCCAGTACCGGCCACGCCTCTCGGCATGACATAACATGGTGATGAGCAGCTGTGAGTCAGTGATCCAGTACCGCCCACGCCTCTCGGCATGACATCACATGGTGATGAGCAACTGTGAGTCAGTGATCCAGTACCGCCCACGCCTCTCAGCATGACATCACATGGTGATGAGCAACTGTGAGTCAGTGATCCAGTACCGCCCACGCCTCTCGGCATGACATAACATGGTGATGAGCAACTGTGAGTCAGTGATCCAGTACCACCCACGCCTCTCGGCATGACATCACATGGTGATGAGCAACTGTGAGTCAGTGATCCAGTACCACCCACGCCTCTCGGCATGACATAACATGGTGATGAGCAACTGTGAGTCAGTGATCCAGTACCACCCACGCCTCTCGGCATGACATCACATGGTGATGAGCAACTGTGAGTCAGTGATCCAGTACCGCCCACGCCTCTCGGCATGACATAACATGGTGATGAGCAACTGTGAGTCAGTGATCCAGTACCGCCCACGCCTCTCGGCATGACATAACATGGTGATGAGCAACTGTGAGTCAGTGATCCAGTACCGCCCACGCCTCTCGGCATGACATAACATGGTGATGAGCAACTGTGAGTCAGTGATCCAGTACCGCCCACGCCTCTCGGCATGACATAACATGGTGATGAGCAACTGTGAGTCAGTGATCCAGTACCGCCCACACCTCTCGGCATGACATCACATGGTGATGAGCAGCTGTGAGTCAGTGATCCAGTACCGCCCACGCCTCTCGGCATGACATCACATGGTGATCAGCAACTGTGAGTCAGTGCTCCAGTACCGCCCACGCCTCTCGACATGACATCACATGGTGATGAGCAACTTAATCGACTTGCTCCTTTCCATGTTCAACTGCCAAGGTATTTTTCATGTGCGCAAACAGTCTGCTAGTTTCTCACTTATTCAAGAAGTCTCGACGTTCAATCTACTACTCAAGGATCAAACGGAAAAATAAAGGTGGGAAGAGGAGGAGGGGAGGAGAGCGATAGAGAGAGAGAGAGAAAAAAAAGAGAGAGAGAGAGAGAGAGAGAGAGAGAGAGAGAGAGAGAGAGAGAGAGAGAGAGAGAGAGAGAGAGAATATATAACATCTTTAGATTACTTAGTTAACGTAAAAAAGAAAAACCAAATTCCGTCGTAAATCGAATCAAGTGAAAAGCTCAAGCTTTAGCTCTCGCCATCACCCCCGCACGCATATAAAAATAAACAAATGAAAACCTGTTACTTAAAATCAAAGAATGGTGAGGTCTAAAGTAAGTGCTAAGGCAGAAGTGTGTAGATAAACTCCGAGTAGATACTGCCATGTGGTCAATGTACAGTTACTTTGTTTACACAAGGAACTCGTGGTATCAGATTATACGTCGTCTCCCATGCCAGCACTGACGATATGAAGGTACCTGTGCCAGTCTCTAGATAACTGTGTGTGGTCAGTAGCTACTCACACACACACGCACATACGCACGCACGCACGCACACGCACATACACACACACAGTGAGTGAGTGAGAGAGAGAGAGAGAGAGAGAGAGAGAGAGAGAGAGAGAGAGAGAGAGAGAGAGTTAATCCTAGTACAAGGACTAACTGACCCTTTCTATTTTAGTGCATGTTCCTTTATCTGCTTATCTGACTGTCCCCTAGTACGACGGTTGAACTGGACCAAAACATCTTTTCTCAAAAATGGGATCTGTATTTCCTTCTATTACGCTCTTCTTTTGTTTCCATTTGTCCCTTTCACTCTCTTGTCCTTTTATTTCCCCAGTATGTTTCTTTACAGTGGAGCGTTCATCAAACATCTGCCATTATGATAGAGTTGTTGTTGCTGTTTGTGAGGTAAAGAGTTCAGCCACTACACAGGTTCAATGTTGACAACTCGTTCAGAAAATAATGACAAACTACTAAAGGTACACTTGCCTAATAGTAATAATCAAGTTAGGGTTAGGGTTGAATACAACGTCCTGAAATGGACATGCACAATTGTTTGTTTACGCCGAACGCAGCTCCATTCCTGGAGCTTACATACCTCCATTCATCCATCATGTGCCATGCCGGTAAGCGTGGGCGGTCTTGATTCGCCATTTCATTCGATCACCAGAGTTGTGGATTAATTCAGTGTTCTTGTCTCGACCATACCACGTGGTCAAGCCATCCAGGTATTTACTTCTCTGTCTTATATACCTACTACACATAAATATCAAATGGGGAACCCTTTGCGCCCACTAACACAGTACATAAATAAAGACACATGTATTGTATACCAGTGTATATGAACACGCAAGTCAGGTTTTAGTTGACAATATAAAGTTTATTTGTACTTGATGACCAAGGGTTGATGTTAGCTTCCACTCAAGTCAAAGGCCGGATCTTAACTCCCTTGCCAACACAATACGTCACGATTGAGCATCTCCCACCCTTTCACTCTCGATGCTCAATCGTGCTGTATCTGTTTCCCACTAGATTCTAATAATACCCCAGTACTCCTCCCTTACTGTTACAATTGTTATGTATAGTTTGGTGCTCATTGAGGTGAGGAGAAGGGAGTAGAGACTAGATGACGCACTAGACAACAAAAAAATTGAAATCTAAAGTTACCAATCGGGATTCGAATCTGTCACCTCCAAATGGCGACGGCACCTCGCTGCGGGACAACTGACCAACTAGACACCCCTGAAAAAAAGGTTTCTTTATTCTCCAGGTCTATCATACTGGCTCTGTGGCGAAGGCGTTACACATGCAATTCGTAATCCCGCATAACTCGTTCGAAATACAGCTGCGGGCGATTTGGAAGCAGACCGCCTTGCGTTGGTTTCCCATACAAAGGTATGAGTGTCGGTCGTTCAGTAAGCAATTACAGATTAATGAACGTAAACTTGCAGAGAAATCACAAAAAGCTATAAAATGTTGGGGTTAGCTTCCGGTAACATGGCGGCGACGGGACGCGTTTATTCTTCGGGACGACGCTGTTTTAGTATTTTCCTGTTGATTATGTGGTGTTATTTCGTATTCGTTTATTGGGAGTGTTCAAAAGAAGCCACGGAAGGCAGGTGGGGGATGAAATTATGAGGGCAGCCGACAGATAGTTGTTGGTTATGGTCTCAAGTTTCGCGACGGTAGGCAGAAGATCTCTTTCACGAGACAATGGCTACAGTCACCCGGCCAGTATGGTCACTGTCAAGAAGGAAAGCAACGGCAAACTACCTTCTTTAAAAGTGACTAGTTCATAATGATTCGCTTAAAGACAGATCATCGCAAGACAAGGACAGAGACATTAAAATTAGCAACATGGAATGTTAGGACGTTAAACGACGACGAAAAATTAGATAACATCAAACAAGAAATGGAAAGAGAGAAAATTAATATTTTAGGAATGTGAGAAACGAGATGGACAGGAGCAGGCATCAAGATAGATGAAGATTTTAAGATTATTTATTCTACAGGAGAAGATCGACAAAGGGAGGTAGCAATTATTTTGGACCAGCAAACATCAAAATCTGTTCACGGATATTGGGCCGTGTCAGACAGAGTTCTACTAGTTAAATTAAGCGGCAGACCTTTTGGCATAAATGTTATTCAGGTATATGCCTCAACAGGAGAATCCAGTAAAGATAGTGTAGAAGAATTTTATAATGACATAGATTCTGCTTTAAAGAAATGTAAAAGTTCAGAAATAAACATCATAATAGGGGACTTCAATGCAAAAGTAGGAAATCAAGGTGATAGATACACAGTAGGAAACAACTATGATTTACGAGAGAGAAATGAAAGAGGATACACACTTGTAGAGTGGCAAAAGAGCAGGAAATGATTGTAGGAAACACCTGGTTTAAGCAACACCCTAGAAGATTATGGACATGGAGGAGCCCTGATAGCAGGATTAGAAGCCAGATTGATTACATTTTGACTAGCAGAAGATTTAGAAATGCGCTAACAATAGCAAAAACAGTTCCCAGTGCTGATTGTTATAGTGGCCATAGATTACTTACAGGAACATTGAGGATAGGGTTAAAGAAAATCAAATATAAAACAGGAAACATTAAATATTATTTGTGTGCATTGAGTAACGACAAGGAAATACAAAACAAATTCAACATAGAACAGATTTGATATATTGTCTGATCTAGAGGTTCTATTCCATGATGTGGATAATCATTGGGAAATGTTGAAGAATTAAATCAGTTTTCTGCAGAAACAACTATTCCAAAATTAAAGAAGGTTGGTCGTAAGAAATGGATGACGGAAGAAATTTTACAACTAATGGAAACAAGAAGACTCAACAAAAATAATTCTGCCAAATATGAAGAAATTCACAGTTAAGTCAAAATATTATGTAAGGAGGCAAAGCAAGCATGGCTTGAGAAAAATTGCTTAGAAATTGAAAAACAACACAACAGTCAAAATACAAAATTAATGCACAAAAGAATTCAGGAACTTACTAATAAAAGAACAAGTACATCGGCAGGCTGTCTAAAAACTAAAGATGGCAAAATCATAATAGAAAAAGATCAGATTCTACATGTATGGTCAGATTATGTGAAAAGCCTTTATGATGATAACAGAGA
This sequence comes from Cepaea hortensis, assembly GCA_963921405.1. Classification (NCBI taxonomy): domain Eukaryota; kingdom Metazoa; phylum Mollusca; class Gastropoda; order Stylommatophora; family Helicidae; genus Cepaea; species Cepaea hortensis. The sequence continues at coordinate 45,537,794 of OY992885.1, forward strand.
TGAACAGTATGATATTCGATTTAATAATGAAGGACCGCCAATTTTGAAAATGGAGGTTCGAAATGTTCTTACACATATGAAAGCTGGCAAGGCTCCCGGTTCACATAACATCACAACAGAAATTATTAAAGCTTTAGAAGAACATGGAATAGATCAAGTCACCAGACTGCTGAATACATTATATGATACCGGAGAAATACCTTCGGAATTATGTAATTCTGAATTTATTGCAATCCCAAAGAAATCAGGAGCCTTGGAATGTGATCAACATAGAACAATTAGTATAATGAGTCACATCACGAAGATTTTGCTACGAATTATCGTGCAAAGAATGAGGAAGAAGATACAACCTGAAAGAGGGGAAGAACAATGTGGGTTTGTAGAAGGAAAGGGTCAATAAATGCTGTGTATATGCTGTGATCAGTTATTGAATGTTCTATAGAAGTAAACAAGGATATACATCTTTGCTTTATTGACTACACAAAGGTTTTCGATAGAGTAAGACATGTCAACATGGTGGATATGCTTGCAGCTCTACAAATTGATGGGAAAGACATTAGACTTATTAAAAAAAACATATATTGGAAACAACAATCTGCCATAAGGATTGATAATGAAGTGGGACAATATCAGCCTATTAAGAGAGGTGTTAGGCAAGGATGTGTAATGTTTACAGATCTTTTTTTCCCTATACAGTGAAAATATTTTCAGATATGTAGAAGATATAAATTGAATCATCATTGGAAGACGAAACATCAATAACTTTAGATATACAGATGATACAGTATTGATTGCAGACAATGAACAGGATCTGCAACAAGTAGTAGATGCGGTTGTTGAACACAATGAACAACTGGGATTAGAATTAAATTGTAAAAAGACACAGATTATGGTCGCCACTAGGAAGAACGAAATACCACAATGTAATATACAAGTAAATGGGAATATTCTTCAACAAGTGAATCGGTACAATAATCTCGGAACAGACATAACATCTGATGGGATATGCCTTGAAGAGATTTGAACAAGAATCGTCATGACGAAAGTAACCTTTAGCAAGATGAAAAGCATACTGACCAATAAAAAGATGTCAATTGAAACGAGAAAAAGAGTGTTGAGGTGCTACATAGAGCCTGTTCTTTTGTACGGATGTGAAACTTGGACAATGAGCAGTCAAGCTGAAAAACATCTGATGGCTGCAGAAATGTAGTTTCTGAGGAAAATGCAAAGAATACCATTGACAGACAGAAAAACCAATGACTAAGTACTACAGGAAACAAATGAAAATCGTAAATTGATTAGAGAAATTAGACGTAACAGTCAAAACATTTTGGACATGTTATGAGAAGAAATGGATTGGAGAACGTAGTGACAACTGGCAAGAGAGAAGGGAACAGACCAAGGGGAAGACAGAGAAGTAAATACCTTGATGGCTTGGCCACATGGCATGGTCGAGAGAGGAACACTAAGCTGATCAACGACTCTGGTGATCGAGTGACATGGCGAGTCATGACCGCGAACGCTTCCCGGCATGGCACATGATTGAGTGAGTGAGCTGCAACATCCTGGAAAGGATATGCGACTTTTTTTTTTTTTTTTTTTTTTGTTTCTCAAATTCTTGCTGTCTTTCCTTTTCTGTGTACTATGTTTTCATTTACCTGCCATACCACAGAACTGTGTGACTTACTTATTGACTCTCCCTCGTAACTTTTTCTACCCAGCTATGCACCGCTTTATGGGAAATCGCTAGGGGCTAAGTCCACTGAAAACCCACCTTGGCGGGAGACATTTCGCGAGTGACGCCGAAGTTGAATGTGAAGTGAAAACGTGGTTTAGGGGTTTTGCCGCCCCAAATTTCGGATTCAATCCGGAATATTTCCTTATATAGCCTCTATGTGACGTCATAGAAATCCGGTGAAAATTACTCCGGATTCTCGATCTGGATCCAAAGGGGTATAACTCATGAATCGATCGGGTTTTTTCTCTGGTCTTATTACATCCCTTTTAAATCCGGTGATCGGTGCGTGTGGCGGACGGCGGCGCGCGTGGGCGACCGGAAGGGGTTCGAGTGGGCAGTGTTAGAACCTAATACAATATGTGACGTGAGTGTAAGACGGATTCTCGTTGTAAAGGAGGCTGTTATATGGTCTGTAGAGACTATTAGTGGTCTATAAACTATCATCAAACAAGGGTCACAGAGCTTCAGCGGTTGTATTAGGGTTACAGTGCTTGTCTACACGGTGGGGAAGTGGTTGTGGAGTGGGTGTAAGCCGATTTTCGTTGTTAAAGAGGCGGTTATATGGTTTGTAGAGACTACTAGAGGCCTATACACTATCATCAAACATGGGTCACAGAGCTTCAGCGGTTATATTAGGGTTACAGTGCTCGTCCACACGGTAGGGAAGTGGATGTGGAGTGGGTGTAAGCCGATTTTCGTTGTTAAAGAGGCGGTTATATGGTTTGTAGAGACTACTAGTGGCCTATACACTATCATCAAACATGGGTCACAGAGCTTCAGCGGTTATATTAGGGTTACAGTGCTCGTCCACACGGTGGGGAAGTGTTTCTGGAGTGGGTGTAAACCGGATTTTTGTTGTTAAGGAAGCGGTTGTATGGTTTGTAGAGACTACTAGTGACCTATACACTATCATCAAACAAGGGTCGCAGAGCTTCAGCGATTGTATTAGGGTTACAGTGCTCGTCCACACGGTGGGGAAGTGGTTGTGGAGTGCTGTTAATCCGTCTGGTCCTGGTGTCTTGTCTTTGTTCATTTTACTAAGTGCATGTGTTATGTTTTCTAATGTCAATTGTGTGTCCAATATCTCTTTGTCTGTGTCTGATATCTTATTTGTATATTGTAAGAAACTATCTTGTATTTGTGTGTTTAGTGTCTCTGCAGTAAATAAGTGTCTATAGTATTACTGGAATGCGTCTGTTATGCGTGTGGTTTCTATTTCTGTGATTCCTTGCATATCTATTATTGTATTTATCTGTTTGCTACGCTGTATGTTTTGTTCTTTTGCCATGTTGTCGGAATCTCACTCGCCCGCGCCTGGAAGGCGACGGACAAGGACGAATGTGAACTCAACTAGCAGCAACTGCGCAGTGGCCAATGGTCAGGGTGGCGCACGAAGCACACGAGAACCCAAAGCCGGGCCAACACGAAACCCTGGCTGGGAGCTCAGACTGCGGACGACTATGAGACTGGCCAGACGTGGGAGAAAGTGGCTTGTATTTAATGTATTATTCCATGCTTGGTGTACGAAAGCGTGTATGCTCTGTGGAGACTGAAAGTATGCTATTGTATGCATTGATTCTTCTTCTTCTTCTTTCGTTCGCTTGAAACATGTCTACAACTGCAATGTCGTCTCTTGTATGAATCCAACAGTCTTTTTTAGTTCATTCAGCGGTCCATAGAGTTTATCTTCCACTGTTGTCTCTCTAGGCCAGAAGGTTCGCCTGGATATGTTGTAGTTTGGGCAATCCTGGAGTATGTGCTCTGCTGTCTGCGACGCCAAACCACATGTGCACATGGCTGAGTCACCAATCTTGAATTTTGTATACAAGTGGTTGCGTAATCTATTGTGTCCTGTTCTGAGGCGCAGAAGAATGACCTGTTCTGATCTGTCCATAACGTGGTAGTCGTCTTGAGTAAGGTTTGGTGGCTTTCTGATTGATTTGATCATTCTTTTCTTTTGGTGGTATGTAATGGGCACATCAGGTTGTTCTTCTTTTGCTCCTTCCTTAGCCAATCGATCAGCTCTGTCGTTTCCGGGGACTCCACAGTGGGATGGTATCCACTGTATGGTGATCTTACGCTGACTGCTAAGTTCAGAAAGTAGTGTCCTCAGAACTGGCAATTTCCCAGACAGGAGCGCCTCTATTACGGATTTTGCATCTGTCAATATCACTGCAGGTTGTGTACCACGGCTGGTATTTTGTAATTTCTCTGTGGCTATCTTGATTGCCTCAATTTCAGCATCATAGTTATGGCAGTACTTTCCTGTTGGAATTCTGGCCGTGTCTCTAGTATTATTTGGGTATTCTATGTACACTCCCGCTCCTCCATTTCGAACAGCATTTTGTGCTGACCCATCTGTGTAGACTCGGATCCAGAGGTCCTGTGGGTATTCATCATCAAGGAAGCTGAGAGTGGCTGTTCTGCGCTGTACACTGTTCTGTTCTTCCTTGTCTAATATTCCTCTCACTTTTGACTGGATTTGTAGCCATATTCTATGCTCATCTTTCCACGGGGTTCGCTCTGGAATAGTTGTCAGGGGGATACCAACTGTGGGAAGATCGATGGATTCTCTGCAGAGTTGTTTGGCCTGGTGGATGAAACTACTTCTTTTCAACCGCCCCATAGCTAAGTTTTCAAATCGGTTCTTCATAGGGTGGCCTGGCAAGCTGAGAAACTTTTCTGCTTGTATTAGTGTTTTTGTATCTCTGCGTTCTCTTAAAGCTTGTGTCCTCCCGATTTTCTCCATTGCTACTATAGGGGTTGATCTCATCCATCCTGTGATGACTCTAAGAGCTTGATTTTGCACCTTGTCCAGCTCCTGCAATGTAGTTTTTGATGCTGAACACCACGCAGTTGACCTGTATTCCAAGTGTGGTCGTATGCTCTGTTGGTAAACTTTGCTAAGTATTTTCCCACTGGCTCCTCACGTGGTTCCAGTTAGCTTTCTCAGGATGGCAATTTTCCTTCTGGCTTTTGCTACTGCTTTTTTTATGTGTTTTCTCCATGTCAGCCTGTCGTCAAATGTTACACCAAGGTATGTTGGTTCCTTATCTTCTCTTATGGGTATTCCATTTATCTGAATGCTCCCTGCCTTTTGTTTCGGAGAAAGGGTAAATAGAGTGGTGCTGCACTTGTCAGTGTTTATGCTGATACACCATCTATCCGCCCATGCAACAAATGTATCTACAGCTCTCTGTAGCAATATGGTGGCCACTGATGCATGTTCATTTGCGCTCCACAAAACCAGGTCATCAGCGTACATTGCCGCTTTAATTCCGTCGGGTAGATTAGCAACAAGATCATTGATGAAGATTAGAAAAAGTGTTGGGGACAGGACTCCGCCCTGGGGAACACCGTGACGTAATAGTACTTTCTTGCTCTTGAGACCGTCTATCTGTACTCGGGCTCTCCTGTTGTGCAAGTATGCTTTTACCCATTTGTACATTCTTCCTTTGACTTTACAGTTTCTCAGTTTCTTCATCGGACCCTCTTTCCAGACTTTGTCAAAGGCTTTCTTCAGATCTATCCAAGCCGCAAGTACCAGCTTCCTCTCTTGAAATGCATCCTCAACTTCTTGAGAGAGGTAGGTTGTCTGATCTTCCGTAGAGTAGCACTGCCTAAAGGCAGCCTGTTGTGGCACAAGGATGTTTTCACTTTCAATGTACCACTGTAGTCTGTGATTGATGACGCGTTCCATTGTTTTGCAGAGACAACTGGTGAGGCTAATGGGTCTGTAGCTGGAGGCAATGGAACTGTCTTTCCCAGATTTTAGGAGGGGTATCATGATTGCTTCTCTCCAGACTTGTGGAACACTGCCTAAGGTCCATGTATTATTAAAGATCTGTAGCAACTTTGCTTTGGCCTCTGTTCCTAGGTTCCTGATCATTTCATTGGAGATACCATCAGCTCCTGGTGATTTTCTCATTTTCAGTTTTGATATGGCTAGCTCCAGTTCACTGAATGTGATAGGTGTCTCCATAACCTCATGTACAATTTCCTTCTGTCCTGTATTTTGCCATTTCTCTCGAATCTCCTGTTGTTTCTCTGGACTAATTTCAATATTGTTATCTTGTGCGAATGAGTCCGCAAAATGGTCAGCTGCTTGCTTTCCTGTTAACATTTTTCCGTCTTTATGTAGCGCAATTTTTGAGTTTCTCCCTGTGCCCTCATCGTTAAGCTGTTTTATTAGCCTCCATAACTTCCTTGTGTCTCTTTCAAAGTTCAGTGACTCTGTTTTCTCCTGCCAGCTTTTCCGTCTAGCCTGCAGTTGGGCCCTTTGAAATGTGGCTTTTGCGTGCTGATATTTATTGTGGTGCTCTTGGCTGGGATTGGCCTCTGCTTGTTTTCTACATACATCCACATCATTATACAACTGTTCCAGTTCACTAATCCAGTAGGGTTTATAATGTTTACGGGCTCCTCTTGGTATTGTTTCTCGTGCTGCCTGTAGTATGCATTTCCCAAACTCTTCAACTACTTTATTTATGTCCTTCTCAGTGTTCAGGTTTTTAACCAGTATGCTGGTGCGATGCTTGTACATTGCCCAGTCTGCTTTCTTGTAGTTCCACCTCGAGAGGGTGCTGCTTTCACTTACAAACTCATTTTCTACAGTTAGAAAGACTGGCCGATGGTCGCTGCCACCAAGTTGTTTCCCAACAATTCGTGTAATGTTCCACTCCAGGTCTGGTGAATAAAACGCCAGGTCAGGTGTAGTTGTAGAGTGCCATGATCTCGAGTAGAAGGTATGTGGGTCAGACGGCTTGTTATTCAGGATGAATCTATTCTCATCCTGCCAATCTTCCAATCTCTCTCCTCTCTGGTCCATGTGATCATAGCCCCAGCTCTGCGAATGGCTGTTGAAGTCGCCACACACAATCATTTTTCTTTTTAATGGTAGTGTGTCCAGTGCCTGTGGGCGGTCATTTGGACAGTAGTAATTGATCAGGTGAAAGTCTGTATTGTCTGTTTTAAGTTTAAGTGCCTGATACTCAGCCCCTTCCATGTGAACTTCAATTTGGAAGCAGGAATGTTGTTTTTGACGAGAGTCAGTATCCCACCATTTCGCCTGTCCTTTCGGTCAGATCGGTAACACTGGTAGCCTCTGATTTTGAAGGCTATATTTTCTTTCAGGTGAGTTTCTTGCAAGCAACATACACTTACATTTTCATTGGCCAAGATGTTTTCTAGTTCTATTCGTTTTTTGGTGATACCCTCTGCATTCCAGTGCATTATTTTAAGTCTTTGTTTGGTACGGCCAGACGGTCTATTGTCAGGCCCTCTGGCTCCGCTGGACATCTGAGATGGACCTCCATTTTTTTCTGGTTAGACCCTTACGAGGCATAAGGCCCGGCACTGCACCTGTCTGTGGGACCAGAGCAGGGCGAGCACCATAACATGTAGCAGTTGTCGACATAATTCACGGCGTTATTGCGTGGCAGCCTGATTTCTGTGGTGCGCCTCCTTGCTGGCTGCCTCCTTCTTCAGCACCTATCTTTTGCAAGAGTAGACTATGGTCTTACTCGATACACGAACACATAATCTTCCTTTTACTAGAATTTCAAAACTATAAACTTTACTTGGAAATTGATGGGCGAGACCATTTGTAACAATGACGTAAACAGGCCTCCCCGATGGCAACGCAATATCGATACATACATCTGATCAAGAGAATAGGCCAGTAAAGCCGATTATACACATTCCAGATCCCAAACGGAAACACCCACATATTGATGTATCAGAAATGGAAAACTTGAACGTTAGCAAATCATCTCTTCATCACGAAAACTGTATCAATGTTACTTGAAAAATATTCAATTCATGGGTGCCGCCATTTGCACCGTGACGTCACCATATATCGTATGCATTGATGATCTTGTAGATTTGTACATACGTAATTGTAAATGAGAATGCCGCTAGTTGTGAGCGCTACATTATCTGAAGAATATGATTAAATTGTTTTCAGTTATGTCACCGTGTGTTTCGTACAATCATTCGTAGTGTATGATTGTGTTTCACTCCCTGTCAGAACACACGAGCCATTGTTAAGTTAGAAGTAAGATCCTGACACATCTATTGTTTGCTGGGTGTCTCTTGTGTGATTGTCGTGTCCTCCTTTACAGTGTCGTCCCTGGAGTGAAGAGAGTCGACACCCACATTATAATATTTTCCTCCTTTTTAATATTCTGGAGAATCCACCAGCTTCCGTCCAACACACTCCATCAGCCTATGGACACCTTTTCCTATCACTCTCTCTCACTGTCGTACTATGCCCCCTTCTCATACTTCCCCAACGCAACGTATTCAACAACTCTTGCTTCTAAAAATTAATACAGCTTAATTTATTAAAAGAAAAGTGTAACGTATATGAGACGTGTATGCGAAGAAAATGTGTGTCGTGTATTATAACATAAATGTATGTGTCAGCCTTCAAAGTTCAGGATCATAGTGTACACATCATGGCAAGGATCACACGACATCATTCGAGTCAGTACGATAAACCTCACCGGAGTCGTATCCTTCTCTCCAGACATGTCCTCCTCCAGGAACTCTGATGACCATGAGATCTGAATCCCATGTAAATATATAATCCGTGGAAAAAAACTGTTATTGTTCCTAACACAACTGTTCCTAACAGTTTATAGAAACTCCGGCTTCATAATTCCGGCGCGGTGAAACAAACATGGAACACTGTCCTATGAACAAGACTTTTTGTCTCTTGATAAATGTTCATTAGTTCTCACTATTAAACAGTTATTGTCTATACTCCAATAGAGACCTTTATTTTTGTTCTAGTCATAAGTGAACTGAATATCCATCACTACTGGTGTGTTAAAACTGGTATGACCTAAACTCATTCGGTATTTATCCGGTAGGATACCATTCAGCTCCACTGAGCAATGTTGATCATCTTCCTCTAGCATAATCTCTGTTGTAAAGTTGTTGGCCAATCTTCCTGCGCCAAACTTTATCCGGGATCGGATTGTCTCGTGGTTTCGTGTTCTTCATTCCAACCAGAGGAAACCTGTAACATAAATCATATAACCGGTGATAGCCTCCCCGTCACTGATCTCTATTAGATGATCGTGGCCATCGGCCTCGCTTCAGAAAATACAATGAACCTACTCTGTCATGGACAGATGATTGAACACATAGGTTATCATCAGGCCAAGACAAGAAAAAAAATCAACAAACAGAATGCGGAACCCCGCCCACCAGGGACACTACGGGAATATCCCAATTATCCCTCATTACTCGATTCTCAACTAGTAAAGCTTATCCACACTTCACTAATCTATTTTCAACTAACAGAGCCAAGTATCACTTCCCTACTCTAGCTAGTTTTCCACTAACAGTGCTAATCATCACACTTTAGTTTTAACAAGGCTACAGCCTATATTAATTAGAACGAATATTATAATAGGTTATACCTTACGGCACTGCAGTTTACACTAAATTACATCTAATGGTAGCCATACAGGCTCGTGTAAACTAAATCAAATATCTCCTTCACACGTTAGATGTTCTAACTGCTGCAGTGACAAGCATGTCTGCCTAGATCCACATTTTCAAGTTTTCCTAGTTGGTCCCACTCGGGTTTTTATGGCAACTCCTAAAGTTTATCACGTGACATTTTCCTTTATGCCCACACAGGTGGCATATTGGCAGACCCTCCCTTGTCAGGGATCCATCCTCCCTGGATCCATCAATGTTAGATTTGTCACCACTGGTTTTGACATCCAAAACAATCTAGAGAGTTACTGTACAGTTCCAACAAAGGGTTTCGATACCAAGCTGCCAATCATGGTTTTCCAAACAACCTTACATTGTGCACGTGACGTTGTTGATGTACTGCAGGTGTTCCACTGTTGCTAATAACCAGCCCTCAACTTTCTGTCATATGGTGACAGTCAAAACCGCCATTCCGTCTGATGTCCGGAACTATAGATGACAGACGGAACTATTCCATATCCTGAGCGGGCAAGGCTATGTGATTTTAACTGTTTATGAACTGCCAACGCGGTGTATCCATTCCTTCTCACTCACCACCAAATGTGTATATGTGCTGCCCCGATGTACCCCGTGCAGCTGTGTTTACTCTGTTAGTAATACTGTTGTGGCCTAGAAAAATTACGCCAAGCAAACGTCGGTATTATCATTATCTGGTTAACTCATGGCGATCTCGTGACATAGGCCCCCTCTTAAGAGAGTAGTCCATCTCACTCTTCTCCACCATGAGTTTAATCCAGATGATTCATTCTTCTTCTTCCGGAGCTGGGTGTCTTGACAAGATGTCCGCTCCAACATTTTCCTTCCCAGGAATGTACTCTACTGTGAAATTATAAGGTTGAAGTAACAACGACCACCGCATCAACCGGGCGTTGAGCTTCTGAGAAGTAGCCAAGAACATCAGAGGTTGATGATCCGACTGGACTCGAAACTTAACTCCATACAAATATGGCTGAAATTTTTGCACTGCCCATACGAGGGACAAGCACTCTCTCTCGACGGTTGAATAATTCCTCTCCGCCTGTAGAAGTTTCTTACTTACGTATGCTACAGGTTTCAAAACCGAAGCATCGTCTTTTCCTTCCTGTAACAAAGCGGCTCCAATTCCAATCGCACTCGCATCTGTTCTCAACACAAATTGTTTGGAAAGGTCAGGGAGCTGTAATACAGGTTTGCTGACCAAGGCCTCCTTTAACTGACTATAGGCATTCTCACATTCTGGTGTCCAATTGATTTGGTCCGGGAATCCCTTTTTCAAGGTTTCCGTCAACGGAGCTCCCAGTTCCGTGAAATGTGGGATAAATTTGTGGTAGAACCCACACAACGAGAGAAAAGATCGCACATCCTTCTTCGTTTTTGGCCTTGGTGCATTTCTGATTTTCTCCAGGTTCTTTTCTTCCGAGACTATGTGTCCTGGAGTGATGGTGTGGCCTAGAAATTCCAGAGTCTGGTAACCAATCATGCACTTGGTTGGACGAGCGGTAAGCCCTGCTTCCTTGAGCCTATTAAACACTCTCTCCAAAGATTGTAAGTGGTCATCCAAGCTGTCACTGGAAATCAGAATATCATCCATGAATGAGGTGATGGACGGATCCTGTAACGGATCTAGTAAAGTCCTCATCATGCGTGTAAACACACTAGGTGCATTGCTGAGTCCAAAGGGCATGACCTTGAATTCGTAGTGTCCACTGGGTGTACTGAAAGCTAACAGTGGTCGAATCTCCGGTTTGACTGGTATCTGATAGTACCCCCGACTCAGATCCACCTTTGAAAAGTACCGAGCCTTATGGAGCCTAGCGAATAACTGAGTTGGATTCGGCAAAGGTTCCACCTGAAATTGTGTGTGACTGTTCAGAAGTCGGTAGTCTATACACAACCGGTGTTCTCCACTTGGTTTGCGTAACAAAACTACCCCCGCATTGTATGGGGATGTGGATGGTGCAATCACGTCATCCTCCAGCAGTTTTTGTATTTCCTCCTCCAGGGCCTTTTCTTTAGAGAATGGCACTGGGTAAACCTTTTGGCGAACAGGCTCCTGTGTGGTCAAAGTCATCTCGAACTCAACCAACCTCGTTCGTCCTGGTTTATCAGTCAGTATCTCCTTATGAGACTTGAGAACCTGGGTTATCCTTTCCCTCTCCTGGGAGGTCAGATCAGGGTTCACTTTCACATCCCTATAGGTTTCCTGGTATACCAAGGGATATTCCCTGCCCTCGCTGGTTCCCACTTCCGTCTCCACTGCAACTGCCATTGCCATGAGGTGAGCTGCCTTGTCTCCGGGTCTCTCTTCGTATTTCCGCAAGAGATTGATATGGAAAATCTTCGACTTTCCCCGGATCCGGATCTGATAGTTGGTTCTGGATATCACCCTTTCCACGGGAAATGGTCCTTGCCAACCTATCTCCAGTTTGTTGTTTCCCGTTGGGAGTAGCAACAAGACTTTATCTCCCACCTCTAGAGATCTTTCTTTAGACCTACGGTTGTAGTCAGCCGCATGTCTTTTCCTGGCCTTTTTCAAGTTTTGATTTGCCAGAGTCCATCCCTTGTGGAGTTTTTCTTTCAGTTCCTCCACGTATTTGTAGGATGAGATCACTTCTTCTGACGTCCCCTCTTCAGTCCAACTCCTCAACATGGCTTCCAACGGTCCTTTGATTGGACGACCAAACAGCAACGTAGCGGGTGGTAGTCCTGTTGAGCCATGAGGAACTTCCCGATAGGCAAAGAGTGCTGCTGGGATATATTCATCCCACCTATCAGGTTTTTCCTGCGCTAGTTTCCTGAGCATTGTCATCAACGTGCCGTTGAAACGCTCCACTTGTCCATTGGCTTGAGGGTGGTAAGGGCTGGTATGTATGTGGTTAGAGTGAAACACCCTAAATACCTCCTCCATGAGTTTTCCACAAAACTGAGATCCATTATCCGTCAGAATTTGATCCGGAAAGCCTAATCTGGTAAAGGCCTCCATCAGTGCGTCCGCCACTCTTTTCGAGTCAATCGTGGTCAACGGTATAGCCTCACCCCACATTGTACAGCAATCCACCATTGTGAGTATATACATGTTCCTCTTCCTAGTCCTGGGAAGTGGACCCACGCTATCGATGGCTACCCTCTCGAAAGGAGAGTTCATGATGGGCATCTCACCCAACACCACCGGTGCTGTCCAGTGTTTGGGTGCCACCCTCTGGCACTCAGGGCATGACTTCACATACCGACGCACATCATCTGTCATTCCCGGCCAATAGTAGTGGCAGGAAATCCGCTGCATGGTGGCGGCAATACCCATGTGTCCACTGAAGGAGATGGTATGCCCCATATGAAGAATCTGGGACCTGTGAGCTTTCGGGACGACCAACTGACCGTATAGGTTGTCTCCCCTTCCTGCTCTCCTGTAGAGTATCATATTCTTCATGTAGTACTGCCCCCGTCCTGGTGGATCAGCACTTTTCTGCAGCTTTCTGTAGCAAGGACGTAAAGTATCATCCTCACTCTGGGCAGTTCGTAGCTCCCCCGGCATTGGGTTGGTCACAATTGCGTCTGCCTCTTCCGTTTTCGTCTGAGAGCGAGTCTGCATTGCTCCCATATGGATTGGTTCCCTGGGCATTCACAGAAAGACATACCGGCAACCTAGGATGACTGGAAAAATGGGATCGGTCAATACAGCGGCCTTGATGGTGCCGGTGACGTACCTTGACCGAATCTCCACATTAGCAATAGGCAACTTCATGACTACAGCACTCTTCTGTGCAGGCTGTATATCCAATGTCTCACCTTTGAATTGTTCTGGATGTACCAGATCCGCAGAAATCACGGCCTCCCCGTCCAGTCCTGTGTCGTATAAACACTCCACTTGACGACCGTTAACCTCTACCAATTCCATTACAGGTGGTTTTTCCTGATCTGGAGTCTCTTCCTCGGCCTCGACCTGTTCGGTGGGCTCCACCTTAGGTTTCCCGGGGCACACGACGAATTGAGTGTCTCCTGACTTTCCCCTGCAGTCAATAGCATTGTGCGTGTTTGACTTGCATTAGTTGCACCATTTCCCTGTCCTAGATTTTCTATTGTCGGACTTGAGTGAGCTCTCCTGGTGGCGAGCTTCCTTGTTGACCTTGGCATTTTCCGTGACAACCTCCTTGGAAGTCACTTGACATGCTGCGAAGTGAGGGTTCTTAGCCTTCGATTTGCAGTCCCTCGTATTGTGAGAGGGTGACTTACAAATTGAACACCACTTCTCCGACCACGGTCGTTTAGGTGTAGAGCTTGAAGTGCTCTTGCTTCCCTCCTTCTTCTTCTCTGAACTATCCTCTGATTTTTGCACATAAGGTTCCCACTTTTTTGTTCCTGAGTTTTTGGTTTTCTTCTTGTCATGTTTCTCTTGACTTTTGGAGTTGGTGGAAAGGTTTTGCCCTGCCTCCCCATGTACTTCGACGAACCGTTCTGCTAATTTAGTCACGAGGTCAATACGTTCCGCTCCTTGTTCTCCCAGGAACGTCCTGAGAGGTTTAGACATTTGCTTCTTCAACTGGTCGACCACCATGAGCTCTTCCAGACTCTCATAGTCATGTGCGAACCCAGCCAAATCCATCCACTTATGGAGATAAGATTTTAGACGCAAACTGTAGGCGGCAAACAACTCCCCCGGTTCTCGTTTCGCTGCTCGAAATTTTTTCCGGTAGGTATGTGACGTAACCTCGAATCGTTTCAGCAGAGCCGTCTTTAACTCGTCATAATTGTTCTCATGTCCTGGTGGCAGGCGAGAATAAACCTCGTAGCCGGTCCCGCGTAGTCCCTGGGATAGCTTGAGATTCCATTTGTTACGCTCCAGACCCATAGCAACCGACATAGCCTCGAAGCGTTGAAGGTACTGGTCAATCTTCTCTTTGTCCTCCTCGTAGACCGCCAAAGGAAACTTCATGGCCTGGTACCCATGTCCACCTACTGGTGTTGAGCCTGGGATGGAGGAACCTCCAGCTGCTCCCTCTGTTTCTCCATTAGATTGACTCTTCAACTCGAGTTCCCTCATCCGGTACTCGTGCTCCCTTTTCTGTGCTTCCTGTTCAGCTTCTAATTTCCTAGTTGCTTGCTCAGCTTCAAATTTCCTAGCTGCTTGCTCAGCTTCAAATTTCTTAGCTGCTTGCTCAGCTTCCAATTTCTTAGCTGCTTGCTCAGCTTCCAATTTCTTAGCTGCTTGCTCAGCTTCCAATTTCTTAGCTGCTTGCTCAGCTTCCAATTTCTTAGCTGCTTGTTCCAACTCCATCCTTCTCAATTCCAGCTCGGCCTTTCGATCTTCCCGTTCTGCTTGACGATACTCTCTCTCCACTTCCTGTATGTAATCCGTTAGAGCAGAACCCGCCAATCCCATTTCTTCCCCCTTTGCCTTTAATTCTAACGTGGTTAGTTTAGGGGTGGCCATTATACAGAGAGGTAAGCTAGCAGGTCGAGTACAATATAACTGCAAATGACTATACAGACATATGAACAAGTACTATAAATCTAGATATTACCACGCACAGCACATTCACTCAGTGACAAGAGTAGAATCAGGACCACAGACCTATGCAGACGTGTGAAGTGTGAACAGGTAAGATATTAATCCTAACCCCTATCCACATTCACTCTAGCTGGATTCTCCAATATGATATCACCGTCTTATAACTAAGGATCCCGTGTCAAAAGACCCCGTTGTCAGAAGATCCCACTGTCAAAGGTTCCTGCTTGCAGGAGATCTCGCTGTCCAAGGATTCCGTTTATCAGAGATCCCGCTGTCCAAAGATCCCATTTACGAGAGATCCCGCTGTCCTAAGATCCCGTTATCGAGCCCCCAATAATGTCGTGTCCTCCTTTACAGTGTCGTCCCTGGAGTGAAGAGAGTCGACACCCACATTATAATATTTTCCTCCTTTTTAATATTCTGGAGAATCCACCAGCTTCCGTCCAACACACCCCATCAGCCTATGGACACCTTTTCCTATCACTCTCTCTCACTGTCGTACTATGCCCCCTTCTCATACTTCCCCAACGCAACGTATTCAACAACTCTTGCTTCTAAAAATTAATACAGCTTAATTTATTAAAAGAAAAGTGTAACGTATATGAGACGTGTATGCGAAGAAAATGTGTGTCGTGTATTATAACATAAATGTATGTGTCAGCCTTCAAAGTTCAGGATCATAGTGTACACATCATGGCAAGGATCACACGACATCCTTCGAGTCAGTACGATAAACCTCACCGGAGTCGTATCCTTCTCTCCAGACATGTCCTCCTCCAGGAACTCTGATGACCATGAGATCTGAATCCCATGTAAATATATAATCCGTGGAAAAAAACTGTTATTGTTCCTAACACAACTGTTCCTAACAGTTTATAGAAACTCCGGCTTCATAATTCCGGCTCGGTGAAACAAACATGGAACACTGTCCTATGAACAAGACTTTTTGTCTCTTGATAAATGTTCACTAGTTCTCACTATTAAACAGTTATTGTCTATACTCCAATAGAGACCTTTATTTTTGTTCTAGTCATAAGTGAACTGAATATCCATCACTACTGGTGTGTTAAAACTGGTATGACCTAAACTCATTCGGTATTTATCCGGTAGGATACCATTCACCTCCACTGAGCAATGTTGATCATCTTCCTCTAGCATAATCTCTGTTGTAAAGTTGTTGGCCAATCTTCCTGCGCCAAACTTTATCCGGGATCCGATTGTCTCTTGGTTTCGTGTTCTTCATTCCAACCAGAGGAAACCTGTAACATAAATCATATAACCGGTGATAGCCTCCCCGTCCCTGATCTCTATTTGATGATCGTGGCCATCGGCCTCGCTTCAGAAAATACAATGAACCTACTCTGTCATGGACAGATGATTGAACACATAGGTTATCATCAGGCCAAGACAAGAAAAAAAAATCAACAAACAGAATGCGGAACCCCGCCCACCAGGGACACTACGGGAATATCCCAATTATCCCTCATTACTCGATTCTCAACTAGTAAAGCTTATCCACACTTCACTAATCTATTTTCAACTAACAGAGCCAAGTATCACTTCCCTACTCTAGCTAGTTTTCCACTAACAGTGCTAATCATCACACTTTAGTTTTAACAAGGCTACAGCCTATATTAATTAGAACGAATATTATAATAGGTTATACCTTACGGCACTGCAGTTTACACTAAATTACATATAATGGTAGCCATACAGGCTCGTGTAAACTAAATCAAATATCTCCTTCACACGTTAGATGTTCTAACTGCTGCAGTGACAAGCATGTCTGCCTAGATCCACATTTTCAAGTTTTCCTAGTTGGTCCCACTCGGGTTTTTATGGCAACTCCTAAAGTTTATCACGTGACATTTTCCTTTATGCCCACACAGGTGGCATATTGGCAGACCCTCCCTTGTCAGGGATCCATCCTCCCTGGATCCATCAATGTTAGATTTGTCACCACTGGTTTTGACATCCAAAACAATCTAGAGAGTTACTGTACAGTTCCAACAAAGGGTTTCGATACCAAGCTGCCAATCATGGTTTTCCAAACAACCTTACATTGTGCACGTGACGTTGTTGATGTACTGCAGGTGTTCCACTGTTTCTAATAACCAGCCCTCAACTTTCTGTCATATGGTGACAGTCAAAACCGCCATTCCGTCTGATGTCCGGAACTATAGATGACAGACGGAACTATTCCATATCCTGAGCGGGCAAGGCTATGTGATTTTAACTGTTTATGAACTGCCAACGCGGTGTATCCATTCCTTCTCACTCACCACCAAATGTGTATATGTGCTGCCCCGATGTACCCCGTGCAGCTGTGTTTACTCTGTTAGTAATACTGTTGTGGCCTAGAAAAATTACGCCAAGCAAACGTCGGTATTATCATTATCTGGTTAACTCATGGCGATCTCGTGACAGTGATGGTGTTGAGTTTTGTTCTAATTAGTGTACCCAGGTATATGTGCTGTTGGTGTTGTTCCAGTTGCATTTAATGCATGCAAGTATGATGAGTTTCTGTCGGTTTGCTTTGTTAAATGTATTGCTGTTTGTATGATGTGTTGAAGTCTACGCTTGAGTATGATGGATGCTAGTTTATGGGTCCTGTTCCGTATTGCGTTTTTTCAGTAAGTCCCAGTATTGTCTAATGTTATCAGTTGTATACTATCAGTGTATGTATGTATCAGGTATGTCATATATTGTATATATTATGTGTTTTGGAGTAATGTGTTGTTAAATTTCCAGTGGGGTGATCATTTGAATGGCTGTGTGGTTGTGTTATTTATAGTGATGTGTGCTAATATAGCTTTGTGGTCTGTATACTGGAGAGTTTCTTGTAGGTGTTTAGTCTGTGTTATGTGGTGTGTTGTGGGTACGTATATTCTATCTAATCTAGATGATCTGTTATGTGCATGGTTTCTGTAAGTTGTATCTTGACTGATGGGATGTTTCTGTCTGAATGCGTCTACTAGGTCATGTGTGTCGATTATGTATTGCAGTGTATCGAGTTGATTCATGTCGTCTCGGCCAGCTCTTTTTAACTGCGTTTTAACTTCCCCGCCTATTATGTCAGCCGAAGCTAAGCACCAATTAAAATCACCTGCTAAAACAACATTCCTCCCTCTGTATGTCTGTGCTAAAAGATTTTCTAAGTGTTAGAAGAATTGTGGTTGTTAACTGTAATTTACTGGGGCATGTATGTTGACTAAAGCGTATGTGTGTGTTGTTTCTAACCAGTATGATAGTAATGTCTCTTTGGTCACCCTTGTATGTGTCAGTAATTTCCTATTTGTCTGAAGTCTGCAGTATGGCAGTTCTAGAACCTGTATAATGTGTCGACAGGCTGAAGCATGAGTGTCTGAACCCTAATTGTGTAGTGATTTGTTTTGTATGTGTGTATTCTCATATGTTTTTTTTCTTGTAGGAGAATGAAGTCGGGTTTGTATTTGTGTATGAGTGTGACGACGTGTTTTTGTTTTGTGCGTAAACCTGAAATGTTCAGACTAATAATAATAATATCATTAGTCATCATAAATTAATCAAAACAAGCAAATGATATTGTTGATTAACAATAATAGGAAAACTGAGACAAACGAGGTTGTCTAGTTGAGATCGTTATTTTTTTTCTTGTCCAGATGTAGACTGATCTTATTGTAGATGTTAAAACAATAGGCCATCTTCTTCAGTGTCAGTATCAGTGTCAGTAGTGTTCATAGATATCAATTCTGATTCAGTTTTATTATCTAAGATGTCTTTGTTGGTGGTTTCGTCAGTATTTTCGGTTTGTCTTTCCTTCTTTTTTTGGCGTTGATTTGGTTGGTGAGTTTTCTTCTTCTTCTTCCTTAGTACTGATTGTTTAGTTTGGACGTAATCCTCGTAGTTGTCTTTTTCTGGGTTTGGGGTGAAAAACCGTTGTAAAGGGTTCTTATGTTTGCGTTTCCAGAATGTAGTTTTCTTGATTGTCTGTTGGCGTATCCGTTTGTTGTTTTTCTTGTTGTGTGGGCTGTTGTTCAACTTGTTTTCGGCGTTTTTCGTTTTGTTGATGTTGTGCTGGTCCTTGCCTTCTCAGAGGTGGAAAATTTATTATCTTCTTGTGCCACAACCGGCTTGTTTGTATGTTTGGCTGGACATTTGTTGGACCGGTGGTCGTCCATACCACTCACATGACAAGCAGTTCTCCTGCTGGTCAAGGTTACCAGCATTTTGTGAGTGTTTTTGGTAACCCCTGTTATGTTTAGATTTATGTAATGGGGAATATCCTGGACGGGGTTACATAAGGCTCCCCATTGACCTCCAGAATTTTTTAGTGGAAATACCTCCACATTCGGGTCCCCAGTGGCATGTACGGCGATTGCCTTCACACCCTCTATCTTCATTGCCGCTGGGATCCAATGCAAAGTAAGGTTTTGCCTTTCTGTGTCTGCATGCTCCAGACAAATATTGATGTCCGAATTCGGTAGTTGTAACTGAACCCAAAACTGAACCCGGTGTAGCCTATCGTATAGTTTAACATACATGTCTTCTGTTAAAGTCACGAACCACCGTGTCGGTGACTCATACCTGTGTAGAGTGGCTTCCGTTGAGCACATCTGACGTCATTTTCAGTATCCTGTATTTAGAATACCACACTTGCGCTTAGAATAAACAGCCTTATTACCGAATTCGTAATGGACTATTATGGTCGTAAAATACGAAAGGTTATACGTTGTGAAGAGAAACTAGAATGACAATATTTGGGCGTCAGTTAGAGTGAGTGTGAAAATTGTGTAAGTAGCTTGCAGTGTTGTAACATTGTATATATCTTGGCAGAAAATAGAGTTTATAAACATTTATGTAATTTACTCATTTCTAACCTTAGATTGGCAAATTGTTTTGTTAATTTTGAAGGCTTACCTTACTTATCGTAGGCATTTAATAAATATTATATCTAATTGCTTTATTAGATGAAGCTGGGTGAGTTATTTCCCTAGCTAAGAATAAAATGGTATTATATCCACATGATTTTACAAGTACGTAACTCGTGAACTCTTCAGAGGTTGTTTCCCTTAGATTTCACACCCCCCCCCCCCCAAAAAAAAAAAAAACGTGTACTGGCTCTAGCAATTGTGGTGGAGTGGCGAGCACATGTCTCTGACAGCCCAGTTGTCAAGCATTAAAATTCCCATCATGGCTGGGTCTTATTTTTATTGCCCTGGAATCTCAGGCCCACCCAGCCTTAAAATGAACACCATGAAATGAACAGGAAAGTGAATGCAGCCTGTGTGTGTGTGCTATTGAGCACATCACCCATCGAGTTCCGATTGATCTACATATTTATCAGGTCTAGCATCATACACTCAAGGTGTGGACAAGGGTCTGTTAGTTTACTACTACTACTACTACTACTACTACTACTACTACTACTACTACTACTACTACTACTACTACTACTACTACTACTACTACTACTATCAATACTACTACTACTACTACTACTACTACTACTACTACTACTACTACTGTTGCTACTACTACTACTACTACTACTACTACTACTACTACTACAACTATCACTACTACTAATACTGCTGCTGCTACTACAACTACTACTACAACTGCTACTACAACTTATACTACTACTGTTGTGTGTTGTTTGTCCATCAAGAATGATGATGACCATTCATTTCATCCAGTGGGGTTGAAGGTATGGAGCCGTGGGTTCTAAGATGGCTGATAAGGCCTATTTTGGCTCGAAATGTTCTTTGACAATGTGGGCAAAGAATGCTTGACGTTTCTGGAGGAGGATTTCCTGCAGTGGTTTTTCTGTCCTGCCTTTTCTTCACAGCTCTTGCAGTCCTGGTTGCCTCACATATGACTGCACCCTTGCGTAATAATGCACGCCACGAATTTCGGTCTCTGGCTGCAGTCTCCCAGGTGTCATGATGAATTCCAAAAGCATTCAGTGAGATTTTCAGAGTGTCTTTAAAGCGTTTCCTCTGGCCACCTTGGGAGCGTTTACCACAACGCAGTTCGCTGTAAAAACAAATTCATTTAGGGAGCCTGTGATCTGGCATGCGAATCAAGTGACCAGCCCAGCGAATCTGATTCTTCATCAGTAGAGTGTGGATACTGGGCATGGACGCTCTTTCTAGGACTTCAGTGTCTGGAATCTTATCTTGCCATTTAATCTTCAGTAGCTTCCTTAGGCAGACTGTGTGGAAGTGGTTTAATTTCCTAGCGTGTCCTGATAAACAGTCCAGGTTTCACAAGCATATAGCAGTGTGGATAATACAACTGCTTTGTAGACTTTTAGTTTTGTTTGCTGGCTTATTCCAGTTCTGTCCCATACATTCTTATACAGTCTGCCAAAGGCCGCACTGGCCTTGGAGGTTCTTGCATTCACTTCGTCATCAATTGTGACAGCTTGTGACACAGTGCTGCCAAAATAGGTGAATTTGTCCACAACACTTAGTCTATGATCATTCACTTTGATATTCGGCACAGTGTGATTATTCCCTGGAGCTGGTTGGTACATAACTACAGTCTTCTCCAAGTTGATATTGAGCCCAAAGTTGGCACAGGCATGTGAAAAAGCTGGAACATTATGTTGCATGTCCGCCTCTGAGTTGGTGTATAGAGCGCAATCATCAGCAAACAGGAGCTCTCTGACGGTGTCGCTGTTAATTTTGGTTTTAGCTTTCAGCCTTCTGAGATTGAATAACTTTCCACCCATACGGTAGTTGATGTCTATTCAATGTCGTCGTTCTCGAAGGCATTCATCAACATGGCTGAAAACATGAGGCTGAACAGTGTTGGTGCCAGGACACATCCTTGCTTCAGTCGATTGGTGAGAGGAAAGGATTCAGACAGTTCACCATTTCCCTGTACTCTTGCCTGCATGCCATCATGAAATAGCCGCACTGTTTGGACAAACTTTCGTGGACAGCCATAGTTTGCCATAATCTGCCACAGTCCTTCTCTGCTGACTGTATCAAAAACCTTGGTAAGGTCAATGAAAGTGGTGAACATTTCGCAGTTCTGTTCCTGACATTTCTCTTGCAGCTGCCTTGCAGCGAAAATCATGTCAACAGTTCCAAGTTCTTTTCAGAAGACACATTGACTCTCAGGAAGAAGACCTTGATTGAGATGGGCTGTGAGGCGATTGAGAAGAATTCTGGCGAGTATCTTCCCTGCAATTGAAAGCAAGGAGATGCCTCGGTGGTTGTCACAGGATTGGCGGTGACCTTTACGTTTGTAAAGGTGGACTATTGACGCGTCCTTGAAATCTTGTGGCATGTTTGTAAAGACTTGGTGAAGCTGCTCTGTTAGGACCGGCCAACCTGCCTTGTATATCTCTGCTGGGATGGAGTCAGGACCAGGTGCCTTGCCGCTGGAGAGTTGCTGGGTGGCTTTGTTTACTTCCACTATGGTTGGCAGGTCATCAAGTGTCTCATTGATGGGAACTTGAGGAAGGCAGTTGATGGTTTCATCATCGAAGAAAGAAGTTGCATTTAAGATGGTGCTGAAATGCTCTGCCCAGCGTTGAAGTATTTCTTTCTTAATGCTCTGCCCAGCGTTGAAGTATTTCTTTCTTATAGGTTACCAATGTTCCCCCATCTGCTCTGAGGAGGGGAAATATGCCTGGTGATGTAGGACCATAGACCGCTTTCAGTGAGTCGTAGAAGTTTTTCATATCATGTCTGTCAGCAAAGCCATGAATTTCATCAGCTTTGCTGCTCAGCCAGGAGTCCCGCATGTGCCGAAGTTTCTGCTGCACTACTCTCTGAATGTTCTTGAAGGCATCTTTTTTTTTTATGTTGACTTCGGGTCATTCAAATGTGCCTTGAGGAGAAGTTGTTTCTCGGCCAGCAATTCGTTGTCTTCGAAATTTTCATCAAACCAGTCTTTATGCTTTCGGGGGGCTGGACCCAGGATTTCCAAAGCAGTGTTGTAAATTAAGTCCTTTAGGGCTCTCCATTCTGTTTCTGTATCCTGTTTAGCTGCAGCATTGGGCTTGAGGCGATCTTCCAGCATATTTTCAAACGACAGCTGCAATTTCTTGCTGTTTAGGCGGGTGACATTTAGCTTTGTTTGCATTTTCACCCCTTGAGGACGCCGTGGTGGCCTGATGTGAATGTTTATTTTCGAGACAATGAGACGATGGTCTGTCCAACATTCGGCACCACACATGGATTTTGTCACTCGAACGTCGTGTCTGTCACTCCTCCTTACGATGACACAGTCAATGAGGTGCCAGTGTTTAGAGCGAGGGTGCATCCACGATGTCCTATTTCTCATGGGGAGACGGAAAATTGTGTTCGTAATGTGACGTTGGATGAAGAATGACTTGCGCGATGACTTAGATTAAAGTGAGGAAGAGTTGCGCAATTCGTCGACCTCACTCTCTCGCCTGGGTCCATCTTAGTCCAGTGGCAAGACAAGTCTTGCCGTGCCTTGCCGTGCTCATTATGTTCCACAACGCTTTGCAGGTAAACGCCGTCTTGCCCGTTGAATCAGGAATGATTTCTTCCGCGCAGTCTCCCGAATCCTAGTTTACCTCTTGGTTTGACACCAAATCGGCTACCCACGCCTGGTTTAGTCAGCCTCTCACAGCTGTTGCCCGGGGGGTGGCCGCTGTCGCGTGCTGACAGCTACTAGGAGCCACAGGCACGAGCTGGGTGTCAGGCTTGGACCAGTGGGAGATGGGTCCTGAAAAGGACATGAGAGTCACTCTTACCAAAGGTGCTACCAATGCCTGACACCCCGTAACCCCCCCCCCCCACTATTAATACTACTACTACTACTACTACTACTACTACTACTACTACTACTACTACTACTACTACTACTACTACTACGATTGCAACTACTACTACTACTACTACTACTACTACTACTACTACTACTACTACTACTACTACTACTACTACTACTACTGTGGTATATTGGGAATTAGGAAGCAGTACCCACCTTGGCCTACCCCGCCAGGAAGTAAAGCTATGAGAATGGGACTAATTTAGTTTGGAGTTGATGGGTCCTTGGAAGCCAAAGTGTCCCATATTAGCTCTGGAAATCTAGGGGTTTCCCAGGAATGTTGATAACTTCCCTCCAAAACCTTCCTACCCGAAAAGAGAAACTTATTTAGCTCTTGAGTCCCCCACCTGTATTCATTTTCCCTTAAAGGTGAAATGGTTACAGGAAATTTATATAATTTAAAGTTCCCTTTTCTGAGTAATCTGGGACCTGGGAGATTACAATAGAACAGGACGTTGCTGTCTATTATGTTTACCCAGCCACCTGTCGTCCCAAATTCTACAATTATGTGATGTGGTTTCATTAACTAAACACACAATTAATAAAATGTTTTGTCACACCACAATGTACTTGACAAAAGAATGCAGGAAAAGTTAATTTTGTTTATTAACCAAAAGCTGTGGAAATAAGCCAGTAAATCATTTATGAACATATGAATTACACACAATAGTCTCTGTGATAAGGTTCCAAAGTTTACAATGGTAAATGGAACTCTCAGAAGATCTAAGGTTGATTACACACAATAGTCTCTGGGATAATGTTCCTAAGTTTACTATAGAAAATGGAACTCTCAGAAGATCTAATGTTGATTCATTCATTTAGCCCCTGAGCCTCCACACTGTTTTTCCTACCATTGTCTCTGCACTACACCAAGTGTTGCTGGTGAATTTCCAAGTATTTAATTAGTGAAACATTTTAGTCTAAACAGTCTCTACACCACTATAAAACTCAGAGAAGTTCATAACTACTCTCTATCTATTGAAGTCCTTGATTATTCTCAATTTGACAAGAGTTCACTGAGTGGAATCAAGTTATAACAATGATGAAATGCTGAAAAGATCTCTGCCATATTTCTAAGTAATCTGCAGTGAAGATGGTACTTATCTACAGATCTGATGTTAATAAGCAGGTCTTTGAGATATTATATAGAGTCATTGTGGTAATCTGCATCTGCAGATCCCAGTGGTCATAATCTGCATGATCTTTGTGATATAATCTGCATGATCTTGAGAATGGACTATAGATCCTTTGATTATCTGCAGATCCCAGAGATCATAATCTGTTAGATTCATACAAGAGACGACATTGCAGTTGTAGACATGTTTCAGGCGAACGAAAGAAGAAGAAGAAGAAGATAATCTGCATGATCTTGGTGATAAATTCTGCATGATCTTGAGAATGTACTATAGATCCTTTGATTATCTGCAGATCCCAGAGATCATAATCTGCATGATCTTGGTCATATAATCTGCAAGCACCGTCTGCCTCACCTGAGGTGAATAAACATGGTGATCCTATTTATATCTGTTCAATGGATGATAATTCTCCAGTTGACAAGAATTAAAAGGGCTACAGACAGGAGTTACAGCAGGTAGCAGATTCAGGAAGTACCTACAAGTTAGAGCTACAGTGTCTCTTCTTTGTACTGGCATTAGACATCAGCAATTTTATCTGACAGGCCCTCTTATTCTGCTCTTGTACATAGTGATCTGTTGGCTGATGTTCTCACAGAGGACACAGACACAGTGAATGACAAGGCTAGGAGAGGAATGATGGAGAGTTAATGATGAAATGCACCCAGCTGATCCTAAATAGTAATGGAACAGGACAGGATGATTGTTCATCTTATTCATAATAACTCATGTTACCAATCAGTGCTGCCTCAATTGTTTTAGTCTGCTTGGTTACTTTTCCTGTTTATACCTTCTCACCTCTTCTGTCATTACCTTTACTTATTTCTTCTGACACTGGGGTGATATTTCCCTTGACAGTTTAGAAGTGATTATGCATGAAAGCATATTAGGTGTCTCTTCTTTACTTACTCTTTCAAACAGGGAGATGGTTTAATAAAATTACATTCCACATGTTGAATCAAAGTAGTAATGTAAAAAGCATACATTGAATATTTTCACTCTTAAGTTAACATAATGATTAACATGTAATTGGGATGAATATTGAGGTCTATGTGAAACATTCATTGTAAGGATTCACACCGCCTCTCATTCATAAACACACATATATACAGAGTGACTGAAAGATTAGATGACACAATGCACTCTTTCTCTCATTCCAACACCAATCTTCTTTTTATTCGTTCACTTGAGTGCTGAACTGGGCTGTTAGCTTGACTGTGGTTCGATCAGAGTGCTAGATACAGGGTCGATCATGTCACAATGTTGCCATGACGCACGCGCCACCAAAAGGAAAAAGGGGTTTTCCCAGATGGACACTAAAGTGGACAAACAAAAGGAGAAACCAATGGGAACGTAAAAACGTCATAGAACAACAACGGGGGACGCTCTGGGACCACGAGACCGAGGCGCTTGTGTTTTTCTGAGAGCTCCGTATGGAATAAGATCTGGACGAAGCAATGATTGCGAAGATTAAGCAAGTGAACAGCGAAAGGAGAGGAAAGATCTGTTGATGAGAATTCATGCAATCAAAAGGACCGGGATAAGATCAAAATAGACTATTTTTCGGAAAAGGACGACTCAATGATGAATTGGAAAAGACTGAGCGTCAAGGTTAACAGAGTGGAATCGGGAGCTGATTCTAAGATGGATAAATAAACGCGACAGTTTATATCTTTAGATTAGTTGATCCCATGTGATTCTGCAGTGCATTAATAAATGCCTAAACTGTTAGCACGACTGCCGTCAGTTCTTTTGTGTCAAATTCCATATTTGAGGTGAGACTTTTCATATTGTTAATTTTTATTAACGAGCGTTGCTTTTGCTATGGATCATCCCTGTTAATCTTATAAGGGGAGACATTGCATCAAGGCAAATGTGTTCGAATAAATCACAGCAGTATGAAACGCTGGACCCGCCAATGATGCTAAGCAGTTACATAACACAATCTTTCTTCACACCACGGACATATAAAGATAAGAGGAAGAGCACTTTCATTCCTCCTTCTCTCATTCTCGTGTGTAGAAGTTTTGCTGCGGATTTAAACTAAGGCGACAGACAGCACACAGATCATAGCTTGTCCTGTACTAAACCTGCTCTGAACGCAGTCAGAAAGCTAGTAGGATTTAGACTTAGGAATAGCGATCTGGGCTTAAATGAGCCTCTTCTCACAGCTTAAGACATAGTGTTTGTACAGCAACTCTCTTCTGGAAACGAAGGATAGATGGAGTCAGATATCTAAGCCAGTGATGGCGGAAAGTAGAAATTGCTGGGACCGGGTGAAAGTTGGCGGCTGTCTTCTGATAGAAGAATATATTCATTAGTATTCACACACACACACACACACACACACACACACACACACACACACACACACACACACACACACACACACACACACACACACACACACACACACACACACACACACACACACACACACACACACACACACACACACACACACACACACACACACACACACACACACACACACACACACACACACACACACACACACACACACACACACACACACACACACACACACACACACACACACACACACACACACACACACACACACACACACACACACACACACACACACACACACACACACACACACACACACACACACACACACACACACACACACACACACACACACACACACACACACACACACACACACACACACACACACAC